>CM046066.1:14135234-14735234 GCA_025215515.1 Schistosoma japonicum
CGTCGTGAATAATACTCTTCTATTGTGATATCCCATTATGATTATGGAATTCATAATGACAATAATAATGAAGATATTCTTGATATTAAGACCATCATAAACTGATCAATGTGTTATAGATCGTCACGTGAAAAAAAACATATGAGAAACATCATATACATTTATCTACCATTATTCTCAAAGCTTCAGTTATTAATAGGAATATGATACTTATTAACAAGTTTTCTATAATGGAACATAAACATATGTGATTATTAGTTTCTTAACCAATAAAGACAATATAAAAATAAGTAAGAATCGGAGATATGATATACCTTGAGCAACAAGATGGAAAATTAAGTTTGTAGTGGCATTAGATAATCTGTTGACTTCAAGCCTTTCAAGGAAAACGTTTTGTAAATAGCACGCGCTAGGTAATTCAACGGGGACCCTGACGAGAAACAAACGGTAGGCGAATATTAGCGCAATTAAATAACGGGATGAGAAGTGAAAAAGATAAGTATCTTAATATAAGAAACAAATAAATAAATATAATACATAATTATTGATGCCGGGTAACCCTGGATAGATAACATGATGTCGCAGGGACATATGGTATAAGAGAATCACAAGCGTAGGTTAAATTATGTTAGTGAAATATCGATCTAAGGTCACCGCCTATATATCAATATGTCCAGTATTATTAACAACATGAATGAAACATACAAACCTTGATGTGGGAAAAGAAATTACCCTAATCTTTATTTCTATTAACTATTCGTCCGCACTACTTTGAAATGATGGACGTTTACATAGGTGCACTAATCTAGTTTCAAAACGCATGATATTAAGTAGGTAAAGAACAAGGTGAAAAAAAATTAATGAAAGGAAATGTTTTCAAGGTGAAATAATGATAGTACTTATAGCAAAAAGTCAGCACAAAATTATTTGAAAAGAATATACGAGGCTGAAAGTGCGAAACAACACTAAGCTTAAGATTTTCACCAAGGTGAAAAATTCATACAACTAAGCTATTATGGCAGACTTTTAGATGAGCTACGAACTATTGTTTGAACTCCGATAAAAGTCCACATTTTAGAGAAAATACATCACCCCAAAGATAGTTACGAAACTGCGTCGACTCTATAAGTTGATTATCCCCCTGCTCAGACTCTGAAAAGACTACAATGCAGTTAGTTATTAGATTGTACAAATTTTTCCTCCTTGTTGAATTTTACCCATACTTTTCTTGAAGTATTGTGATGCAAATATACTACTATATTTAGTTTTTTTATTACTTCAGTAATACAAACTTGATTTACATAAATAATAGGAGTAATTTTACAACCTACTAAAATAAAATACCCATAGACTCCATAGTACTTACTTGGCTTCCGTTAAATTACTGCCGAGATAAATAAATAATCGTGTGGCAAGTAGATCAGACTTAGTGTCAATCGATTCCCGACTCCCACCCGATATTGCAGTAGCAAACCTTCTCAAAATGAAGGTAATACCTCTATAAGTTAGTTGGTAATCCCCGTCTGATTCTGCAGGAGCTGTTTTTAATGCAGAAAAAACATCATGAATGAGAAAACAAAATGAGTGGAATGTAAAATAACTTCGCATAGATGTCAAAAATAAAAGATTAGTAAATAAACTAATGGATTTTATCACAAAGCGATTATATAACACATACAGATGCACAGTTTTATAATTTTCGCAAATGCTAAGTAACGAATGCATATTCTTAGTCCTAAACAATTTTTTTCACAGAGTAGCAGTACTCTTACTTACCCAGTGGTTTTGTAGAACCGAAAATTCTTAGGACCTCCTGCAATGTCGGTAGTATGGATGGACTATTAAAATACTGTGACCTAAGACGTAAACTCGCAAAGGAGATATTAATTACCAATACCGTAATGTTATGGAAGACAGGTCAAAAATCTCAATGATCTGTACAATATTAATAAACAGTAACACAAACCCTCAGTCTCTGTAAAAATGGATCAAAGTGAAATTTAACACCATCACCGGGTAATACTAGCACTAAATTCATGCTAAAAGGTTCCTTGTCACTATACCAAAAATCAACGTTTTTGATTGTATGGTCTTGTTTTCGGAGAATATCGATCATTTGTTGAATAGGCATTCCGAGAACAAACTCCCAAAGTTTATGACGTATTCCCAACTCAGGGACAACTTCAACATCCAGCATATTTTATTAATGTTTGCAAACAACTTCCAACTCAGTGTCTAGGACAAAATACTATAGCCTCATTTATCGAGTCAGTGACTGGAAACGTTCCCGCCTAAAGCTTAGCGACCAATCAGGGCACTAGATAAGCATCAGCCTGGTTTGATTTGCCGCAATATGACATTTTTTTGTCCTTGAGCTGTTCGGTGTATGGCGGTTGTTCCACATTTGCTGCATGACAGACTGATCATCCTTTATTAACTCTCACAAATCTTAACAGCATTCTGTTTACGGAGAAATATGACTAATGATAGGTGAGTCTATAGTTTTTATGTAACTACTTATTGAATAATAGTTGTTTGGCCTGTTCCTCACGAGAAATAAGTGTTGATCTGAAAGCAGCCCTTGACAACATAATGCTTAGCCGACTATTTTTCGGTTGGGAGGACACCATAGCACCATCTGCAAATGTAGATTAAAAACGTAAATTGGAGTTATAAAACTATTGCATGCAAAAGATGAACATAATACATCAGTGGTTTATAGTTTAATCACTACAAACTAAAAACAATATAAACCATCCACGAAAATTAGTAATCATGTAAACCTAACTTACATCAGCTGAATGGTCGTACACGACGTAAATACACTGCAGTTCGTTTTTAACGAAAGTAAAATGTAATCAGTATTTCTTACAAAACTTAAAGTGACATATTTCACAACAAGAAAACCATATACAAATTGTATTTCCCTGTGATTCTGTGGTAGCTACGCAATTTAATGCAATCAACAATAATGTAGAATAGTATAATGTGCATATATGGTTGAAATATTTGTGATAGATAGTGTGACTTTCAACAATAACTGATTACAGATGATTTTAAAAATGACACGATAACTGGTGGCGATGTCACGTAATCACCTAAGCTGACGAACAAGCGACCCCACCAATCACAGGCATACAATAATAGAAGGATGTGCGTCACTCCCAATACCTAATAACCAATATCTGTGTGGTGAGCTAGTGTAAACCAAATGATTTCTCTGCATCGTGGTATTTCTGTAGCTGTTCTTGATTGATTTAGAAAGGCACTGTGCGCTTGTCCATCATTTGAGATGCAATCCCCATGATTTTTTTCATCATTTGTTTGTTTTATGTGTTTGTTTCTTTTCATTTTTTCTCTTTTGGGGGTTGGACTATGAATGTTGCTTCGGCTAGTGACAATCCGACGCCGGACAATTGATTATTTGCTGGATGAAAAGAGCGTATATATATAGTTTTAAACGCTGCCCGGATTCAGCCGTTGTCATGGAGGCTTATAAGGCCTTTTACGTGGGTTGTTGTCTCAGTATATAAAAGTACGTATGCGCCTATTTACTTGGTCTTTGATAAGCGATTTAGGGGGTGGGTTTCTTCACAGTTCGCTAGTAATTTACCCTGCCTGACACTTTTTCATTTGGAGTAATCTGGGTTTCTGAGTATATTTTACACACAAACGAGGTCACGTCTTTCTCCTCTGCTTAGAACACAACGGCTGGCCATCAAAGGCACTCATCGTATAACGTTTATCTCAAATCACTTATTCACTTAGTTGATCGGTGCCAGACTTTTTCTAGATGGTCCTTGTCTTTTGACTGGGTTGGTGGAGCTAAGACTCCATGATTTCAAAGTGGGGCTTAAACTGGATAAATAAAAGTCCGGAGTGATTGCTTTAAGTCCCCCTCACCTGAAGTGTATGATGGTGTTAATGTGGCTGCACTATTCTTGTGATTTTCTCCGGCATCTAAGGAGTTTGCATTTACATAACCCTGGGGTGTAATAGGAGGATGATTGTAGAGGTTGTATCCTGTCTGATGAGCGATTTTTAAATCTAAATATTTATCACCTGGTATTTTAGAAGTCAAGTTTGATATTGCTTTCTTTTTAGCTTACCGTTCTATTGATGTTAAGCTATTCGGGGAAATTTGAGTGTTTTCCCCACTTCTCATAGGTTTTCATATCTTAACGTCATCTGCATGGACTAGGATTAATAAGCCCGTTTTGCTTAGTGGGTATTTTATAATAATGGGGATTGGGAGGGCTCCGAAAATTGTACTATGCTCCACTCCTGATTTCGAAGCTATCCATTCCTGTTACACCCAGTTGACTTCAGCAAAAAACACTCAGCCCTCTGGATAATTTTTCAGCCAAGAGAATCAGAGCTATGTGAATCCTGTGCTTGTCGATATTCTCATGAGTGTTGTGAGTGCTTTAGTCCCAGTTGTCTCCGAGGTCAATAGTATGCTATGTACTGGTACCTTCTGTCCTTAGCGAGCTGTTTAACTGTTTTATGATAGGAGGAAGCCGAAAGTGTGTAATTCGCCCTTGCACAACTTACACTGCTTCGTGTATGCTTCTGTGCCAGTCCGAACTTTCCTTTATTTAATCATCAATCAAATCCCCCACGACTTTGGATAGCATAAGGAGCAACGCTACGTGTTCGCAGCACTCAGGATATACTTTATCGCCACGAAATGAACAGGATTGAACGAACCTCTTTCGACCCTTAGAAAATTGTTGGCTTTCTAATCATTGTTTACACCTCTGGTGTACTAATTTTTGGATGGCTTCCTTGCACTTTTTATAACTGATGAACTTGGTTATTTACTTGGCTTTAAATGCTTAAGCCTCTGAAGCTTAATCCTTGATGTCAATGCAATTTCACCCATCCCTAGGAGTAGCGTCCATGCCATCGTCCTTGTTTAGGTGTATTTAGCCCAAATGCTTGTCAAAGTGGGAGCTGACGGTTCCCTGTCCGATATCGTAAGCGTAGTTTGGTAACATTAGTCTAGCTACATGTTTGCACTAGTCCTGGCACTTTCAGACAGAAGAAAACAACATGACGGCGTCTATCCCATAATCCTTCTTTTTTGTCTACCTTGTCTCCTAAAATGTTTCATGTCGTCTATTAGGTATTTTTTTAAAGTAAAACCTAACCGTTTTTATTTCTAGTCAGTCCAATTTGTAAATAAAGTTTGTGGAATTTCCATGGCGTTGACGAAGAGCGAAAAGTAATTATATTCGAAAGATGTGACATGGTAAGTTAAATTAAAATACTGCTAATGCGCTGAGAAATGATATGTATGTGAGAGTTGATGGATTTGGTAGATGTTCACTAGTTGCCCCAAGAGACTTACAGTAAACCATAGCGGTACATGTAATCATTCAGCCCTTTCTCAAAGTCCACGTCTCAAGGTTATGTTGCCACAACTCCAGACAGTGTGTTTCGATCACAGCAGATCCCTAATTAGTGAATGTAAGCTGTCATCTACGAGTATGTCCTTTGATGCGCAATAGGCCAAGGATCACATCGTCAAACCAAGTTAATCAATTGTGGCGATGAACATCCACAGTTGAAGAGGATGGTTTGAGTAATATTTGTTTCTACACCTTGTGATCCCCCTGGCTCCTCGACATCACTCATTCCTACAGATTTTTATTTCTCTCATGAGCGTAGTTGTGAAACACGATTGTTTGTTTCCATGCACAGTCAAATATATCTCTTAAATATAGTCAGAGGTGAGTCTAGTGATGACATACTCAGCTGTCGACATAATTAGTATAATGCATCATATGATTTGGTGGTATCCATCTAGTATTCCTTCCTTGTATCAAGTCCGTTAGTGAATAGAAACACTAAATCTAGTTCTTACAGGATTCTCATCATGTACGGTTTGCCTAGATAATAGTCTGTTTTATAACCAATTGTGATATGGCAGAAAACCACATGATTTTTAGTAGATTAGGGTCGCAGCTGTTATTACCTGCTTATTTCTCAACTCATAAGAGTTTTCTGAAGTATTTGTGAATCAAAATTGTATCTTATTTTCGTTCGCGATCTCATAAATAAAGATAGACCAACATAGGCTAAGTAAGAAATTACTAATGAGTGTGAGGAACAACTCAAGCACAAAAATAGAACCTTAAATTGTCCCTCATATTGGCAGTAGACCCAATGCGATTTGGTACATAACTCACTTCCAAGAAAGCTGCTCTGTAACCGGAATAATTAGTTTGATGGAACCCATAAAGGCCACCTTGCGAAGTAAGAGACTGCCAAGTGTTGTGTTGATGAGCCCTTTTATCTGATCATCTTAAATACTTTCCGGAACATCTAATGGTGTTAGAAGTTTCACAAAGACCTTTAAATACCGTGAACTTTTTATCTCTTTTTACCAATTAAGAAAATAATGACCATTTTTTACTCACCAGGCAAATGCTTGGATCGTAGTAAGTCCTGAAATAAATCCTTGATAGGGTAGAAAAGGGCTTCAGAAAACTGCACCAAAACCATCAACAGCATTTTGCTAAAGTCCGGCAATTTATTGTGCTCTAACTTTGACAGCTTCCATTGGACTGCAAGAGTATGACTCCTATCTACCACAGTCAGTCTCACCCAAAAGTCCTATTACAGTTAAAATGCTTAGATTCATAATCGACGTTTAAACCACAAATCGGTTTAGTTGTTTATAATTCTCTTGAAACGTTAATGAGGATGGTTTAGAACTAACACTTGTCGCTTTTAGCAAGAGCGCTGCACCTATTCGTTAGAAACAAAATTTAATCACGTTTTGTGGCTTTTTCGAGATTTTTAAAAGATGAAATGTTGGTCTTAAACAGGAGCTTATCTAGCTTATTCGCTTTTTTGCTTACTAAGCTCAAACCCGAATGGGTAATATATGACTTGCTGCAGTCGTCTAGCCTCATTGAGCTGCATGCAAGTTACATTAATTGATGACCCTCCTGAGCCCGCTCTACAGTAAGGTTAGATACCAGGCTTATTTACTGATGCGTTACTAACTATAAGTCAAGTCATATTTAAGATGATGATTAGAAGGAAAAGAACAAAAAGCTTTAAGTTCATTACTGCAGCTCTGTCCCCTGACGTGGATTAATTATTATCCATCTTCTTCTCAGTCTTGATTTTGTTGTCCTCAAACAATGTACCGTTCCTTGGTACGCAGATGACAAATGACAGGTATGGTACAGTCAGGTTATTTTGCAACCGTACTTTATACCATCTCCAGAACCGAAACATGTTTGATTTGATACCAAAAGATATGGGGCATTTGCGACCCATAGGCTTCTTCTGGAGAAAATAATTTCTGATATTGATTACCTAAAAGACAAACAAAAGGAAGTAGACAAAACTGGTAGGAAAGAAACCAATTAGCAAAACTCGAACACTTTTTAGTTTACCGTCGTACGTATTAGTGACTAATTAGCTACATTATCTAAGTGGCTATAACATTAAAAAATAATTTGAAATAAACTCGCCATACTAGTAAAATACGTTAACAAATGACTGAGATTTTTTGCTTCGTTATTGATCAACTGAAGTAAGAAATATAGTAGACGTCAAAACTATTAGTAAAACATGTGTAAAGCTCGTGAAGTAATCTATTCTTTACCACACCGACTGCCCACAATCCTAGTATAGTTTATGGTCACGTCGTTTGGAGAGAACGGATAAGGAGCAAATCAGGTGACGATGAAATAATTGATTTACGCCATCGGGAAAAACATGTGGTAGTGAACTCAGGGTTTTATTTTCTCTTTCTTGTAATTATCAGCCTAAATGCAACTTATATTATTAGGAAACCTCACCACAAAAGTTAGAATGGGCCAAGCTGGGCGACTTATGTGCATTATACGAGACACTGCGTGAGTTATGCGTTCGCACTACTACGATGATCATGCAAAAGAAATTAAGTTTAGAAAACGATCAGGGAAAAGAGACTAGTTATGTGAATGGTTTACACCACTAAGCCTTCCCTCGTTTACTTTAAAAAATTATTTCGTTATTGATTTTTACACACTATACGTTCCAGAATAATTTTTTGCTAGGCTTGGAATCATATGGATAGTAAAAATAGTCAAATGTCGAATGGCCATATTGATACGTAGTACGTATCCCAAAATTGCACTGAAGTATATAGTAATAATTCTAGTTGATTTTCAGCATTTTATGAGGTGCCGAATTAACTATGAAATCAAAACAATTGTACCTATTTTAAGAAGCGACTGCTGTAATGACAACTAATATCTATTAATGTCCTGTAATTGATATTTTTAGTAATTTGTCATTAGTGCTCACAAAACTTGTACTGGGGTTATATATGCCATTTAAAACCAGCCATACCGTTTTGGCAACCAATAAAAAGAATACTATGATGGCGATTTACATCACTTTTGTTATACTGTAATTCTTTTCATGTTAATTGTATACTTACGTTAGCTCTTCAACGTTCCCTTACTGTTTGATGTTTCGACAGGAAAACCATTCGTTATATTACTGACGCTTTGTACGATATTGGTATTTTCCACAACTGAGTAAAATGTGTCTAATGATTTTTTCATAATGATTCGAATAAATGACTTCATTGTTAAGTAAAGTTATGAGTAACATTAGGCAGTCTATAAATGTAGCTTGTCAGGAACTGGGGATGGGCACAGTTGTCAGTGCTGACAAATATAACGTCACCTAAAAGCCCGATACTTTTCAGAAAGATAAATGATGAGAAATCAGATCAACCACATATTAAACATCCTCCACCTTTACCTGAATTTCGATTTTTCTGGCATATGATGAAGTGGTTAACTTTAAGTGTGCGGTCACAAGTATCAGGAGTACATAACGTTTCGACTATTAAGATACAGCATGGGTTAACTAAATACACTAAAGAGCTAAGAAGAAGGATCCAATTGCAGAGGAAACGGAAGTCAAATAGAAAGGTGGAAATCTGTATGAGAATAATGAAATTAGATAGGTCACGAGTTAGCTGAATTAGTGTTGAATCTTTATGAACGCTATTTAGGCTTGGAAAAGTAAAGGAACTAAATGAGGGGAGGTAAATATTGGTGAGAAATTAGTCATAAGAGGATTGAAGAGGAATACTTTTTTACTCAGTAAGGCACCTTCTATATGGTGATGTGGAATACATAAAGGCAGGACAGCAGTATATTTGAAGTGAATATGACGGGATAACGAGGAAGCTGAGTTTGTAGATTTGTTGCATGCACAAAATGTCTGAGTACACTTCAGTACAGTTGGATGAGGGATACACTGGAGACCGGTTCATGTCGTAAAGGCTGATGGATTGTTGACAGGTATCCATTAATTATTACACAGTAACGTTGTTATTGTTTGTCATAGGAGCATTGCCAAGCAGCTCGTGGTGGTTATGGTGCGCTGAAATATGATGGAGGTTTACTGATGGTGGGTGTGAACCTTATGTGACCATTCGGCTTATGAAGGGATGTTCGGTAATATTGGTGTAAGTGTATTAAGTCTACTGAGAAGAATTCATAAGCGCTTTGTAAGCGTGTTCAAACTTGTTTTTATATCGATTAATATTACTTTATCGGGAGAAGTTCGAGTATATTTAGTTAGGGTTTAAGAAATATATGGACTGCGCTTTTTATACACATAAGGTCTGTACTGACGAATTAAGGGATGAGGAGTGCGTCCTGCCCTACTGACGATGTGGCGTTTAGATCAACCACGAGTGTCTTTGGTAGTACTCCTTTGAACATGAGGTTAATTCGCAGCAAATACGTATCCCAGGTATTTGATCACAAGTGAAAAAGTCTGCCTGCTTTTGAGACCACAGATGATTTGTCGTTGGACTTGGTTTCGTAGGTATTTTTTGAGAGCTCTGTTTGGTCCCAAGTATAGTATTATTTGTATTAAATGGTATGGTTTCAGAAAAATTAGGAAGAGTCTTACATTTTCTTACCTTTAATTTAATTAGTAAGGTCTGCATACTCTAAAGGCTTGGGTTTCGGAGTGCCTTGATGACTTAAAGTAGTATTTTAGATATGCAGCAATGTTCCTCTAGCTCGCTATGCACAATCCTATGTGGGCTGGTTATTACTTGGCTAGTATATGATTATTATCTACCACCTGGTGAGTGAAGAGTGAGATTTCCAAAGGATGGACAAATTCGGAGGGTACTAGTGGTATTTGTGTTTGTTAGTATCAATTGAAGTAGTAGTGTGTGAGTTACCCGTTGACACCTGGGTTGTTGACATGGCCAAATTAACACGCTTATCATCTTGAATTTGGTTACCTACTTGTAGAAAGGGGAGTATTTATCCGATTGGAGATGGCTGACATTGTCACATGGAGAACAGTGTAGGACAGTTGAGTAAGGTCGAAAACTTGAGTTATGTTATAGTTCAAGCTTAATCATGTTGTCATTGTGAATAACGTAATTAAAGTGGCTAACCATCCTCCGTTGTAAAGCCATTTTATCTACAGTTATTTTTATATACTTAAGTTTCGTGACAGATCTAATGTTACCTACAGATTTGGTAAAATACTTGGTATCAAAGTTGACACAGTGAAACAGTACTAAACAACTAGTTTCCCAGTCCTTTTTTTCATGGTCTTTTGCAGTCGCAAGAGACGTGTAAGAGGTTACAGGCTTTCAAAATGATAATCTTTGCTTCACGTAGAAAGAATTAATCAGGTAAATTTATAAACAACAGTTTTGTTGTATGATTTTAGTCTATTCACAACTTCGTCAGTATAAAAAGTATATAAAAGTCAGTATATAAAAGTTTGCACCCACTTAAGTTTTTCAACATCTAGGTCATCTTTTGTAAGTAGTATGTAGGATGTCAACAGCCCTAACAAGTGATGGTGGCTTTTGAGTCGGTGCAGAATCAGGAAGTGAGATACGAACAGAAGACATATCACTTGATTTTGGTGATTTCTTAATAGGCTTTGAGCCCTTAACCCTATCACGTACTATTTGAATGCCAGAACACATTACGTACTTGTTAGCGAAGGGCAGTGATTGTGTTACAAATCGAGATATGAGCAGAACTCAACTAGATATGAAAATATTTCAGACTACGTGAAAAATAGTTACAGGTGGCTGTTTGCCCTCCTTCATACAAACAGAACATTATATATTAAAACCATGGTAAAGTAGTTATACTAGTACAGTCGTGTGATACTATAGGATGACTATATTGTGCTATTTATATTGACTCTCATTTGTCTTTTATTTTTCAAAACAGTCTTATCAGAAAGGAATGTAATAGTGAGTAAGCAAAAATTGTTGTCCTGGCAATAGACTGAGCGTATATAAAAATATTCTAACATGACTGTTAAGTCAATGGAGAAACTGTGTTTACAGTTATTAGGTGAAACGAAAGCATAACTTAAATTTTGGAGTATTACTAATATAACCATGATATAGTGGTTTAGGGACTAATCTAATTAATCATTTTTCAGGATAATGAGATCTATAAGGTATTAGAAGAGCTAACATATATGACGGCAGCATCAACTTATAGATCAGAACAAGATATGAGTGATTCAAGTAATAACTTTTGGCTATTGTTTAGAACTTGGAGATAAAGTAGCCGTTTATAAAATAATGTAGCGGCTTTTACGATTTGTACTTACAAATAGGTTTGAATACTTACTTCGTAAACAAAATACTTATCCTAACAGTATGTTGGCTTGTGCAACACTGCATTACTTTGAGTGTTTTTGAAGCGTTCATATGGTAATGTGGACTGAATTTTATGGTGGTTGTTCGCCAAATTAATTGTATATATTACACTTTATCAATATTACTGGCTACAGTAAGGAGTTACGAAAAGACATCAGTGAATCTAGAAAGTTTAAACGATGATTACGAATGTATAGGCGTTACTGCTACAATAATAAGCTGTTGAATACGAGTATCTAGGATAAAAATTATTGTGTTCACTCCTAAAACGTGTTAAAAGAGAAACGGCTGTTAGATGCAAAACAAAACAAACCTAGAATAGTCTGGAACTTGCAGTTCGATACGCATTTTCACGGCGATAATAGGACAGTTAAAAGTGAGCAGTTGTAAACATGTAAAATAAGCAATTGATTTTTTAATGTCACATATATAAATGCAAATATGGAGCAGACTTTTGATAAAAAGCACATAAAAAATAAAATAACGCCTAAAGTAGCCGTGATTAATTCCTGATTGGTTTACGCATTAAATCGTAACTTGTGAGTAAAGGTGTGAATAATAAATGTACTAAATGTAAATAAATATCTCAAGAAGTTACTTTTTAGCTTTTTATTTTGTTTTAATCGCTCAATCATATCCCAAAATCGCATCGTGTTCTCACGCGCCCTTATATAAAGTTTACGACCTATCATGAGTAATTCAGTCATATTTGTTTTCACAGGGATATAAGTAACGGCATATTGATGTTTCAACATATACAACAGTCTTTTATGACACTTAGGTAACTTTATTTTGATTCTAGCATTTATCGCTGGAAACATAACACATAGAAGGAGGTGTGTTTGATGACGTCAAAATTTAATGAGGTTTCATAAAGTAACTTTGGTGTACAGTAATCCTCATCCTGCTTCGTAGCGAATTTGATCTTAATCATGACTGGTAAGAGTTTTGAAATACAGTTGTTATCATATGTAGTGGTTGTGATGGTAGCACTCATTAGACGGAATAAGCGCCTTATTATAATGAACTGTTGTGCCCATCCATTTTATTTCTAAAAATCCTCTTAGAGTTACTGCCGGTCCTTAACCCAAATAGACGAGGATGGTTGGGTGCAGGATTAACAACATTATCTAGTAAAAAACAACTTTGCTAAAAAAAACGACCATAATAAACCTTTGGGCTCTGCCCTGAGAAATGGGAGGTCTTCATTGAGAAGAGTTATGGCGCCTTATGGTAACAGCCATGTTTCTCTGGAAGTCACGAGTCCGATGTCCCTCCTGACAACCATAGCAACAATTCATTTACGCACATGGAATTTTTGAATGGTGCAGAGACCAGGAGAAGCATCCAGATGGCTGGAAATGTGAAAATATGCTACCTAGAGATACTTACATTAAGTGAAGTTTGTTGGTTACAATCTGGACAGCAAAGATTACCCTTGAGAGAGACACTATTGTACTACAGTCACAGAAAGTAAAATACCTTGTACACACGAGGATTATCACTAAGGCTGTACTAATGGAGCATGGGAAGCACTTCTAGGAAGCGAACCTCATGCACCTAGGATCGTCAATGCTCCCTCCAAAACAAAGAAGTAGGGCATCACAATGAATGTTGTCCACTGTTATGCACCCATCAACGATAACCATGAAGACAGTAAGAACAAGTTCTATAAGATTGCAATCAATCATCGGGAAGGGCTCAGTCAACAAGCTGACTGTTCTCAGTAGGGACCTAAACGTCAAGGTTGAAATGGACAACTTCGGACATAAAGATACCATTAGACGACATGGATAATGAGAACTGAACGAAAACGGTGAGAGATTCTTAAGGCTATATACCTTCAATTAAACGATTATAGGTGACACCATAATCTTCCACTAGCGCATTCACAAAGCTACATGAAATGCACCGGACCACACTACTAAGAACTAAGTTGATCAAATATGCACCATCAAGGAGTCTGAGGGATGATGGAGGACTTAAAAGCGGATAGGGGAGCTGATATAGCCTTAGGTCATCACCTGGTGGTAGCCAAAATGAAATTGGAGCTAGAGTAACACTGGACAACTGGAGATGTAGCATTTCAAAAACTGAATACCGCCTTTTTTGCGAATACTAAAAGGCCTAGCGAATCCAAGATAGCTGTTGAGAATAAGTTCCAGGCTTTCCATGAGCTTTCAAAAGATGTGAAAACTACAATTGAAAACAACAACAATCGGATTAAAGAAGTAATAACTTCGACATGTCAGAAGGTTTTGAACCTCAAACAGCACCTCTGAAAGAATAGATACTCTGGATAAGATCTAATTAAAGAGTCGCAAGAAGACAGCAATCAATTACAGAATAACAACAACAGAGACAACCGAGGCACTGACGGAATGCACAGAAGCCAGCAAGCAAGTGAAAGGGAGCATTATAACAGATAATTAGAAATATGTGGAAGACCTAGCAGTGACAGCGGAAAAGCTGCAAGAGAAGAAAGCATGAGATACAAATACGACACGACAAAGAAGGTAGCTGGAAAACACAGCACACTTGAACGACAAATCACGAACAAAAACGGTAAACCAATCACTGAGACCCAGGGAATTGCGAAACAGGACAGTAGGGTACTTCGAAGGACTATTAAATAAACTAGATCTACTGGACCTAACAGTCATTGAAGCAGCACCTCTAGATCTCCCTATAAATATCGATGAAGCAGCAATCTAAGAAATCAAAATGGCAATATGACGAATCACGAGTGAAAAGTCATTATACAGCCATACAACATATCAGCTGAGGCACTGCGAAGACTCTTCACAATCAATCTAGGGAGATTTAAGAGGAAAAACGAGAGTTAACAGACTTGAAAAGAAAGATGCCTCATTAACAAACCGAAGGAAGAACATAGCAAGTGTGGGTACTACAAAAACACAACTCTTTGTCCAGTATAAGCAAAAATTCATAATCTTGTACTGTCAAACGAAATAAAAAATTCATTAAACGCCCCATTTCGAATTCAACAATTCGGATCCTGATAAGATTGATTGCGTACAGACCAAACAACGACACTACATATCATTGTAAAACAGTCAGTTGAGTAGAACTCATCACATCACTCCGATTTCCTCGACTTTGAGAATGCATTTGGCATTGTAGACAGGATAACATTATAAAGTTTTTTCAGTACCATCATGTACCAGAAAAGATAACCAATATAATACGGAATTCTTAAGACGGATTTTAGTGCAAAATCGTGCATGAAAGGCATCTCACAAGTTCTTTCAAAGTGAGGACCAGTGAGAGACAGGGTTTCTTGGTCTCGCCACTTCTTTTTCTACTGGTGATTGACTGGATTACAGAAACTGCAACATTTCAAGGCAAGCACGAAATACAGTGAACAGCCTTGATACAACTAGACGACTTGGACTTTGCAGATGACCTGGCTCTTTAATCTCACACACAATTACAAATGCTGGATTAGAACGAAAAAGGTATCACCAGACTCTTTAGACAACAGTAAATCTCAGAATACACGAAAGGAAAAGCAAGAGCCTTATATACAAAGCAACGAGCACCAACTTAATTGCACTTGATGAAGAAACTTTGGAGGAAGTGGAAACTTTTACAAATTTGGACGGCATCATCAATAAACAAGAAGGATGTCAAATGAACCGCTTGACTTGCTACAAGTGGGTGATTATTAGGGTTCAGAATAATATTGTGATTCTCCTACAGACCAAGCTTCCGTGTTTAACCGAGTATCGACTTTGACTATCATCCCCACAATCCAATGGAATAATAAGAAGTCGTCGAAACACGATTGATAACTGCTGCTTCTTATCGTAGGGATACACAAATATATAACATGTTACGACTTCAGTTGACTAGATTAAGAGTTGACTTCATAACTTATGTATACACGAGAATAAGAAAGCCCAAGTATTCATTTACTTCCTTATTCTTTATAGGGATTATGTTTCCTATTATCTTATATTGAATGTTGAGAGACATTGTATGTTTGAATTATTAGCATGCCGCTCGAACTGTCTCCTGCCCATGATATGAAATAAAGACCTATTACCAAAGATTATTGTTTCTTCTGTTAAATAAAATGAAACGTACCTAAACGCCAAACTGGTGAGCCCTGTATTGAACACTATATTTAATAATAATAATAGTTTATTCTCAGTTAGCATTTTGTACATGAGAGCATACCAGTTTACAGGCATGATCAGAATGATAGATTGTTTTTAACAGGGAATATATAGAGAGTCATTTTTATGAAAATCATGCTATATGAAGACATTAATTAATAGTTATAAAGTCAACTATAACAAGGTCCAGAGCTTACAGTGCTAAGGAATTAGAGATGTGTTATGTACTGTAGAACACTTCCAGCATGCGTTCGCGCGTTTTTCGACCGTGGTGCTGTAATCGCAGAAAATGGCTGTGGGTAAGCAGAATGGATCATAGAGACTCTCCAGAAACGGGAAAAGACTGAGTATTTGATATTAGGTTATAAGAGCCAATTTATGTGGGTTGGTCTAGAGCGGTGAGTTATTGATGCGTTAATTTCGTTCTTAACCATCGTTTGGAGTAAGTTGCATAAAGAAGACCAATTCCATAGGAGAGCAGATCGCAAACTCGGGTCGACAGTGATATAGAGGAATATATGAAATAGAAAGAATATAAACGAATTTTTAATTAGTGAAAGTAAAATAATCAGTATTAAACCAGAATTTTTTTTCCATCGCTTTTTTGTAGTCACTATGTAGTGTTTGTAGTTTTAGAGCCTTAATAAGCCATTGCTGGTTGAATCAACGTTAAGTGGTAAGTCGTCAACGAATTTGTATAAGTCTATAGATTCTAGGTATGTGGTGATCAGTCGTTTGAACCTTAGGATAGAGTTAGTAGTGCGAATATTTTGTGGTAGCTTATTCCAGAGTTTGCTGTAGAGTACGATAAAGAACTTACAGCGTTGTTGTGCTTGGTATTTATTGATATGTAATGTTGCCTCGTAGTTTCGAAGATCGTATCTAGGTGTTTGGTGTAATTGGGGAGAGAAGGCTGAGAATGATATTCCGGTGATAATTTTATAGAAAAATATTAAGTTATGTCGTAGTCGGCGATGACTCAAGGGTTCTAAGGAGAGTGTTTTACATCTAGCCGTGTAGTTGATGTTGCTGTTTGTTCCTAGAATTCGACGTGTAGAACTTCTTTGTACGCTTTCTATACGTGTTCTGTCTATGCTATTCATGCTCGAGAAGATAAATGAGCAGTACTCGAGTGTAGGTCTTACACATATCTTAAACAAAGTAAGTTTAGCCTCTCTTGTGAAGAAGTTTCTAAGAAGGAAGCCTGTTAATTTTCTAGTTTTCGAGACTATAGAGGAGGCATGCTCTGTGAACTTCAAGTTACCTGAGTATTTGATGCCCAAGTCGCTTGTTGATTGGAGTATTTGGACTTTAGACCCATTTAGATAAAACGTGAACTGGGGGTTATGGTTGCCTATGTGCATAATTCCACATTTACTATGATTAAGTGGTAGTTGCCATTTTCGGCTCCAGGCAGTTAGTCTATCAAGGTCCTTTTGAATTAGAGTCATGTCTTCTAAAACATCCGGTGTATAGCTATATACTATCTTGAGATCATTCGCATATAAATACGGTCTACCATGTTTTATAACGTTAATTGTCATTTATGTAAATGATGAACAATAAAGGACCCAGTACACTTCCTTGTATTACGCCGCTAGTAATTGGTTTAGGTAATGAGAGGCTATTATTATACTTTACTGTTCGCTGTCTTCCTTCTAGGAAAGATGCAAACCATGAGTGAAGTGGGTCTTTGACCCCGTATGACTTTAGCTTAATGAGTAGTCGTTTATGCGGGACTTTGTCGAAGGCTTTACTGAAGTCGAGAAATAGAGCGGATACTAGGAGTCTTTTGTCTCGATGTGTAGTTATGTCATCTAGATAGTCTAGCATGCATGTGTTACAAGACCTAGTTTTTAAGAATCCATGTTGGGAGTGGGAGAGCAGTTCGTTCTTAGGTAGGTAACGGAGTAATTCCACCTTGATTATTTTTTCCATTACTCTTGATACAACAGAGGTTAGGTTGATAGGTCGGTAGTTCTCTATATTTCCTACAGGTCCGGATTAAAACTTGGGAATGACACATGTAGTTCTCCATAAGGTAGGGTAGCATGCAGTGTAGAGTGATATTGTAAATAGTTTAAGAAGTGCCAGGTGGAAGTCAGCACCACCATATTTGAGTACATTGGCTGGTATACCATCAGGGCCCAAGGCGTTTGAGTGCTTTAGCGTAGTGATGGCCTTCGTAATATTTTTTATAGTGAAAGTTATCTCCCTTATTTTGCATGGTAGTGGCGTAATAGGTTCCTTCCCTTATATGTGGTTTTCAACGGTATGTGTATTGGTAAAGTGCTCATTGAATAAATCAGCTATATGGCAAGGATCACCATATATTTTATTGCCACAGATAAAGGGGTTTCCACCCTTTATCTTAGTGCTACTGATTTTGTTCCGGAGGGTCTTGAGAAGTCTTGTAGGGTTATTTTGTATGATAGCCTGTTTTTCTAGTGCGATTTCTATCTGTATACGATCCGCCTCAGCCTTAATATATATTTCTTTCATAGTTATAAGAGAGGAAAAATATTTAAACTTGTAGAATTAAGATGCGTGTCTACGTAGGCTTCTTCGTGCAGTAGTGGTGATAAGCATGCATTTTGGAATTTCGGGTTTAGTATATCTTATAGGTGCAACTATGTCAAGCGTATTGTAAGTGTTGTAGTAGAGTATATCAGTCAGCTTATCAGCATCATTTTCCATGAAATAGTTGTTCCAGTCAAAGCGTCTGAAGTAAGCCATAAAGCTCGTCCAGTTAGTCTTGTGGAGGAGTCTGCTGGGTGTTGTAACCGGATATTTATACATTGTAGTTCCTAACTTGAAGTTGCACATGACGATATTGTGGTCACTACCTGGGAATTGTTTCCCTGTATGGACGGTACATAGGGTGAGTTCATGTGTAAAAACTAAATCCAAAGTGCTTTTGCATCTGGTAGGGCTACGATTATACTGTGACCAGCCACCAAGCTCTAGACTTTCCATAAGTAAGTCATAGCGCTTCTGTGCCTTGGCGGGAAACCATGAGATATCAGGCATATTAAAGTCTCCACAAATAACCTTACCTGTAAAGGGTAGGGCAGAGGCCAGTGTAAAAATGTCTGACAGTAAGGTGATATCCCCTGTTGATGGGTTAGGGTGGTGGTATGCACAGAAGAATAAGTAAGAATCTGAGACAGTAGGTCTTAAAACAATCCACACTGAGTCTTGTAATTTATTTAGGCCTGCTGTATCAAATAGAAGTCAGTTTAATTTCCAGTTAACATATATGAGACAACCTCCTCCACATCCATGTAGCAGTAGACATAGACACCGTTATGACTACAAAAGTCCGACTCCAAGAATTCGATCGTAGTGACTCTGAGTTGTGGTTTGCACAGCTAGAGCATTATCTCACGAGACAATATTGAATCTGAAGGAGTTCGCTATCGTGACCTATGTTCAGTCCTACCTCCTTCAGTAGCCAAAGAAGTCCGTGATTTGATTTTAAGTCCACCAACTACACAACCATACACCATCCTAAGACGAGAAATAATGAATCGTCTATCATTATCAGATGGACAAATAATTTAAAGGCTTTTCCAGGTAGAAACACTAGGTGATAGGTCAACATCACATCTTTAAGCTTTAGTGGGTGACAACACAGTGAGTGAAGCATTCCTACAACAAGGATGGATACAAGCTCTCTCATGCTACGTTCAACACTGTTTGGACGCACAAGATCCTGACACCTCTTTATCTCATTTAGCACGGATCGCAGATAGAACCATGGAAAAGGGTCCCCCAACCGCATCATGGATGATACATCATACTCAAAAGGCGGAATTAGCAAATGATCTGGTCATAGCACAAATGATTGCGAGTGTTAAAAGTCTCACAGAGACTGTCAGCAAAATGTGAATGGGTCATAGAGACAGAAATAGGTCACTGCAACGACCAAGATCCAAGTCAAGGAACAGGTCACAAGGGTCCAGACAATCTGGACAA
Source organism: Schistosoma japonicum (assembly GCA_025215515.1). Taxonomy (NCBI): domain Eukaryota; kingdom Metazoa; phylum Platyhelminthes; class Trematoda; order Strigeidida; family Schistosomatidae; genus Schistosoma; species Schistosoma japonicum. The sequence goes on from CM046066.1 coordinate 14,155,041, forward strand.
TTTTGTTGGTATCATCGAAAATTTGATGTTCAATCTACCTAATGCAGCCAGCCATGCATTTTGTCCAAACAGACCCTGAAGAATGTGAGAAACGAATAACCCCTCCCTAGGTCGCGACGACTCAGGAGGAGAAGCATCCAAACAGTCGCTTGTTTTATGCTAGAGACAGAAATTCAGGCTTCAACATTTTGGTGGATACTGGTGTTGCGCTTAGTATTGATCCACAGAATAAAACCGAGCTGGGTAGAGAAACTTCCTCAGTTACACTTCAAGCTGCCAATAAAACTAATATCGCGACGTTTGGGCGAAAAAGGTTGACTCTAGATATGGGGTTTAGAAGACAATTTCCTTGGGTTTTCACTGTAGCCGATCTAGATCTGGTAATATTAGGGATGGATTTCTTAGAGAGATATAAACTTATAGTTAAAAGTAAAAAAAACGACTTTTGACATTAAAAGAAACTTCGAAATATACAAAAGGTACAGAAAGTCATATCACATCTCTAAATTTATTACAAACTTTGACAGTAACAACGGCTAAGTTCCAAGATATACTCAAGGAATTTCCAAACCTAACAGAACCGAACCCTTAACCTTCCAAAGTAAGCTAAAAGTGTGTCGTATAATCAAAATGGTAGGTGCACCTGTTTTCGCTAAACTCAGGAGACTAGCACCTGATAAGCTTAAAATAGCTAGAGCTGAATTCGATTACATGCTACTTTAGTATATAGGTACGTTCCGTTCTATTTTAACAGAAGAAACAATAATCTTTGGTAATAGGTCTTTATATATTATCGTGCACAGGAGACAGTTGGAGCGGGATCCTAATCATTCAAACACACAATGTCTCTCAACATTCAATATAAGATAATAGGAAATATAATCCCTATAAAGAATAAGAAAGTAAATGAATACTTAAGCTTTCTTATCTAAGTGTATACATAAGTTGTGAAATCAACTCTTAGCAAGTTAACTCAAGTCGCTACATTAGCTTCCTCCTAGAATTGACTTCCGTAGAAACGTCGGTTCGATCAACTTAACTAATAAAATTATCGTAGTTCTGCCACTGTAGCTCAATAGATAATTACTAGCACGTTCAGCACTTGACATTAGATCAACTGCAAACAGTCTTTCAGTATTCGACGATGCAACGTGGATCACATTTACTTTTAGTACTAGTTATCGAATATGTAGGGTTTACATTCTACCACAAATGATAATTAGATACTTGGACTTAAGCTCCTATTGGTGACCAGAGATTGGAAAATAAGAGTAAGAAAATGAAACAAGAATATTTGAAAAAGTACCGCGAGCGGGGTACTCAACACCATGTTGGTGATGTACGATTTTCCTATGCTCTGTCCGGTTATCAGGTGTTTACTCACCTGCCTCTTGAGTCGCCCCCCAAGTCAAAATGAAAAAAAATCTACTTCAAAAAAAACTTGCTGAAACTCCATCACACCTAAAGAATTGCTCGACTGTTTGTATATAAAGTTAAAATACAAAAATAAAATGTACAATTATAATTGATAAGTCTTCGTTTCTACGTAAGTGTTCGGTTTCCAGACTGGTTTGGAACCTGGGAGAAAATAAACATGGTGTATATATCTGTTCACGCAAATGCATTAGAAAAAATGTATATCAATGTAATTGAAATATATATATATGTAAGTGCTTGAACTTGCCAGGAGTCAGACCGAATAGGCAACCTTGAACGTGTGACAGCCACCTTTTATGACTGAATTCGTAACGGTGGGAACTGATATTAACCGTTAGGATGAAAAATATAGTAAATACTTAGAAAAAAACGAATTGCCGAGAACATAAAAGTGCTTGTGCTTATTAGGTTACGGATATAATCTGCGTTTTACAGATTACTCACTCGATGTGTGGTAGGCATGCAAGTCATAGTGAAGTTGTACCTTCTAAAGTCAACTAATAAATGCGTAGATTCTAATCTTACAAGTGTGTAAGTTCTTATAAATTATTGAAAACATGTAAAGAAAATATGCAAACAAAATCTAAAATTTTAGATATGACTTATGTTACTACAGTTGGAAAATGCTAGAGATAATGTAGACGTTTAATAACTTACTGTAGTTAGCTTAGTGCTATTTATGTCTTGTAACGAAAACAATTAGAACTGAAAACAGTCAAATCACTATGGAATATGATATGTTTCCTGAAAACAACACACTTTTTCGTAGTAGTATATTGTCGTATCAAGTTACTAAAAATGCATATCTCAAGTGGAAAATGGTTTCAGTATTAGTCTAAGTAATAATACATACATGTTAAATAATGGTGTGTTTAGTAAATCAACTTGTAGAAACAGTAAAACTCGCCTGGGTTGTTTTCGGAATTCATCGTTATTGTCAGGGTTTATTTGTGTTATTTATGGTAAATATTGTCTACTAATAGTGAGGAACCTAGAAAAATGATTAGTTCTGCAAGCGAAACTTGCTCACAACACTCACCTGAATTAAAGATTCTCTGTTCTTTAGTGCCTAACCTCTGTTGATAGGTTTGCGGCTTATAGTACTCAACGGATTGTTTAAGAATATATTGCTTATGTACAATTTATTTTTTATATACAAAAAAAGACTATATTGTCCATATATCAAAAGACAAAATCCGCGTGGAATTGCGTAGAGTAATACTTAGCACTATTAGTAATTATTATTAATTCAACTTCATCAACTTTGATATTGGGCAAAGCGAAAAATTACTGTTTATTTTATCTACAACTGGGCATAATACGTCCATATGATACCCATTTGAAATCTCTTTTGTATATGGTCTCAGTAGGAAATAACGGTGAGTGGAGACCGTACGGAAAATAAAGAGACCTCGACCATCAAACGGTACCAGACAGATACTTGATACCACATAAACAAGACTTTACGAATAGCTTACAGGATATGAAGATATTTACTAAAATCTACTTAGTCAGGGGATATCACAATGTTCCAGTAGCTAAGGAAGATATTCCAAAGACAGCTATCACAACACCTTTTGGATCATTCGAGTTTGTATGCATGACATTCGGCCTACGGAACGTGGCACAGACATTCCAAAGGTTTATGGATAATTTACTTCGAGATATGCCGTTTGCACAGGGGTACATAGATGTCTTACTGATTGCCGGCCTGGACTTTAACATGAACATGAACAACATTCAAGGGCAGTGTTGGGACGATTAATTTAAAATGGCATGAACATACATCAAAAAAGGTGTGTTTTCAGTGTGGAAACACTAGAATTCCTTGAAAATGTACTAAGCCCTGGAGCAATTATACCAATCAAACAGGAGGTAGACACTATTAAACAATGCCCCGTACCAAGCTCTCTAACACAACTTAGAAGTTTTCTAGGTTTAATAGACTTTTATCACAGATTCATACCCGGTTGTGCACAACTAATGCAACCATTGACGGAGTCACTCAAACGAAAACCGAAAGAATTCAAGCTGACCTCTGAGACCATCGAGGCTATTAACCAATTTAAGGATAAACTTGCTCAAACAGCTACATTAACTTATCCGAATTCTCACTACCCATTTGCTTGGATAATAGATGCTTCGGACAAAGCCGTAGGCGGTACTCTTAACCAACTAGTTAAAAACGCCTGGAAACCGATTACATTCTTCACAAAGAAACTCGCTCCAACAGAGACGAGATATTCTACCTTCGGTCGAGAACTCCTCGCAATCTACTTAACCATCAGGCATTTCCGACACATACTCGAAGGCAGGGAGTTCACAGTTTATGCGGATCATAAACCGTTAACCAATGCATCAAAAGCGAAAGCCGATAAACACTCACCTCGAGAAGTCCGACACCTCAAATACATATCGCAGTTTACTACTGATATACGTCACGTAAATGGTCATGATAACCAGGTAACAGACGCATTATCTCGATTAGAAATGAATATAATACAACAGTCTACAATAAATTTCGAGACTTTGAGAGACAGCTAAGAAAATGACCTAGAATTACAAAACCTACTGTCAACTAATAGCTTTAGACTCAAACTAAAACAGCTTCCATCACCTATGAAAGATGATATGATTTACTGTGACACAACAAAGGCAGTGCCCCGACCTTTCGTTCCCAAATACATACGACGATTAGCATTTAAAAACTTTTATTCGTTGTCTCACTCAGGCGTAAAATCCTCGACTAAGCTAATCAATGCCAGGTACATATGGCTTAATCTTCAGAAGAATGTATATAAATTAGTTACAGAGTGTTCGGCGTGTCAACAATCGAAAGTTAGCTGTCGCACAAATTCACCCATTGAAAGTTTTCCCCAACCTGATGCACGTTTCGCACATGTCCATATCGACTTAGCAGGCCGTTTACCACGTTCAAATGGTTTCACGTATCTATTTACATGTATAGATAGGTTCACAAGGTTTCCTATAGCCGTTCCAATCACGGATATCACAGCCGAAACAGTGGCTAAAGCCTTCATGCAGAACTGGGTGACCATTTTTGGTACACCTATAACAATAACGACAAACAGAGAAGCTCAGTTTTAATCTGAGCTATTCAACAACTTAGCTAAACTTCTAGGCCCCAACAGAATATGTTGTACGGCATATTACCCTCAAGCTAATGGGATGGTAGAACGGTTTCATCGTCAACTAAAGGCAGCTCTTATATCTCATTCAAACCTCAGTCAGTAGACAATTCCTGTTATTAGATATTTTGAGAGTACGAACAGCTGTAAAATCCGACTCACAATGTTCAGCAGCAGAACTAGTCTTTAAGGCGATTTTGAGACTACCAGGTGAGTTTATTAACCCTCATACTGACAGTAAAAAGCTAGATTTAGGAACTTATGCAGACCAACTACGGGACCAAATGTTCAGACCTTAGCCAATTAACACTCGTAAATAATCACGAGTGACATTTTTACATAAGGATCTAAGCAATTGCTTACACGTCTGGATAAGATGTGACGAAATGAAAAGCACCACTTAGCACTCCGTTCGAAGGTCTATTTAAAAATATTTCAAGGAAAACCTAAATATTCTGTGATGCAGAAGCAAGGAAACATTGACTCAGTAAGTAATGATAGGCTAAAGCCGGCTTATCATAGATAATGAACCACCATACGTGTTGTTAGATAGATTGCCTAACCAAACAACCACGGAATCAAGAAGTGAAACGCAAAGGCTGTAAAGTGGCTGAAAGCGTTAGATGGGCACAACCGATTATTCAGGCGGGGATGCCCACGTTTTTAGTTTAGTCTAAAAGGTAATCACGTAATGTTTGAAATCTCGAGTTTGTAGACATATATTAAAAAAATTAGATAAAAATATAGTATTTTTTTGTGTTACCCTACATTGACGTTGTCGAAGTAGTATTAATAATAGTTAGTAGTAGTCCTAAGTATCATTCTACACACTTTCACGCAGACTTTATCATTTGATATATGGACAATATAGTCTTTTTTTGTATATAAAAAATAAATTGTACATAAGCAATATATTCTTAAACAATCCGTTGAGTACTATAAGCCGCAAACCTATCAACAGAGGTTAGGCACTAAAGAACAGAGAATCTTTAATTCAGGTGAGTGTTGTGAGCAAGTTTCGCTTGCAGAACTAATCATTTTTCTAGGTTCCTCACTATTAGTAGACAATATTTACCATAAATAACACAAATAAACCCTGACAATAACGATGAATTCCGAAAACAACCCAGGCGAGTTTTACTGTTTCTACAAGTTGATTTACTAAACACACCATTATTTAACATGTATGTATTATTACTTAGACTAATACTGAAACCATTTTCCATTTGAGACATGCATTTTTAATAACTTGATACGACAATATACTACTACGAAAAAGTGTGTTGTTTTCAGGAAACATATCATATTCCATAGTGATTTGACTGTTTTCAGTTCTAATTGTTTTCGTTACAAGACATAAATAGCACTAAGCTAACTACAGTAAGTTATTAAACGTCTACATTATCTCTAGCATTTTTCAACTGTAGTAACATAAGTCATATCTAAAATTTTAGATTTTGTTTGCATATTTTCTTTACATGTTTTCAATAATTTATAAGAACCTACACACTTGTAAGATTAGAATCTACGCATTTATTAGTTGACTTTAGAAGGTACAACTTCACTATGACTTGCATGCCTACCACACATCGAGTGAGTAATCTGTAAAACGCAGATTATATCCGTAACCTAATAAGCACAAGCACTTTTATGTTCTCGGCAATTCGTTTTTTTCTAAGTATTTACTATATTTTTCATCCTAACGGTTAATATCAGTTCCCACCGTTACGAACTCAGTCATAAAAGGTGGCTGTCACACGTTCAAGGTTGCCTATTTGGTCTGACTCCTAGCAAGTTCAAGCACTTACATATATATATATTTCAATTACATTGATATACATTTTTTCTAATGCATTTGCGTGAACAGATATATATACCATGTTTATTTTCTCCCAGGTTCCAAACCAGTCTGGAAACCGAACACTTACGTAGAAACGAAGACTTATCAATTATAATTGTACATTTTATTTTTGTATTTTAACTTTATATACAAACAGTCGAGCAATTCTTTAGGTGTGATGGAGTTTCAGCAAGTTTTTTTTGAAGTAGATTTTTTTTTCATTTTGACTTGGGGGGCGACTCAAGAGGCAGGTGAGTAAACACCTGATAACCGAACAGAGCATAGGAAAATCGTACATCACCAACATGGTGTTGAGTACCCCGCTCGCGGTACTTTTTCAAATATTCTTGTTTCATTTTCTTACTCTTATTTTCCAATCTCTGGTCACCAATAGGAGCTTAAGTCTAAGTATCTAATTATTATTTGTGGTAGAATGTAAACCCTACATATTCGATAACTAGTACTAAAAGTAAATGTGATCCACGTTGCATCGTCGAATACTGAAAGACTGTTTGCAGTTGATCTAATGTCAAGTGCTGAACGTGCTAGTAATTATCTATTGAGCTACAGTGGCAGAACTACGATAATTTTATTAGTTAAGTTGATCGAACCGACGTTTCTACGGAAGTCAATTCTAGGAGGAAGCTAATGTAGCGACTTGAGTTAACTTGCTAAGAGTTGATTTCACAACTTATGTATACACTTAGATAAGAAAGCTTAAGTATTCATTTACTTTCTTATTCTTTATAGGGATTATATTTCCTATTATCTTATATTGAATGTTGAGAGACATTGTGTGTTTGAATGATTAGGATCCCGCTCCAACTGTCTCCTGTGCACGATAATATATAAAGACCTATTACCAAAGATTATTGTTTCTTCTGTTAAAATAGAACGGAACGTACCTATATACTAAAGTAGCATGTAATCGAATTCAGCTCTAGCTATTTTAAGCTTATCAGGTGCTAGTCTCCTGAGTTTAGCGAAAACAGGTGCACCTACCATTTTGATTATACGACACACTTTTAGCTTACTTTGGAAGGTTAAGGGTTCGGTTCTGTTAGGTTTGGAAATTCCTTGAGTATATCTTGGAACTTAGCCGTTGTTACTGTCAAAGTTTGTAATAAATTTAGAGATGTGATATGACTTTCTGTACCTTTTGTATATTTCGAAGTTTCTTTTAATGTCAAAAGTCGTTTTTTTTACTTTTAACTATAAGTTTATATCTCTCTAAGAAATCCATCCCTAATATTACCAGATCTAGATCGGCTACAGTGAAAACCCAAGGAAATTGTCTTCTAAACCCCATATCTAGAGTCAACCTTTTTCGCCCAAACGTCGCGATATTAGTTTTATTGGCAGCTTGAAGTGTAACTGAGGAAGTTTCTCTACCCAGCTCGGTTTTATTCTGTGGATCAATACTAAGCGCAACACCAGTATCCACCAAAATGTTGAAGCCTGAATTTCTGTCTCTAGCATAAAACAAGCGACTGTTTGGATGCTTCTCCTCCTGAGTCGTCGCGACCTAGGGAGGGGTTATTCGTTTCTCACATTCTTCAGGGTCTGTTTGGACAAAATGCATGGCTGGCTGCATTAGGTAGATTGAACATCAAATTTTCGATGATACCAACAAAATTGTCCAGATTGTCTGGACCCTTGTGACCTGTTCCTTGACTTGGATCTTGGTCGTTGCAGTGACCTATTTCTGTCTCTATGACCCATTCACATTTTGCTGACAGTCTCTGTGAGACTTTTAACACTCGCAATCATTTGTGCTATGACCAGATCATTTGCTAATTCCGCCTTTTGAGTATGATGTATCATCCATGATGCGGTTGGGGGACCCTTTTCCATGGTTCTATCTGCGATCCGTGCTAAATGAGATAAAGAGGTGTCAGGATCTTGTGCGTCCAAACAGTGTTGAACGTAGCATGAGAGAGCTTGTATCCATCCTTGTTGTAGGAATGCTTCACTCACTGTGTTGTCACCCACTAAAGCTTAAAGATGTGATGTTGACCTATCACCTAGTGTTTCTACCTGGAAAAGCCTTTAAATTATTTGTCCATCTGATAATGATAGACGATTCATTATTTCTCGTCTTAGGATGGTGTATGGTTGTGTAGTTGGTGGACTTAAAATCAAATCACGGACTTCTTTGGCTACTGAAGGAGGTAGGACTGAACATAGGTCACGATAGCGAACTCCTTCAGATTCAATATTGTCTCGTGAGATAATGCTCTAGCTGTGCAAACCACAACTCAGAGTCACTACGATCGAATTCTTGGAGTCGGACTTTTGTAGTCATAACGGTGTCTATGTCTACTGCTTACATATCCTCTAGGCTTTTGGTTGGGATTGAGTCTGACATGTTATGAACAATATAATTATGTATAAAAAGGGAAGAATAGCGAGTCTAATCAGTGTTACCTAGCGATAATAATAGAATACAATGTATTCGAAAACAGAAATTGCATATTGTGTTCAATACTGATCTCACCAATTTAACGCTTTGGTACGTCCCGTTCTATTTAACGAAAGAAACCAGATTATTAGGAAGCAAGTCTTTATTTTATTATTGTGAGAAGAAGACTGTAAAGCGGATCCTAGTCGTTCAAATCATACAATGCTTCTCAACATGCAATATAGGGTAATAGAAAATATATTCCCTATGCTGAATAAGGAAGTAAATAAATATTCGAGCTTTATTTTTTTAGCGTATGCTTAAAGTTGAAAGTCAACTAATAACTAGCCAACCTAAGTTGCTACAGCCCCATAGGACGTGATCTAGTTAGACTCCTTATCGAATTCTCAGACCCTAGTATAAATCACTCGATTGTTGCTGCGAATGCCCCAGCAATCTTTGATTGCGTCTGTTGGCAGTTAGTCAAGCTGACACTGGGACCTATACTTACAGTATTAAAAGTGTACATCCGGTTTCATCTTGAAAATTTTAGCATCGTCACAGCCCTTATTTATTGTAGGTACAGAAAATCTCTAGAAAATGTCGGAAGACAAGGGACCACATAGGTAGTGGGCCTGAGATAAAATCGTATGAAGGAAGCCTCGGAAAGTGAAACCTTTTCTCATTGAATCGCTAACAATTTCGAGATGATCTGATACCTGCCAGCAACATTTTCAGTTCAACGATACACCTTAAAAGATTTATCCTTCTTCTCTCCAATCGTCCTAACCCGATAGGGACCTCTCCCCGTAAATCCCACACCGAAAAACAATGATGCAACTGGGATTGCATTTTTTTTACTTAGGGTTCGCTTGTCCTGAAATGCCAACACAGTAAAGAGTCCTAGAATGTGATTTGATTACAACATAAGCCTGAACGGCCTATCATCTCCTACCTGGGTCCCAAAGCGATTTTCGCTCAACACCAACCGGCTTACTATCACATTAGCTGTATTTACTCTTCTATTAGTTATTCTGTACCTCACAACTCTCTAAATGCTGAAACCATTTGTCTCGTTTTTCTACTTATAACTCTTCTGATGTCCGAGCTGTTTGAAATAAAAATTATGTATAAAGCAGAAGAACATACAACACCAAAAAGCCATATATAATAATGAAGTGAATGGTGTGTATGAACAAAAAAGTTACGTTTGTTGTATAACCAAAACAAATGACGATTAAACCCAAACGTACGAATAAGAATAAAAAAGTAGGTAATCATGGATGGGGAAGAAGGTATATTTTATCGTGACTAGAGCGTTAAAGGGATAACAGCAACTAGGCTAGCTAACTAAGGGACGAGTTACTTTCCACGTCGTGTCGTAATCCGGTGATGATGCTTGACAAAGGGCCTTCAGTTAGTAATTTCCGTTTAAACAAACGTGGCCAGCATTAATGACGAGAGACTATGTAACTATGTATTTAGGAAGTCATTCAATTCTACGAAGAATACGAAAAAAGAAAAGAAAGAAAAAATGGTTATATTGTTACTCGTGCTTAAATCACTAAGGACAGCACAGCCGAGTATCTAGATAACTAACACGGGATACCACCAAAGACCTGGAAAGTCACCCGATAACATCAAGACGCGAACATTAAGAAACCGCCAGGTTTACGTCAGTGCGTTACTACGATATTGGACATTGGGACTTGAAGCTACTACCTTACTCAAAACTAATCTTCGTGGTAAAGTTTATCGCTTAGCTTTGTAAGTTATGTTAACTAATTAAACTCCCATTGTTTGTGAATGCAAGTGAGCACTTAAAAATGCCTTCTTTGCTAATTTATTTGTATGGCTAGTATTATAATGCATTATAAAAGTGCCGAATAACCTTCAACTGGAGTTGATTAATATTAATCACGATCGTAATTAATATTAAAGTCAGGTTTGAGGTAAAGTTAGTTTGGTTGCTTAAACTAGTTTGTAACTATTATATGCATACTTAACTTATTTTTGCAACACTAAGTGAACAGATTGATTGACTTGGTTTTGAAGCTAACTTTTACATGTTATCAGATCACTATAAAACACGAAATTTTATCTTAGTTGTTTTATTTATAATGAGTAAATGTACATAGTTCCTATCATGAACTTAAAGTGTGCAGCGAAACGAGGAGGCGATATTTTCCAGGGTTTGTTTACACGTTTCATTTTCACGTCTTTTGTTTGTTCATTACACTAAGTATTAATTCTTATACTAGTAAGTTAGGACCCAACTGTTAAGCTTACGTCTTGTCAGTTATGTGATCTGTTTACTTTTTTTCCGCTTTTTTTACTTACTGTTTTACTTCCATTTTCCTATGGAAAAAGACTTATCGGAAGCAAAGCCAAATAGTCCATACTTCCATTTCGTTTCTGATTTCCGTTGCTTTAGTAATTCGGTTTGTTTGTTTTTAAAGCTGCAGTATAGTCTGCATGTCACCCTAAAACAATTCATCGTTTTTATAGGTCACTTTAAAGTAGGTGAGGTTGTCATTCCTGACTTTTAGGAAGGGATTTTGTGGTAGTTTATCAATTCATGTTAAATTTTTGGTTGTTTCGTGAAAATATTAGCAGTAGTGCTTTGTCTGGTGCATCAGGGTATCAATAAATGCCTCACAGGACAAAACGTGGGATGGTAAAATGCGTTTGCGCATACTGAGACCTAGGGTTTCCATGATTGTTCTAACCTAACACAAATAGTGTTAACTTAGTACCCACGCAGTTGGTTATTAAGCCACAATTTAGATACCATCGTTATTGTCCTGTTTTTTATCAACAGGCGTAGATGTTTCGCTGAACTAATGGCAGTTCCAAAATAATTTTAGAGTTGTGGTTTCACGGTTGCTACAGTGAACAAATCGCTTAATTGACACACCTATTGAAGTTTGGGTAGCTAGTCAGCATCACTAACCATCATGTTATATATATTTGGTGCTTAAGCTCGGTCACTAGTGGTTTGTAGATTATTCTTCATTGAAGACTGCTGTTCTTGTATTTTTTATGTGTTATTCGCTACTAATTCCCATTGATTTATTGCTGTGCTTTAGGATTGTTCATTGATCGACAGTCAAATATGTCATCTTCAGTACAATAAACTCACAATGGAATTCTTAATCAAGGGTAGTAAATATTATTTATAGTATTATAACTTGGACGCATGTTAAAGTCTACGAGACTGCATTTTAAGATTTCATATCGTCAAGTGTATTCATAAATAACTCATTTTTTTCTTATATTTTAAGTCTAGCAAGTAACTCAAAATGAATGGTGCCATTCAGAATGACTTTAGAGAATTCCTAAATCTGCATAATGATCAACTAAGAGCAAGTGGAATACCCGGCCACTTCTGGCATCGGCTACACGAAAAACTAATATACGAGGTGCTGATGTATCTAAACCTTTTCATCACGATTTTTTTCTAAATATATAACCTTTTTTACAGATATACGATGCAAATACATGTGTAATGATGCAGAAGATTGAATATACGAAGGATGATGAGGATGATAACGAAGAGTTGGTTGTTGATTATGACTGGGATATTGTAGTTTGTACTGATAAGCTCTTAACATCAGACAGTAATAAGTATGTAAATTTAATAAATATATTATTAATTGTAGTAAAAATCTACTTCAGTATATTTCTCGTTGATCACGCATGGACTTTTGATATCCAGTCTATGAAACAGTGTATACTCCAACTGCCTAATTTGCTGGAACGAATGGCTTCTTTAATGAATATAGTCACTCTAAATCAATCAAATGAAAGTATCGCTTTAGATATTTGTAAAAATGTATGGAAGTAAGTTGTTTTATCATTTTTATTGCCCAGTTATTTTTATGTTCAACTGTTATCATATGTTGTGTATTTTAGTGTAGGAGGTCGTGATTGTTGTTAAATTATGTAACTTACATGACAGACTAATGTTATTTAAGAAACCATGAAAAACCAGGAAGCATTAAACAGCCGTTTCGTCTTAGTATAGGGTTCTTCATCCGTTGAAGTCTAAAGACCACCACAAATGAGACCTAGAACGTTTAGGTCTCTCAGCTGAGTGCTCCCGACCGTAGCTGCTACCTTGACGTGGTGGTCGGGCTTGCCTATCGTGATGACCCAACCGAGCTATATTGGCTGGAACATATGTTCCTGTAGGTTCTACCATGCCAGGCAGGTCGATTGGATAACGATGAGACTAAAAGCAGCTACTCAAGGTCTGAGGGCGAAGTCGTACTGCTGACTGCAGAGGGGTGTGACAGCAGTAAGGTGTTTCCCTCGGACAACCAGCATCTGCAGCGATGCTGCCTTCTCACAAGGAAGGAGGGGTTAGAAAAGGTCGGCCCTAAAAATGTCACACCTCACCCTACCTCACGGATTTCCGTCTCCGGCGGTAAGGGTGCCCACTAAGGGCTTTTAAGTGCGGAGTTAATACTCAAAAAACTTTTCATGAAAAGGCTGTGCGTGACAGGCCTCAAGCAGTTGTCCCTTGGGCTCTGCGGTCACGCTCTCAGGTCTCTAAGACCAACACTAATCTACCTTCTTTTTCAGGTTCCTCAAGAAACACCCTTCCATGGTGTGGGCAGCCAGGAAGTAAAAACCGCCCTCATACCTCTAACAGCACACGAGATCATCTTGTTCGAGGTCAAATCCCACCATCAACTCTTAATAACTCTCTTATCACCGTGCCTAATCCTTCTAACATAATTTTATCGCCCTGCGTCTCTAATGCTAGTGATTTGAGTTCACGAAACGTTATCCCTGGTCTCCTAAAACCGCGCACTAAGTTGTATATTGGAGCTTTCGACGTTCGAACACGTATAGTCAAATAGGACAACAGGCATCCTTAGCCATGACTCTAGAATCTCGCTCCATCGATATCTGCTGTATCTCTGAAACGCGTATACAGGATCCAAGCACAGTCATTCGCTTGACCTCATCTTGTGAAAATAAGGAATCTGCTCGGTTCACTCTTCGTGTCTCCGGGGACCCCACTGCTACCACTCGAGGCCTTGCTGGTGTAGGTATAGCACTAAGTTTAAAAGCTGAACAGGCTCTCCTCGACTGGATTCCAATAGACAGTCGCTTGTGCGCAGTCCGTCTAAATGGAACGGTAAGGACTCGTAAAGATATGGACACACGCCGTTGTCTCTTTGTTGTCTCTGCCTATGCTCCCACTGACTGCAGCTCAGATGAGATAAAAGATGAATTTTACAGAAAGCTTTCTGTCCTTCTATGCAAAGCTAAGCGCACTGATGTAGTAATAGTGGCGGGTGATTTTAATGCCCAAGTAGGTAGACTAGATGAAACCGAAAGGCACTTAGGTGGATCATATGGTGTTGAGGCTCAACGAACAGACAATGGCGACCGGTTACTACAACTTTGCTCAGACAAGCGTTTATTTCTCGCAAACACCAACTTTAAGCATAAGGAAAGGCATCGGTTGACAGTAGGCGGCCTCCGAAATCAACCCAACGCTGGACTCAAATAGACCACATTGCTATTAGCCATCGTTGGAGAGGCTCGATAGAAGACTGCCACTCGTTTAGGAGCACATGTTTAGACTCAGACCATGCCTTAGTGCGAGCGCGTATTAGTCTGCGACTCACTGGACGTAAAAGATCTACGACAAGGATCCCCCCCAGAGTTCAACTTAATGATGTAAAAGTCAAGAATGCATTCCACGAACAACTAAAAAACCAATTAGTAAACGGCGTAAACTGTTCTCAACCTGAGCTAGCCTGGAATGATATCCAAAAAGCTGTTGAAAGAGCAGTAATATCTACTAATAAACTAGACCTAAAGGTTAGGAAAACTCAGTGGATTTCAGCTGCATCTGCCGAACTGATAGATACTCGGCAACACATCCCATCTGGTTCTGAACATGATGAGCAACGTAGGCAACTTAAACACAAACTAATCAAAAGCTTACGCAATGATCGTGAGCAGTGGTGGGTGGCGAAAGCTAAAGAGATGGAAAAGGCAGCGGCAATAGGTAACAGTAGGCAACTGTTCAGACTTATCAAGGAAACGGGTATCAGGAACCCAACTGTAAGTGAAACTATCTGCGAAAAAGATGGTTCCATTATTCACTGTCAATCCAGAAGATTAGACCGATGGGCAGAACACTTTAGAGAACAGTTCAACTGGCCCACGGCGTCATCCCTGCTGCCCACCATCCCCAAACAATCTGAATGGCAAATTAACATTGGTCCCCCAAGTCTCAGTGAGGTTGTGAAGGCTATTGGAAACTTAAGGCGAGGGAGAGCGGCAGGACCAGATGGATTGACCCCTGAGATATTTTAGGAAGGTGGTCCAGTCTTAGCAGCCAGATTAACTGAGATCTTGGCTAGAATTTGGGAACTAGACGTAATCCCATCTGACTGGTCTCGAACACTAACCATTCCGGTCTTTAAGAAAGGACAAAAGTCCTCGTGTGACAATTACCGAGGAATCAGTTTAACGAATATAGTGTCTAAAATACTAGCTTCAATAATACTTCGACGTCTAACGAAAGCTCGTGAAGAGCAAACTCGAGAAAACCAAGGTGGTTTCAGACCCGGACGTGGTTGTATAGACCAAATATTCACACTTAGGCAGGTTCTTGAACATAGGCATACTTTCAGACGCCCAACAATAGCTGTATTCCTTAACCTTAAGGCGGCGTTTGACTCTATTGATCGTAAGGTTATGTGGCAATGTCTGTCATTGAAAGGCGTACCGGAGAAGTACATTAACCTTATACAAGCTCTCTACTCGAACACCACATGTCGTGTTAGAGCTTATGGCAGATTGTCTTCGGAATTGACCACTTCTAGTGGTGTTCGTCAAGGGTGTCCGCTATCTTCATTTTTATTTAATTTTATCATCGACATACTTTTAGAGTTAACAATGGCATCGTCTGATTTCTCCGGGGTTGACCTCTTTCCAGGAGATAAACTTACTGACTTAGAATATGCCGACGATTTAGTTCTACTGAGTGAAGATGCTGATAAAATGCAGAATCTTTTGACTGCCTTAAACTTGAACGTAAGCATGTTTGGGATGCGATTCTCCCCATCCAAATGTAAAATGTTACTTCAGGACTGGCTTAATTCGGCACCAAAGTTAGTGATAGGAAGTGAAACTATTGAATGCGTTAACCGTTTTACTTATCTCGGGAGCCTCATCAGTCCTAACGGTCTAGTGTCCGATGAAATCTCGGCCCGTATACATAAGGCTCGATCGGCTTTTGCCAATCTGCGTCACTTGTGGCGTAGGCGAGACATTCGTTTAATGACGAAAGGACGCGTTTACTGTGCAGCAGTTAGATCCGTTTTACTTTATGGATGTGAAACATGGCCTTTAAGGATAGAGGATATCCGTAGGCTCCTAGTATTCGATCATAAATGTCTCCGAAACATTGCTCGTGTTTGCTGGGACAACCGAGTAAGCAATGCATGGGTTAGGAATAGAGTACTAGGTAAATACGGTAAGCCTATCGATGAAGTAGTGAATCTTCACCGGCTGAGGTGGTTAGGACATGTGTTGCGTATGCCTGACCACCGTCTACCGAAACGAGCAATGTTGTCTAGTGTGGGAGTAGGCTGGAAGAAAGCTAGGGGTGGCCAAACAAAAACATGGCACCAATCCATGAAGTCATTGACAATTGGGCTGAGCCATGTTAATAGATGTAGACTACCTGGTTAGGGCCCACGCGATGAGCGTAACAAATGGTTAGAGACTTTAGGTGATATGGCTCAAAATCGTTGGCAATGGCGCAGGTGCATCCACTCCTTGTCTTCCTCCAAATTCTAATTTCTGAGCTTATTATAATTTCTCTTTACTGAATCACTTTATATCTCAAATCTCATCTCTGATCTCTATGCCTTTCCATTAGTACTTACTCTGTTACTACCTCCCCTACTCTGGGATTTGGTCCGACAATTTAATCTTTATCTGCTAATTGAGGCATGGCAACTTGAACTGATGTACGCATGTACAAAGTTCTACGTTGTAAATGGCTGACTGACTGACTGACAGCGAGTGCTCAGCTTTCTAACTGGTGATAATACAAATTTCTCCAATTGCACTGAATGATAGTCCCGTAATACTCCGAGGCGACGGGTTAGATGTATACCATCTGAAGTCAACTCATTCATATGAAAGTTAAGTGCTAACAATGAAGCTTACAGGCTCCTTAGTACGTACTGCTTAGGAAACATCTTGCTATGATAAAACTGCTACCCAGCACTTTCTGGTTTTCGATGGCTAAGATATCTGTATGGCCCAAAACTACGAATTTCTGTACTTGATTGTAATTTTTTTAGGTTCTATGAGTTTTTTCTATTTTTTTTATCTTGAAGATATTGTCGATATTACAAATTATCAACAAAAGAAAATATTTCACTATTATCGCAGGTGCCTGAGTTACAACAATTGATGTGGTATGTAACGGATGAAGTTGGATCACGTATTCAACACTCCGATGAACCTACAGGTATTACATATTACATTACATATTATCATTTACTTATTTACTCGAACACAAAATTCTGTACAAATGAGCGTCGAAAGTATGTCCAACATAGTTAAAAACAGTATCGTGAAGTAATAATAGAAGAAAGATAATCATAATCAAAAGGTTGAAGTTTAATATGATCATAGGAAAATTACTTCGTATGAAAAATAGTTCATATAGAAATACATCCAAAAAAATATTTTCTTCTGAGGGAGATAACCACACGAAGCATTCGATAAGGTCGAACTCCACTGGTCACGTCTTGCCAGTAGAACTCCAAGAACTGCCTCCGGTAGATAGCCACTAGTGAGATGTGACCATTGGAGCTCAACCTTGTCGAGTATGAAACAGTTACCCACCGATGGCAGTGGATGAGATATCGTAAATATATTCCAGACCAACTAAGTTAGAAATATTAGCTATTGAGTGTCGGTTCAGCTGTCTAATAGTTAAGTGTTCCCCGCGAATCCCGACGATACTAACCTGCATTCCCTAACGGGGTCGCGAATGCGCACTGCTGAATAGCCCCATACCAGAACGAAACGGCTATCCAGTGATTACTGGTTCTCAGTGGTCGTTTAACTCAAGCTAATTTGTGATATCAAATTCGAAAATATCCACCGAACATTTGTGACGTAAATAACATAAAACATTTAATAAAATAATTATTGTCAACAATTGCCCGCTTCAGGTCCTACAATAAATATGTTCATAAAATATCGATAATAATAACCAGTATAAGATATGCATAAGAGTTTTGGAGTGAGTCTGTCAGTATTAGACATTTGAAAGATGAAAATCGTCTGAAGGCATTTCCTGTTTGTAATCTTTACCTGTTCGTTTCTAGCTCGTATGGTACCATTTTACTATGTTCCACGTAAAGTATGTTACTCTGTGTTTTGGCCGATAAAAGATTTACAGAAAGATGGTAAGCATTCTTTCAAATGTTTATTTTATGGACTATAACATTAACTATTACTGTTCAAATTTGTTATTTTCAAATTTAATTGGAAATATAATGAATTCTCCAAAGAGTTTTTATCTGCATCTTGTTTTAGTAATTCAATTGGAATCTGATAATTTTATATTTTATAGTCAGTTCCTTCAATAAATTTGCATAGAGCAAGTTTTCCAGGTCATAGGTCATATCATTTATAACTGGATAGTAGCATGCCAGCACTAGTACAAGGAAGAACGAAAATGTTAAAGAAATTTACTACCTTCACCGGCGACCGAATGTTCTTGTTATATCATGTCCTACCCGCTTAGTATTCTACGATTCGACAACGACCGCGACTGGATCCCAAATCAGAACAAGAGTAAAACAGGTAGAAAGATATATTGAGAAAATAACGGCAGGAGGCAAAAGGCGAAGTCAAGCAAAATGATTTACACTAGGGTTTGTATAAACAATGGTATCGAGTATTCTAGAAACTTCCCGATTGGTCGTTGGCTCTAGTTGGCTAAGAATGGACCAGTCACAGCACAGCTTCGTGAGCATGTTTTGAGCGTGCTTTAATCAGGCTCGTTTCGTGCCAACACCTCCCCTTTGAAAAGATCCGTAGGATTTGCTATTAGGATCCACTTGCATGAAGCTCACTGGTTTGCACTTTCTGTCTGTCCACCTTCTTGGGAGTAGGCAAGTAGTTTTTTCCTTCTCGTCCTCAGGTTCTACTTCAGGTCGTTGAATCTCAAAGGTATCCAGTAGAATATCTAGTGGTATTCTATGATGGCTTTTCTCGAAACAAGCAGAAGTTGGTTTCAACTGGTTCACATGTCTTACCCAGACTTCTGAGCCAACGGATACCTCGTAAACCACATTTCCTTCCTTTTGAACAATCCGACCAGCTGTCCATGTAGGTTGTTTACCTCGATAGTCCTTAGCAAGTACCTTTTGACCCACAGTGAACAATCGTTTTTGTGCTCCATGACGACGATTGAACTGTTCCTCCATCGTTACGTCTCGTTGCGGCTTAAGAGCTGGCTTCGGACGTATGCTATCGAAATGTGTCCGTATTTTTCTACCCAGCAACGCTTCCGCTGAAGAGACCCCATTAGTTGTCCGATGGTTCGGTATGGAACGGTAGATAAGTATGAACCTCTCTAAGATCTCTTCGGTGGTCCCCTCCCCTCTTGATTTCTTTAGAGTATCTTTAAATGTACCTGACAAAGCGTTCTACTTGGCCATTTGATTGAGGATGGAATGGAGGTGTTCGGACATGCTTGATTCCGTTCTGTTGACCAAATTCTGCGAATATCGAAGACGTAAACTGTGTTCCATTGTCGCTTACTATTTGTTCTGGAAACCCGAAACGACTGAATAGTTGATGTTGTTTTCTGACTGTGCAGCTTGCGGTTGGATGTTTCATGAGGAAAATTTCTGGCCACTTGCTGTATGCATCCACTACCAGAAGGTAAGTTTGTCCACGAAATGGACCAGCGAAGTCTAAGTGTATACGCTGCCACGGTGACTGTGGTATTGGCCATGATTGTAGCTCTGCTTTCCGCGGTGCTTTTGTTGCTAATGCACATTTAGTGCACGAACGGGATAGCTGCTCAGTTGGATGTCTAATTACGGCCAGTATACATAACTTCGCGCTAGCGCCTTCATGTGATTTATTCCCGGATGTCCTGCGTGCAGCTGTTCGAGCACTGCTGGTTGCAGCTTCTTTGGGATTATAACAGTTCTGCTGTATAGGCATCGTTGATATCATTTTCAAATTTTTACAGTAATGTCAGCTCGTAAGTTGGTAATAAAGGAAATTAACAATCTTTCATCATTTGGCAGACCCAGAAATCATGTACTTGTCTTCGTGAATGCACTTTATGTAAGCTAATGATACAACCCAGTTTCCCAAACTAAGGTGGGTAGGGTGATGTTCAAGCGTATGGCTTAGTGACTGAGTCGAACGCCATAACAACTAAGCCACCTCTTCACTAAGTTTTGGCAATGGAACTAGATAATATAGTACAGATTTAATTTAGTTATCGAAGCATTCGACTTCGTGCTTTCTGTGATTAATTTCTATAATAAGTTCATAACATTCAGATAATCATGTGACTTAAATGTCCCGTAATTTTATGGTTTTGATATCCAGCATGCTGATAAGCAATTTAAATATAAATAAAATTCGCTCGAATTTAAATTCAAGCCTCCTCAACTCAATGCATTTGAATGGGTTAGCTGACCTCTTGAAAAACCAACTCATTGGTTTTTTAAATCGTACTAAATTGTTCTAGGGTACTATGTTAATTTGACCTTCATATTCTCTACGTCGTTACTAGTCTCATTTATTCTCATTTCCTAGAATAATGCGTATTTAAGACAACAGTATCTGGACATATAATGATGTACTCTTAGTCTGCTTGTTGGATCCTAGTATTACTACCATTTATACTACTCTGGTAGTTGCTTTTCTGTGTCGATAGGGTGCGACAAATTTGGCGGATTCACATATGTGTTAGGTACTACGTTGTTTATGGCTGACCCTACCACAAAGCTGTCTGGGCCGCAATCAATTTTCTATAAACTGAATTATCCTTATTTGTAAATCCATAATGAAAACGTTCAAATAGCACATTTGTTTGTAAGTAAGCAATCAAATTGTTAACCTTAATACGATAATATTTTTCGTGTGCTTTACTTCTATTTAGATAGTATTACAATCGACTTTATAGAGCATATAAAAGATACCAAATTACGTCCGTATTATTTATTACCATGGCGACCACAAGACTTTTCTGCTGAACCTATTGAACATACGTATATTCTGACAAATGAATATTTTACAGTAAGTCTCAATACTTAATTTGTATCATAGCTTTAACTTTCTCACACCATTATGTTTCCTTATTTATCAATATAAAGTTAAATTAAAAGCAAACGTGCTAGTATGCTTGAATGTATGCCACCATAAGGATACGTTTATTGACAACTAAGGGGTTAAATATAACTGATAGACAGTCATTCTGTGATATAGTCTCATTAAATAAAGACCATTCGTGTTAGGTTAAATTCTTCTGGTGAGCAAATATCAGTTCCACACAAAAAGCGTCAGTTTCGTCAACATCGTACATACGCCTTGCAGATGAGTCCTAGATAGCGCTAAACTTAAGTCAGACAGCGTTTCTTTCCGACTCATCAATAAATTGACGTCTGTACACAATGCACCTGATATCGAATCACCTAGACTAGTGGCCACATGCAACTTGATTGACAGAATTCAGTTAGCACTAAGGGCTATGTAAAAGATTTATCAGTGATCGATCGAAGTAAATATCTTAGTACTATGGGAGGTCAATCGGGGCCCAAATAGCTCGTTAGTAGAGTCTCAAACTGAAGCTGGATGACTTGAACTCGAATTCCATTGAGTGGGCCAGTTGCTAGTAAATCTTAGGTACGTCTTGGTGACGAAGGATAAATAACACAACCTAGAATCTGGATTTCCTTCCAATGGTCTCCAACCATTTAGTGAATACGGTACCGCTACAATCGTATTACTCTAGCAACTAATATTGTCGTCACGTATTTTTAGATGCCCATATCTACTTCTATCCTGTTGTCTAAGCCTTAGTATTAAGTATATGTCATGTATACTATAACCATTTTGTCTAGGTTTGGGGCTCCTCAGCAGTGCACGTTTAAGGCTGCCGGGGACGATACCCAGAACCTTCGGGCTACCAAGCTAACATCCACCGGTGTTTAGTTGATATTTCTTTGTTATTTATTCACTTGTTTTATTCACAGTCACATCGAGTACAGGAAACATTGCCGGTGTATAGAGTCAATGAACCAGTTAAACGAGAATCTTTTACTGTTTATACTGATTTAAATCAAGTTAAGCAATATTTAACTAGTTCACAGTTTACCTTTGTCGACTCACCAGACATAGCTGATATTATATGGATGCATAGACATTTCAAGGATTTTGAGTAAGTTTGTTCATTACATATTATGATTTATATTTAAGTTAGGCAATATTTGAATTTTATTTATTTAAAGTATAGGTTTGGCTAGTTAACTATTCTACAAGTCTAACTTTAACCTAAAAAAATTTGTTAACTATTCCACTAGAGTGCCGTCTGATATTTACGATGAATACGATGTTTATTATGATGTCTAAAAGCGCATCTCTCTCATTGTGAATGTATGGATCATCAATATTTGTATTCAGTCATGTTTAGCTCCACCTTATGATGGGTGGGGTGGGGTGGGGTGGAGGGACGAGGATACAGTTTACTGTGCATCGACAATAAAAATCAACTACTGTCAGCGATTATTAGTAGTTAAATCTAGTACTCGTTTCCCATTTGTTTGGCAACCACAATTCGACATGGTTTCAACATTTGGTCGCTATATCGTCAAGCAGCAACTTATTACAAATTGTATATGTGTGTATGTCCATTTATGTATAAGTATTCCGAGAAGTCAGTACATTCTTATGACCGGTGTTAGCTTTGTTGTTCAAGTAAATATAATTGCTAGTATCAATGGCTTTTACACGAATTTCATGGTTCTTAGATTAGTACATAAATTGTTCTTAGTGAGTTACATTATTAGTATTTTTATATTTCTTTCTGTGCTATCTAATTGCAGTCACCAACCACACCTGTTACCGTCCATCGTAAAACAAGACGAATAAGTGAACATGATAAACTTTTGAAGCCAGTATTTAGGATATTAATATTTAACTAAACGCTTACTTTGTGAAACGTTTACGCTATATTATTGTACAGTTTATGATTTATTGCTTGTGCATTACTGTCTTGTAATTAATGGTTCTAATCCCATTAGTTCTCAAGTTTATAATAATGGAAGGTGAATCGGCTGCTTTTTCAGATGTCCCTATTGGGCACTGGAGACTGGCGAAATTACTGGGACCGATAAGTGTTGGTCTCTCAGGTCGTTGTTTGACGACAGTGGTATTATTGGTTAGATGGAAGTCATAACAGTTTATATTTTGATTATTCTCATGTATTCTGTTTATTTCCTTTTCACAGACGATTATCTGTAGACAGTCCGAATACGTATATTAATCAATTTCCCGGTGAATATATTATCACTGTTAAAGATTTCCTAGCAAGTTTAGCAGCGAGTATAGCGAAAGAAAGTTATTCTAAACAGTCTAATGTAGTAACACTTATTGATGACAATATTGATACTAAGCTTTCAACTAGTTGGCATCCCGTTACATTTAATCTAGTCTATGAACTTCCACAATTTTGTGCTTATTTTCAATCGGAATTATGTGAGTTCTCTTTTATCAATTACAAATTTGTATACTTGGATTTAAGACACACTTTGTTGGGTGGAACTTAGTGAGAAGTAATAGTATTTGGTTACCCAAATTAAAATGGTGCGTACGAACCTACAACCTACTGATTGAAGGCTATGTTTTAAGTCGATGCATATGATAAACATTTTTTTATCAGTAGTGTAAGCCTGATGTATAGAGACCCTTTATATATATATACTTCAAAGATACGCTGCGTGCATTTATTCAGATCCAGTTTCCACCTCATTTTTGTTTGGAAGGATATCCCCGAGAAGTAAATATGGTTTTGTATTGTAATCTACGTGTTAAACACTAAGATTGGTTAAATAAATATAATTTATATTTGTCATAATGAAGAAGTAAAGTGTTAATCGGTATGCGAACTGTCGTAAGACTATGCGACTGACTAAATTACTGACTCAACTTCGTGACTGAGCAGATATCACGACCAATAAACCAATGGGATTCTTCAATATTTATTAAAATAACATACATGTATGCAAAATATGAATTTGAAAATAAACATGGGTGAATATCATAAACAATTAGAGAGTTTCAACTTTGTGAGTTACTCGCTCTCCAATAAACTAGAATCTAATTGCTTAGTTCACTTCTTGCTCATTATTGGTTTGTTAGTGAATAGTACTTGTGTTGGATTAGATTTTTGGTAAATCCCCCAGTATTTATTATGGTAGAGAATATTTGTAACTCAACCGGGTGATTTAATTAAATTTCCTTCTCTAAGCTGGTTGGTTTAATCACAACACTTTCGTTGTTATTTCTTTAAAGCATTATCAACATAAACCTCGGAAAGGTATAAACTGGTAGCTTACTCCGTTGATTTTAATTTAATCGGTTGTTGTTAAAATTGTAGTCACTTATTTAGAAATTCTCATGGTCCGCTTCTGTCAGAAGCTTATGCCAGTGATGTTCTTTAGAAAGATAACATTAGCTCCACGACTAAGTCGACTATCTCAGAAAACGTAATTTCAGTAAATCTTATATTTGTGCTAGTGGACTTTATTTTTTTTTATTATGTCATAACTGGTTTCCCTTGCAGAATAAATGCATCATTAGTAATAATGAATCTGTAAGATATGTTAAACATAATCTCTGGATCTTAAAGCCTTGGAATCTTGGTCGAGGTGTGGGTATCGTGATTACTGATAATTTAGACAGGATAATAAGAACGTGTGATACTAATCCATTGGTAAGGGAATTTATTTTCTCTAAGAGGTTGTATATAATTTCATATAAATTAAGGATTGAGTAAATCGTTTGTAATAATAAAATAACAATCCTCTCGACTTGGTAATTAAATTCATGGTCTTCAGGATTCACGGTGAACGCTTATTCATCACATCCGTAACCGGAAGAGTCTGATTGCACCACTAGGATAACCATCTCTCTGTATTGGAGTGGCAGTCCTACCATTAGAAAATAGCTGAATGGTCCTGTCGGTTAGATGTCTTATGCATTCTCGGAAAGTCATAGGTTCGATTACCGGTGGTGTCATGAATACGCATTTCTACTAGGAAGCCCCATACCAAGAAGAGATGACTACCTAGTGCTCCCTTGTTTCTACTGATACTCAACCGTAATCATTCTGTAATAAGTACAAACAAATTTTTAAAAATACTAATCTCCATAAACTACCTAAAATTGAATGCATTATTGTTACATCATTATATACCTTTAACTGTTTGATATAATTAAATCGATTTAGTGCAATAATCGAAGCGAATTCGTACTTACAATAGAAGAATCGGCAACAGATTTGATTACTACTCCCACCCAGAACCCATCTCACTTAATCCCAAAATATCACAAAACAAAGCATGTTATGTAGCTGTGACCTAATGTTTAAAAAAGCAATACCCCACATTCATTTACATTTCTAAGCAATATTAATAATTACATTAAGAAAAATGATTCAGTGATTTGTACTACTTAGTTCAATAACAATAGTAAATTATGTAATATAGTGGTAATTATTTCAACCCTGTACCTGCATAAATCAGTTTCTGGATTTAGAAACATTTTTACCTTACTATTGACCTAAAATGTTGATTTTTACCTCAACCGCTTCTTTACGTTTGTTGCAATGAATTTTAGCTAATTATATCTCAAAGTAGCTTTCATAATATTAATGCTTTCTTGGACGTTTTTCCTAGATAATATCGTTCACTCTTGGTTGTCAATATATTTATGACACGTTCATCCTCTGTAATGATAATACAGAGCAACTGGAATTTCCTAGGCATTTTAATGATGTTCATTTGGATTATTAAGTTTACAAGCGTAATTGATTGTAAAGGTGGAATATCGTTTCTAGATGTTCTACTGACAAAAAAGAGCTAATAGACAAATTTTAAAGAACTTGAACAGGGCAATATACACATTTTCTTAGTTTTTTATCTCTATTATACAAAAGAAAACTGGTGAAAACTCTACTTTATAGAATAACAGACATATGCCCTGCTGATACTGCTCTAAATAAGTTGGACGCGCTACGTAGTACTTAATAAAAGTAGGTACTTTAAAAAATGTATAGATAAATATATTGCCACGAAGATCAGAAATCTTTGGTAATGCTACTATAATTGAGAGGTGATGAAGACAGTGAAATATTTTCCTCCTAGACCACGTCACTGGCACATACTTTTCAATGAAAGCCTCACAGTCAAACAATCCAGCCCAGAGAACACAACACTTATAGTTTAATCCTCTTGAGCAGCGAAATTTCATTTCAATGTATTTGTTAAATAAATAAGAACAGATGATGATTATTTCTAATTTTTTGAAATTATCGAAAAATATGTGTATTTTGTACACGTGTAACTGTAATGTTTGTTCTGATCAAGAGAACCTAAACAAACACAAGGTTATCGTTCAGAGATTTGTGAGTCTTCTACGGTCGAAGTGTTGGGAGCGTGTTTTATGCGTATCCAGCAATTTCCTACTTTGATGCACGATGCTGGATAGTGTAGTCGGAAGAAAAGCCAGGAGTGACCTAGCCAAGACGTTGCATCAATCTATCAGATCATTGACTGTCAGTCTGATCTGTGTTAGTAAATGGGAACAGGGGTTGGAGATACTTAATGAGATGATTCGGAATTGACCATCATTATGTGAATGATTGCCATCTGTAACCTCTTCTAAATGTTGAATTTTAGAATGTCTTCATATTTGCCACTTTATTCCATCCTGGACCATATTGTGAATATTTAAAGAATGTCATCATTATTGCTAATGCATTATTTCGACTCTCTGAATTTTCACTTTGGTTTAATAGTCATTTGTGCCTTTAATTTACGTTGATTGTGACTGACTTATTCAATAATTTTGATCGATTGCTTGGGGTTTAACTCATTAATTTAGTCTTATTTTAGATTTTTTTTTCACTTTTTCATCCGTTTCTATTTTTTCGCATTCTGTGAGATTGCCAGTAGATATATAACAGACCCGGTTTTATTTTATCGTGACGATCTTCAGGCTAATGTAAAATTCGATATTCGTTATGTTGTATTATTACGTTCTGTCAAACCATTAATTCTGTATTCATATAAAGTATTTTGGCTTCGATTCGCCAACAAGTAAGTTAGTGTTTTACATATTTTATAGAATTATATTATCCTTCTACCTTTATTTACGTTTACCAAAATATAATAATAATGATTAAAATCCCATAGAAAATCTAAGTCGCAAGTGGAATCTGCCACTTTCAGATATCAGTCAGTCATGTACAGCATAGAACTTGGGACATGTGTTCATGTGTCTAATTTACCATATCGCATAGCACTACGAGATCAAATTAACATGATTAGTACCAGAATATAGTTCAACAAAAAGAAATGAAACAAAGATGTATGTAAAAAAAGATGAAACGTATGAAGGAGACAAAGGGAGAATACACTCGGACCACTGCAACTTATTCTGAGCCATGTCGCCCAGTGTCCGCAACCCTTGGTTATGTTGCTTCAGGATTGGGTTGCATCGGCGCCTGAACTAGTGATAGGGAGTGAAGTAGTCGAGCTTGTAGGCCGCTTCACGTATCCGGGGAGTCTCATCAGTGCTGATGGCCTGGTGACTGACGAAATCTCAGCATGGATACAGAAAGCTCGATTGGCTTTCGCCAAGTTGCGTCACTCATGGCGCAGGCGAGATATCCGCTTGCTAACCAAAGGACGAGTGTACCGTGCAGCAGTTCGCTCTGTCCTACTATACGGGAGCGAAACATAGCCGTTAAGAGTAGAGGACATTCGTAGGTTACTGGTCTTCGATCATAGATGTCTCCGAAGCATTGCTCGAGTATCGTGGGACAACCGAGTGAGCAATGCTGTCGTTAGGAAACGGGTTCTAGGAAAGGATGGCAAATTAATAGATGAGGTATTGAAACTTCATCAGTTGAGGTGGTTGGGACACGTTACGCATGTCTAACTACCAACTGCCTCGACGAGCTATGTTTTGCGGTGTAGGAATAGGTTGGAAGAAAGCTAGAGGTGGCCAAACCAAAACATGGCAGAAATCGTTGAAGTCACTGACAAGTGGACTGAGTCATGTTGGTAGATGTAGGCTGCGTGGTTGGGGTCCGCGAGACGAAAGTCACCAATGGTTAGAGACCTTGAACGACATGGCTCAGAATCGTTTGCAATGGCGCATGCGCATCCACTCTTTGTGTTCTCTCAAAATCTAACCTTCCGAATTCTCTATCTTTCTCCTTTCAAATTTATCTCACTGAATTATACTTTTTGAATCATATCTTCGCTCCCTAATTTTCTGCATTACTGCTAATACTTCTACTATCGTTATCACTCTTGGATTTGAACTGACAGTTGCGTCTTTGTGCTGATGTGGTATGGCAACCTGAACTGATGTACGTACGTACGAAGTTCTGCGTTGTATCTGTCTGTCTGTCTGGTTATGATAGTCTGACCACAATCAAAGTAGTCAGTTACAGATATGCTAATGGTTATGTGTTTACCGCGTGACGTAAAACTTATGGGTTTGATCACTGATGGTGTCTTGTGTGCTCACTTTCGAGAAATCCCATGCTAGAACCAAACGACTGTAAAATGCTCTCTGGCTTTCACTTGTACCCAACTCTGATCATTCTTTAGCGAATATAAAACACATTTAAGTTATTTTGATTTCTTCTTTACACTGATTAACAAACAACTAGCGTTTCGGTCTAAATACGATAGGCAAACAGCTTGTTGCGTTAATATATGATTAAGATGATAAGAAACTATTTATCGTTTCTTAAATTATCTACTCATCAATAAAGTATATGTTGTTTTTGTTTTCAACTCCCATTTCCGTCTTTGTTATGCAAATCAACTATACTTTTTACCAAATTTCGATAGTTATCATAAGTCTTTTGATGACAGCTTATGTTGACATTATTAAGTATTTACATGTACTTTACGTTTAGTCAGTTTTTGATAATTTGGTTATCTGACACGTCAAGTCGTTTGCATATAATGTAAATTTATTTGAACCAAAATTCGGACACTTTCGTTTCAGTATGTTTACTAGCTTAGTAACATGCCATATCTTTCTGCAAGCTATCTATCTGTACATAAAGGTAGAGTTGAAAACGATTGATAGCGGTTGTCTCTGAAAAAACGTAGTAACAATGATGTTACTCGTTTGTTGACAATTTTGAGTGCTGTAGCAACATTTATGGTATATCAACTGTCGTAAAGATATCTGAACTTGTGAAGACGTTGCTGATTTTCAGACAGGATCCTACGAATGTGTTCAGAAAACCTATTAGGAGCCCTTTGTTCAGTTCTTCCTATATACTTGCCTCCATGAGTACATTTTGATTCGTAGGTACGGTTAGAGGTAACATCTGAAGAGTATTGATCCACATCTTAGTGTTGTGTAATGAGATCAGTTGAGCCACAGGATAGATTCTCCTCAGTGTCGTCCTGATTCTCTCATTGCTTCTTTTATAGGTCTTATCTGCTTTAAATGAAAATAGATTCTCTTATACAATCACTCGCATTTTCGCAAATCAAAGCGACTTTCGTTTAAAATTTGTCGAATAATTATGTAGTCATCCATTTTGATTTCTTGACAATTACATGATACTCCTCACCTTTACATTTACAAAGATTACGTCACCCTCCTTTTATTAACTATCCACTCTTAATTCGAAGCATATAAAACAACGTCAAATTTAACTACAATTATAAGCATATCTTGTTTTTCTCTTCTCTTGTGAATTCTCACTATGCTTAAATTACTAGACATAATACTATTATAACCAGAACTCGAATAAACTAATATTCATGCAATTACAGATTAGTCTGGCGTTAAAAGTCATACATACATAGGCAAAGCAAAATGTGTGTGATACTTCACTTGCCTGCTTCCGCTCTCATTATTTATAAATTACGATTGCCCAGGTTGATGTATTACTCTCATACTTGCTATGTGACGTAGCTCTTAGTCCGATTCGTTTGTTGATATTATTGGTTCAACATCTTCATGCAGCTACTTAGTTTACTGCCTGTTGTAAATTATCCGTTAAATTCTTGTCTAAGTTTTATTCAGTTTCCTCTGAATCGTGTTTTTAAGCGCTACTAATGCGTTAGATACCTCACGATTTAGAGTTCGCAAATCTTATTCCAATCTTTGTTAAACTGTTTCTGTGGGGTTTGTCTGTTTATTATTACTACGAGAAAGAGTTTAACATTGGAACTTGTTTCGTTTCAGATGCATATGTTAACATATTATCATTACGTGCAAAAATATTTACCTCTATCTTTTTTTTTATCTCTCACCTATGTACAGACCATTTATTTTAGACGATTTCGATGAATATGATCGACATTTCACAGTTATGAATTATCGTTCTGCTGACAATTTAAAACAAGTTAGTAATAAATCTGTCATATGTATTGCATAAAATCATTTGATATTTCAGAAATACATTATGATTTATCTGGTACAGACTTGTTTATTTAGCCCTTAAACACACTATTAGTGCGAAAGCTAGTAAATCTATCCGACTGCTCAGATCAAATTCAGTGGAGCGAAGTTTGAACCTCGGACTTAGTGGTTGGAGGTCGAATGTCACGTGCTAATAAGTAGGTAGATCATCACTTTAGCTTTGTACTAAATAATAACAAGCTACATTTTCTCCACCAGATCATTTCAGTTCAGTAGTATTGATGGCTAAATCAATATATCGGTACATATCTACAGTTCATTAATCGGCTAAATTATAAATCGTACCAACCTTTCCAAAGATTTCAGTCAAACTGTCCTACTTGTATCGTTGATGAAATATCCATCTGTTACTAAAAGTACAAGTATGCTGCACTTCAGTCATCTCTGTATTAAATTATGACTTTGGAACATGAGTTGTTAAAATAGAGTAAATCCATAAGCTGAAGGTCTTTGATCATTTTGTGTTCCATGCATCACTCGTTTATTATGGAATGAGGTTAGGTACAGATCACTAGACAGACGGTAAGTTAGTTGATCAAGTTGTTTGTCTTCATTGACTGAGGTGATTAGAACGTGTATTACAAATTCCTAACCACCGATTATTTCTAATCACAATGTTATCTGGTGTAGAAATAAGTTAGAAAAACTAAATAGAACTAGACAACAGCGTGGTATTAATCCATGAAGTTATTGAATTTTTGTTATGAATTGTTTGGTAGAACTAAACTACTTTACTGGTGTTCACACGATATTGCCGATCAGTGGTTTAAAATATTGGATGACATGACGCAGGTGGATCGACTCTTTATTTTCTATTTCTTAAGTTTGATTATTGTTTCATATGTACGTTTCCATTCCCTGTTGTTGAACTACTTTATGATATTCATCTTGATCTCTTCGTACTATTATGGTGTAGTAACTTTAGCTAACGCACGTGAATGCGAAGTTCCAAGCTGTTCATGTTTGACTAACTGTTCAACCTTTTCGTCAAAAATAGAGGAGTTAATGTTTTGTATTTATTCCCTAACGAAACATATTTAAAGACGGTTCTTTCGATTGAAACGATGACTGTACACTAAAACATCCAATCTACAGTAATTTAATCAACAAGAGTTTGGCAAATTAATATTTAAATCTGCATCGATACCAACCCAATTTGGAACACAAGGCAATGCAATGAATGAATGCTACGTAGAAACTCGTCAGCAGAATTTGCATATGGTCTTCTCAGTAATCATTGACATTACCTTCCTTACAACTATTGAGAAAATAAAAGATAGCTCAAAGCCTATTCTCAACTCCAACAAATATTATTTCAATAACGAAAAAAATTCCCATTGATAAAAAAACGATAGGAGCAAAGAAATTTCTTTTCAAATAGTTTTTCATCAAAGCTCTACGATAATATATATATACCCATTTGCAATAGTTTTGATGAAGACTAGTTGAAAAGAAACTTCCTCATTCCTTTCGCTTTTTTTCAGTATTTTTACTTTCTTAAAGATGTACTTGAGGATTAGACATTCTGAATGAAGGTATGACGGTGCTTTAATAGAGCTTACCCCCACCATTTCAAGCTCCAAAATGGTAATCAATAAAAATATTCGGTTTTTAGATGATTCGGGTTGGTTTTTTTGGAAATCATTTATTTTCTTAGTAGTTTAAAAACTGTTTTCATGTTTCTGGAACTTTTTTTAGATACACTGTGATGAATTCGTTGAATTGTTCGATAAGCAATATCCTGAGCATAAGTGGTCAAAAGTTGAGGTATTTTAAACTTGTTTTATTTATTTATTTTAGTAGTGTATCCGATGAGTAATTTTTGTTTGCACAGTTGTATTTTAATGTAATGAAAGCTATCGTTTTCAAAGGTTGACAATAAATTCTACATCGAAGGTATATTACACAGTGATAAACACAATCATAGTTTGTTGCTAAATGTTTTTCGGTTCGCATTGTCGATATTCAGAACTGTAATTAATCTGTGTCTCTGTTGCCATGTATTTTATCTTGAGTTAAATGCTTCGATCTGGTTAATTTTAAAACGCGTTAGTACATTTCGATGGTGGTTCTCAGTGTAATGTAGTACCTAAGTTCCGTCCAGTGTGGGAGTCATCAGCTTGAGATTACTACATTCCAGTGTTGATATTCACACATAAATACTAACCCTAACCCAGTGACCATCACTTTAAACGTCAAGTTGTTATCAACTAAGCATAGATAACGACTAACTTGTTTGATGAATTCGACTGTATTAGCTAATGCTTTTGGTTTCCGTAGTTGATATTCAGGACTGCATATGCATTCATTTGATGGGTTTTAAGCAGGATGAAATGCACTTTCTAAATTCCACCGTTAGACGTAAATCATATTACTAGACAGCAATATTTGGATAATCCACTCAGGATATACACCAATAGAAACAGCTCAGTGTATTATCCATGTATGTCAAACAGACAAAGCGTACAATGCCTCAGTTCGTAATTAAAATTACCTAGATTACTATTCTTATTGTGGTCTTCCTGCCTTATATAATAAAATGTCAGTACAAAAAGTGTTACTGATTTTTTTTTCACATAAGTAATTCGCAAATATTTCCTTTCTCCAATTTTTTTTATAACCCAGTCTAGAATACACCAGCTCTTAGTGGACATTTTTCAAGCAGCTACAAAGTACCCATCACCACGTGGTCTTACACATAGTATTCAGTCACGGGCATTATATGCTGTCGATCTGCTTTTGGAATGGCGTCCAGCTGTATCTTTGTCAGCATCTCCTAAAAATGATATGTACCCTGTAGTATGTGAAGTGAATTTTTCACCAGACTGTGAAAGGGCTTGTCGTTATCATCCGAATTTTTTCAATGATGTATATTCATGTCTGTTTCTTGATCGTTCCCCAGATTTATGTAACGTGCATAAATTGACGTAAAGCAATTGTCATATTGACCGTCCTAATTTGATCAGATCTTTTTGACGATATGTGTAACACTTTTATGCAATAAAGGTTGCATTTCTGTTGATAATTGACTTTCTAATATATTTATGAAACTAGCATTCAATACTAATAGTTCTTGAAGATAGAGTGAAGAAATATTTCTTTTCAAAGTAGCGGAAAAATGCCCATTTAGCCATTAAGAAAATGGAAAGAAAGTAAAGAAATATTACAATGAATGTTATTATGTAGCACTATGACACGTTGGATATTATGTATATATGGCTTGCAATAAGGGAGTAATATCCAATGTGTCATAGTGTTACAAAATAACATTCATTATAATTTTTACTTGTTTGAGCACGTGATTATGGAGATGTCGAATGATTTAAGAGAGATAACATAATTGAAGTTTAAACATGGTCTAACAGATTACGTAATAGGAGAAATGTTAAAGGATTTTGATAACAAATCAATTAACATGAATAGTTACATAGGATTAATGATATGAAAATTAAAAATCATCCAGTTATGTAACGATAAAAGTTATAATTTTATAATCAAACCTATGATGAAAAGAGTGTTTAATTTTCTCTGGGATTGAGTTGCTAATCTCTGATATCGATTTCACATTGTGAACACTTGATGGTAACACGATTTTGAAGTAATAGAAAAGATCGATAGATCAAGTGAATTGTAGTAATTTTGAGTACTTTAGGTGAGTGATTTCATTGCCAGATGTTGAGTCTAACTCCGAACGCAACATCATTACCACTTTAGAAAAAGCAATGTTTCAACCATCGTCGTCGATGCACATCGGTGGCCTCATAAACTAATTCGTGATAATATGCCTAACTTCATTATTGATTGATGGCATGAATGAGGTCGCTCAAACGTATCACGAATCGACTGAACCAGAAATATTAACCGTTAGGAGCCGACTCAGTGGTCCGGTTGTAAAGTGTTCGCTGTGGAGCCAAAGAGGCCTGGCTTCAATCCCCGGTGAGGTCGTGGATGCGCATTCCCGAAGTCCCGCTGCAAAACGAAACAGCTGTCCAGTCCTTTTAGGTGATAGTTGTCCAATTTAGATCAATTTGTGATATTAAAATTGACAGTCAGCTATCTCCACAACACCCAAATAGTACGTCAATATTGAATAATTTACTGAAGGATACGTAGGAATTTTTGTGTAGTTGTCTTGGACGTGATTTGATTCGTTAGTGGTACGATATAAAAGTTAGTAAACTAATCAAACCTAAAGTAAACGCTACAAAAAAAGAGGTTTGGTGAAGCTTTTCGTTATTCAGTCAGTCAATAGCAGCCTTCAACTTGGTACAGTGGACCAAATCGCCACACCACATGAACACAAGTGAAAGTAAACTATTCGTAAACAGCATCATTCGAGTATGAAATAATCCTAAAGCTCAGAATTTAAGGCAAAACCAATGTATGAATGCA
Organism: Schistosoma japonicum; assembly: GCA_025215515.1. Classification (NCBI taxonomy): domain Eukaryota; kingdom Metazoa; phylum Platyhelminthes; class Trematoda; order Strigeidida; family Schistosomatidae; genus Schistosoma; species Schistosoma japonicum. The sequence continues at coordinate 14,190,034 of CM046066.1, forward strand.
CCTTCGCCATTGCTGCAGATTCTAAGGTACACCGCAAGGCAGCCTGAATCCATCAAAATTCTTCAGAACAACGGCGACTTCATTAGCTGATATCATATTTTTGCTGCTTAGTTTTCTTTCAGCCAATTTCTGTGCTAAACAACATTACCCGTCGAGATAAGCGGTGGTTTAGCATAATACATATCCCAACCAAAGCCGACGAATATTTACAATCATATCAACCAACTTCCCACTATTGCTTAGCACCCTATAAATAACTTCAGTCAGCCAGTTCAGGATAAGCCGCATATATACCTCTCACTTTATACAACAAATTTCTTGTGAAACAACGAATGCATTTTGGTTATTTTTCATATTATTATGAGCTAGATGGTTAAATTGCAGAGCTTACTTCGACATTCCGGCCAACTTCATCAGCGCTAATTTCTGACAGAAATCACAGTCAATACATATCCACATCACAAACATTTATAATACGACTGTTTAGTAGCAATGATCACAAAAATAATAACATACTAAGACCACTTTATCGTTCATCAAAAGCAAATGAATAGACTAAATAAATAAAGTAATATTCAAATGGTAATTGTATGTAGTTTAGTAGAACAGAAAACAATTAGAAATCATCTTTTAGTATGTGTGCATGACTAGTTTAAAAAGATAAGTAACTTTTAGATAGAGAATCACTGTTATTCAATCAGAAAACTGGTTTAACACCCAAAATGGAAGCAGATAATATGTTTGTGTATGTTTACACGTAAGACAACATCATTTGTTTCTTGCATAGAGTACTTCTTTATCTCATAAATAAAAGTTACATAATCACTATTATCGAAAGGAAACAAAATGCAATTCGACACAAATATTATCAATTACAGTTATGCAAGAATTTATGTGTACAAACACAAACATGTCAGATAATATTATAAATGGTCTAAAAAAAGTTGATGAATAGGAGTGTGAAATATATTTAGTAAACAAATCAATCGAATAGATGAATCAAAATAATTTTAGATGGTCAACTTTTATTGTCTTAAAATAAGGAATACTAATGTATTGCCAAAATCACTCGGAATGATGAACATACATACATAGTAGAAACACAAAAGTGTGTTCAGGCTAATAGTCAGTAATGATTGTATTCCTAAAAGTGTAGCATGCATATATATATATATATATATATATATATATATATATATATATAAGCAGAGTAGAGTAAGAAGTAATAATGATGGTCAATGATAACATTATTCTGTCAGTGTAATTGAACTGACGCGAATAGCCTGTCACTTAATGATTGAAGAACATCAGGATCAGAGTCGACCACAGTTTGTTGTTGTTCATAACGCATGTAATTTAAAGTGTTCTTAAAGTGTACCGTTATATGATCAGTAATGGGCGATGGTTCTAGACTTTTCAGTAAATTTCTAATTTCATTAATGATGTCATTTATTCGGTCATCAGTAATCTGTAAAGAAAATGGACATATATAAGGCAGACAAGTATAAATAAAAAGGCATTAAAGATATAAAACATGAAGGAAAACTAAACTCGTAATAGAATACATGAAATGTAGCAACTAGGTGGAAGATTTTATCGAACTTAAAATTCATCCGTGCGGATGTTGCAGTTCAACGGGGACTCGAACTTCTCTCTTTCGCCTCAATTGCCAACTTTCAACAATACTAGCTCTTAATAATGATATCAGTGTCATACAGTGTATTAACTATTAAGTAATCAGGAAACATTAACAGAAAATGAATGTTTTATCGATGAAAAACTATACTATTACAAAATGCATAGGTATTTTACATGCCTGAAGAATTTGCCAAATTTTTCTCAGAATCTTACTGTTTGAAACTGAAAAGGAACAGTGACCTATCTGTTTTCATATTGACGATTCTATGATGTTTTGATTTTTGAACACTTATATATACATAAATAAACTTAAGTTGTATACAATTTGTTAGCGAGAACTTAACATTTGCTAAAAGGAACACTAGTTTGTACTATCAAAAAGTAATTTTTATGAACAGCATAGTTGATTAGAATAACAAGCGAGTTTCACATCTTTCAGTTCAACGCTAATAGGCTAATCATGTAACTTATTCCAAGAATAAATAAATCTCGTCAATAAAATGTACTACTCCTTAATCAATGTAAACACACTATTATTAGTGATTTTTATACTTCGACGTCTAACTAAAGCTCGTGAAGAGCAAACTCGTGAAAACCAAGGTGGTTTTAGAGCTAGACGTGACTATGTAGACCAAACATTCACACTTCGGCAGGTTCTGGAACATACGAACACTTTCAGACGCCCAACAATAGCTGAATCACTTGACCTTAAGGCGGCGTTTGACTCTATCGATCGTAAGGTTATGTGGCAATGTCTATCACTGAAAGGCCTAACGGAGAAGTACAGTAACTTTATACAAGCTCTCTACTCGAACACCAAATGTCGTGTTAGAGCTTATGGCAGATTGTCTTCGGAATTGATCACTTCTAGTGGTGTTCGTCAAGGTTGTCCGCTATCCCCATTTTTATTTAATTTTATCATGGACATACTTTTAGAGTTAACATTGTCATCGTCTGATTTCTCAGGGGTTGACCTCCTTCCAGGAGATAAACTTACTGACTTAGAATATGCCGATGATGTACTTCTACTGAGTGAAGATGCTGATAAAATGCAGAATATTTTGACTACCGTAAGCATCAATGTAAGCATGTTTGGGATGCGATTTATCCAATCCAAATGCAAAGTGTCGCTTCAGGACTGGCTTAATTCGGCACCGAAGTTAGTGATAGGGAGTGAAGTAGCTGAATGTGTTGATTACTTCACTTATCTCGGGCGTTTCATCAGTCCTGGTGTCTGGTGAAATCTAGGCTCATATACATAAGGCTCGATTACTTTTTGCCAATTTGCATCACTTGTGGCGTAGGCGAAACATCCGTTTACTGAAAAAAGGACGCGTTAACTATGCTGTAGTTCGATCCGTTTTAATTTATGGATGTGAAACACGGCCACTGAGGTTAGAGGATATTCGTAGGCTTCTAGTATTCGATCATAGATGTCTTCGAAGCATTGTCCGCGTTTTCAGGAACAACTGAGCAAGCAATATGTGGGTTAGGAATATAGTACTAAGTAAATATGGTAAATCGATTGGTGAGGTAGTGGGTCTTCATCAACTGAGGTGGTTAGGACATGTGTTACGTATGCCCAACCACCGCCTACCTCGACGAGCAATGTTGTCAGTTGTGCGAGTAGGCTGGAAGAAAGCTAGGGGCGGCAAAACCAAAACATAGCAACAGTCCATGAAATCATTGACAATTAGACTGAGCCATGTTAATAGATACAGACTACACGGTTGGGGCCCATGTGATGATCGTCACAAATGGTTAAAGACTTTAGGCGATATGGCTCAAAATCGTTCGGCAATGGCGTAGGTACATCCACTCATTGTCTTCCTTCAAATTCTAAGTTTCTGAGGCTTATTATAATTTTCTCTTTACTGAATCATATTTCCCCAAATCTCATCTCCCATCTCTGTACCTTTTCATTAGTACTTACTCTGTTACTACCTCCCCTGCTCTGGGATTTGGTCCGAAAATGTAATCTCTATCTGCTAATTGTGGTATGGCAACTTGAACTGATGTACTCATGTACCAAGTTCTACGTTGTTTATGACTGATTGATTAGTGATTTTTGAAATATGAAAAGTCCAACTTAGATTTTGAAATATCTGATTAAGTTCTTGTATATTCAGAATGATGAACAATTTCGAAACGTGTTCTTATACAATCGGGAAACCTAATCCAAACAATATTTTGACGACAATAACCACTACAAGTTAGACGCAAGATAAAAACTTAGATTCTCCTTGTATAGTAGAAAACAAATATAACAAACTACGGGAGGAAGTAACTAATTAAATAATAACAAACGTTATTGTGAACATATGAATCGAAAGTTACAGAGGATTTGCTTTTCCATCAATTTATAACTTTTTAAAAAACGATAGGAACAACATCATGGGTTTTTCCTAGAAGACAGAGACTGGACAGTTCGCAGTAGCACTTAGGTAGTTAAGAATATATTAAAATAGACCAATATTGTGATCAACAAGACAGTCATCTACTTAGATCGAGAAAGGTGAGTAGACTAAACAACAATAAACAGTACCGAATTTACCAACGTGGTTTTACTAACTTCTATTTTTAAGCATCTCATAATAGCCTTATTTAGCATACCCTTAAACATTTTAAATGAACCTTTGGATAATGTATGGTTTCTGATTTGTGATGCAACACTACCTAACTGATTTAAACACTTCATTTGGTATTAGTCTAGTCTAGGTGAAATATATCATTCTACAACTTTTTGCATCTAGATTCTTAACTTCTACACTGCTGATGATAGGTGAATCAATAAGGTTTGAGCTAGCACGACGAACGAGATATTTACAATCAATTATAGACAATGTAGAACCTGATGGATGTGGGAAAAGGTCCAAATTGCAACACTACCTTAGAAAAACAAGATCAAATTTACAAGAATAAAACGACAATATAAAATAACAGGAGTGGGGTGGAAATTCCCGAAGGTATGAGCGAAGGAATAATGGAACTTAAGATCTGGAAGAACAAAAGAGTGAATACATTCGAGCAATTGTGACGTCACACTAAAATCAAATCTAATCGAAAACAGTAGATCGATTGTAAAGTCTACTTAAATTTTATATTGATTCTTTCATATCGTTATATATATTTTTTAAGCGTATCAAATATACACTGATTCAAATACATATTAAAAATGAATAAGTGGACAGCCTAAAAACTGTCAACTAAATAACGTGATCTCTTCTCGAATAGTTTGCAAACAAATTGGTATAAATAAAAAACAACCTTTCGCGACTGAAGCTAAGCAACGGTTAACAAATATGTTCTACCTATCATTTCCTATTATTTTTCAATCAATTTATTAGGTGAGTAGTATATAATAGAGTGCAATTCGCATTGAAGATGTCACTGTAATGGCAAGACGTTATCTTCAACTCCTCTATAAGATTGTATCACTGTAGTACATCCCGACATCTAGGATGAAATACACAAATATAATAAAAGGTAAGACGGAAAATGATACCCTTGATGAAGATTACACTTTAACGTGCAGCTCTCGTCTTGCTAAGTGAAATAGCAGAATACAACATTGAACATTTATTTGTCGCTAAAATTTATCCGAAGGCAATTTTCAGGAAAGGATGGAAAAAGTACAACAATAACTCACTTGTTCACAACCACTCACACGGAGATTAACGGAAAGATTAAGAATATCAATAAATAATTGCGCACGAACAGCAGGGTCCATACATTCTTTAGCGAATCGAGCTGCACGATCTAGACAAGAAACCACACCTTTTGGATCACGTAACTAAAATAAAAAAGAAGGTAATCGATAAATAAATAAAAGTGATTATGTGAACAGTACGAATATCATTGATATCGTGTGCATTTGGCTTTCCAGGCGGTTTCTAAAGTAGGGAAATGCATTAACATTGGAACAGTTTGTATACCTTCTCAGTGCGTGTAACAGGTATCAGCCTATTATTATCGACCATGCTCTACAGATTGTGATAGATTGACTCACAACAAGCTTGTTGGTTTTCAATAAAATTGTGGATCTATTGGTCATATCATACTGGATAAGCAGATGATGTTATTTTACTGTACAATGATAAAAAAGGCACACAAATGACACTTAGCAGATGATTAATGTCCGTAAGTATGGCATGTATTTCATGCCTTTCAAACATAAAGTAATTCTAAAGGACTGGGAGTCAGTGACTGCCTTTGCTCTGTTATAAACCGTCAGAAATAGTCTGAAAGCTCGTGAATTTGGGTCGTGGTGTGAGCGCTGATGATTACGCGATAAGTATAATCAACTAATGGAAAGTGAAAGTCAGATTGGTCTATGAAAATATGGGTTATCTTTGAATACTTAGCAATGTCAGTCTGGTTGTTAAATGTTAGGTTTACATTTTAGTGAGAGCAGTCCTACTGTGTGTTTGCGAAACCTGGTTTCTACGATCTGAAATGATAGAAAGCTGCATAATATTAGTATCTATCAGTTTGTCACGACTCCGTGGATGTGGTCTTTGGGATAGTGCAATTGAATGGATTGAGATACTGTTAGGTGTAACCGAAAACAGAAGCCAGAGGTGGGCTTAAGGTGTACTTTTGGCGGTCTTGAAAAGACAAGAAAGATTCAAAATCGAATGAGGACCTTCTTGAGCAAATTTTTCGCTAGAATATACTTTCTATGTAATTTTCTTGCCCTCTTATTTCTTTACAATATTATGTTTATAAATAGGTGACGTATATCTATCTCATTTGTACCAACATTTTATGTTAAAATAAAAACCACAATAAAAACAGTGAAGATGTAGGCATTAGGTAGTTATCCATAAGTTTCTTATAGGCGTAAACAAGTGACATCAATTGATAACTGGAATCAACTTAACTCTACTGGATACATGTTCAAGTATAAAAAGAAATCTATCACTCCTTTCATTTAATGCATAATCCATCTTACAGTGTTCCTACTTTTATATTCGTAATATTTCTAAGTGATGTGCTTTTATTGTAAAGTCTAAGTGAAACTTAAACATCACAGGAGAGCATTTAGTGTGTTGATACACTGCATTAAATTAGACAGTAAACATCACAAGTCTGATATTTCATATTTTTGTGATGCGATGTATCCATGAGATATGTATACAAAGTAGAAACGTCTACATTTAGTTAAAGCCAGCCAACTTGTCAAATGTCTATGTCAAACTTAACTCTAGTTTTGCCTCTAAGAAATTTTTGTAAATTAAAAAATTATTTGTACAGCTGGTAAGCACAACCATCAAGTCACATAAAAAAACAGTCACTACCTGGATGGAAGATGTCGGGTAGTGTAGGACTGAATTGAAAAAAAGAGGAAGTCAAAACAAAATGTGACATCAGTCCATTAGGATAATGACTTCTGAACTGAGTTGTGTTAGTAGGTGAAGACTAAGTGGTTCGAAGTATTACAAAAAATGTCGGTCTTAGTAACACAGATGCATTCAGACCTTGCCTGTTTTTAGATCCTGAAGTTTGAAATTGTTTTATACCTTCTGTTCATGAATAAATTATTTCACGTCGAATCATGCTTCATACGTCTAATATTTTCTGATTACCACTGATACTGCTGCTATTTCAGTATTCATCATGATGAATTCATCTCCATGTACTGACGCAAAGTGGTAAATTAAGTTGATGGAAACATGGATTAGATATTAATTTGTTTTCGACAAGCTGGGAATAAAGAGTAATTTATGATGCGGAATCTTATAACTAAATTGACATTAGTGTTACTCGGCAGACACAAATAAAACATGATCAGAATCAATCATAAAGGTTCATTAACAAAATAGGGGAAAATAAGAAAAAAAATCGTATTATACCTTATTGAAATATTCATCAGATAATTCTTCAGTTTCCGGTAATTTCGCATAAGTGGAAATCTCAGGATTATTATCTGTCACAGGGATAAGTAGGCTTGGTTTAATACCTTTTCGAGTTAATGGTTTAGTTGGCCAATATAAATGTGTGCATGCACAAACTGCACGACACTGATCATGTTTACGCAGAAGACGTGCAGCAGCTCGTGTACACTGAGTACGCAGTGTAGACAGATTATCGCCAGTAAGACAGGTAATTTGGCATAAAGTACTAGTAATTTGTGCCATTGCTTCGACTTGTGCATGAGAATCTGAAACAGCTTCTTCATAAAGCGTAAGCGCCTGAAATTAAAAACATGGTAAGCAATAATGCTTGACGAAGAACTATATATATATATATATATATATATATATATATATATATATATATATATATATATATATATATTCATTTTTTGCTAGAAAGCAATTTCATCAGTTTAACAGTTTCTAGTAATGCAACACACTGGAGCAGCATCAAAGTAAATGCTTAGTATGAATGGAACTACATAAGGAGAAAAAGGATAAAAGAGAAATTATATTCTTAATTTTAATACTTCAGATACCTGTGAAATAGTGTGCAGTATTGTAGTCCATTCTCTTTTTCTGACATTATTTGGTCATCTGAATTATATCACAAAAAGTCTTTAAGCACTAATCGCGGTTATCATATAGACTACAATCAGGTAGTCTGTACTTGTAGACATGGTTCGTACCAAAAGACGACAACTTCATGAAGTGATGTCATGATTTGGTTTAGCCTTCACTTACTTCCTTTCAGTCTACTCCTATACTAGCCAGCATCGCACGTCGAGGTGGGCAGTGGTTAGGGGTACGTAATACATGTCTCAACCACATCAGTCGACAAAGATTTACGATTTCATAACATGATTAAAAGTAATTGCTTAGTACATTATGCCAAACCTCAAGGTTGCTCAATCGATCGTTCCGCGATAGGTAAGTAAGGCTTAAGAGAAGCTTATGAACAAAAAAACTGCAACCTACGGATGATGATGGTTGCGGAACACTACGAATTGTCGAAAGTTAGGAAGGCCGACCGCTGGATACCGATTCAATGGTTTAAATGTAACGTGTACTCGATTCAAAGCCAAAAAATTCTGAGTTCAACCCTTGAAGAGTTCGTAAATTTAAAGTATCGAATCGTACGTCTGAGCATGAATAATGCTCATTCGCTTTCACTAGCTGTTTTGCTTAAATTCAATTCATCATATAAAAGGTGTTCGAAATAACTAACGTATAAGATATGCAGTAGATTGCATCAAGATTTTGTCTATGGGTTTAAAAAAATGTCCAGTTTCTAAAACCTCAGTAAAAATATACAATTCGAAATTGTGACTTTAAGCTTAAATATCAATTGGCTAATATGCCATCTTTATATGCAAGAGAATAATTCGATATTAAGTATTTTGATGGTAACAACTTCCCTTATTATATACTAGACAACATTCCGTACCTTTTCCATCATAATAGCCTCTTAATGTTATAACAGGAATAAACTTATAATAGTGACATGGTTCAATGGTCTGCGTAATCGACATATAACCAGAAAGTTACCCTTTCGAAATTCACCTAACAGACAGTGTATCATAATTAGATTTTAATAATAGGTAGATACAACTACTAACTTGTATACAGTTAATATTTTTTTATTTGTCAGAATCATCTGACAGTAAAACGAACTGAGAACAAACAACTTATGAACAACTTACAAAAGAAACAGTAATAACTCACCTGTGAAATAAATTCATATATCAAAGGTTCTTGATTTGTAAACCGTATTTTATCAATCATTAAGGCTGAGTATAAAAATAATCGTAGAGCTGATTCAGAGGCATTAGCTGCTACTAAACAAGTACAACAGCGATGACAAAACTTCACAACATTTGTAACCTTTTCTTCCCAATCGTAATTTTTATCACGTAATTCATAATATGTTTGTACTAATTGAAGACTCTATGGATAGAGAATATTTCAAGTAACAATAGCAAATAAAATAAGTTTGTGATTTCTGAAATTTTAATTAAATGGAATATTTTCAGTATTATTATTAAACAGTGATAAAAGTGATGAATAAATATTGGCCACTTCGGAATACTAGACAGTGCACCTAAAACAAAGCATCTTTATTTGACTCACCTCATAAAGTACAGATTTAAGTACATGCCCAAGAACTGAACTGTTCATGTGATTGTTAATATTACTACGTATTAGTTGCCTTAATCGGTATAAGTGGGGTGCGAATCGAACCTGAGACTTATTGCCTGCAAGACAAGTGCTTTCGCTACTACGCTATGCTAAACGAGTAGAATACTTTATAATTAGCGTTAATTTGAACAGTCAGTTTGTGAACTAGTTTGAAAGTATATTTATAAACAGTTAAAAACATGAATATATATGGTCACATAATTAAATATTTACATGCTCAGAGAACATATTCCTGTATTTATTAAAAATATTAGATTCAATGTTTATCATTCAACATCAGTACAAAATAACTCGTTGCAAAAGTGAACAGCCATTTCATTTACTTCATAAACATACATAAGCAACTGTTTGGTTGCAATGATTCTGGAAATCATTTCGTTATAAACCTATACCTTGCATGTAGTGCACAATTAATACGTCAAATGTAATCATTTTGTATTTAAAATACAGATTAGCTTGAAGATTCACCTCCGATTGGCTAGTGCCTATACCATAAACAAATTTTGCGTGGATATTTAAGATTAATTAAATCCTGTCGCTGAATTGTGTTTTTATCTACATAACCTGCTAAAGCTGTAGCTCACTGGTTTACGAATAGGTTCGGAATCTATGGTATCCCATACGCAGTTACAGCCTAATGGCTTAATAATTTGCGATGTTTTAAGATCAATATATGTACATATTACGCTTGTACACTGATGTGATCTACAAATATAATTTCCACCACGTTCCAACAGTATCCCCACTCTGTATAGTAAGTGGTTCGTGCCGTTAGGCAACATTACTAGTTCATATGAAAAATTGGATTCACAAAACTCATTTACTATTGGTATAAAGCAATAGAAAAGCAAGATCATATCATAAACAGTAACTCATTAAATACCTAAGAGAAACTAGAAAATACAGGACCTTTCTGTATTTTTGACCATCGCTGTCTCCGAATAGTTAGTGAAATCAAGAGGCAACATAATGGTGTGGAAGGCCAATGTGTGTTCAGGCGGAGTGACGACAATTAAGTGGTTTTCGCCATTTCGAAACACCGAATTTGGTAGCTATGTCATCCTAGTGGCTCCTATATCGTGAATTACCTGCCGATGTTGGGGCTGGGTGTCAAAAACGGAGGTGGTCAGTTTGGCATGGACCTGTGGGATGGAGACTGTATGGAATTTGATTCCATCAGCCTATCTCAACTTCATAGTTGAGGTCATAGGGGTGAAACAACTAAGTGACACAAGATCCTATAAGATATGGTCGAAAAAAGCTAGTGCTGATTCTTTTACGGTTTCCTATCAAACTTTTCACGTGTGATGATTTTCTTCAAGAAGATGAAGTCTCTTTATATCACTCACTATGAAGTTTTTTTAATTCTCGTATTAAGCATAACATTACAATTAAGATAACCTTCCCTCTATTATTTCTTCGTAATATTACATATCTATTTGTGTAAAGCATAGATTTTGGTGTCTGGTTGTATCAGTTTTGTGTTAAAGTAAAAAAAATAAACAATTATAGTGATAATAAGAATCAACACAAAAAATCTGCCTACATTTTGTAATTCCTTCTAAAAACAGTTTCTAATATTACACAAAAATATTTTCGAAACCTGCCAAAAGTTCGAAGCAACTAGTTATCCGCAACGTTTCGATATTCACAGTGTTGTATCTAGCAATTTAAGTCTTTTTTCAGTTTATCCGATGGACTAGTACTGTATAATAGAGTATATTTCTCATGACGAAAATCATTTCAAGCTACTGAAGCTTTTTGCAGCTAACTTTTATGTAAGTGTTCAATGTAGGGCGGTTCGACGTAATACGAAAATTGCGAAGAGAAATGAAATCTTTAATGAAAACTACACTCTAACATGCAGCACCCATCAACTAAGTGAGAAAAAATTAACTGACATTGTTGGATACATTACGCACTTGGAAGACGCTAAAAACATATCAGATAACCCCAGTTGTTCGAAATTATTCGTAACTGTGAAAGTAAGTAGATTAATTGTGTAATGAAGTTAAAAATCGAGTTGGACAAATTACAGCTAATTATATCAACGTGTTGATCAGTGTATAGATATTAACTAGGAGTTAAAAATATTGTTCAGTATGTATAAGAATAAGTGACCAAATACATTCCTATGAAAAATAAATAAGTACCCATCAAATCAAGGGACCGATCACCTACAATATATTGCATATTTTTACTGAGCAATATAGTGAAGTATTTCAAGTTGTTTCACTTCAATACATAACTTTACTGATAAGCGGTACATATTAAAACGACTTAGAAGATAGGCCAGGAGAAAATTTCTTATTACTGAAAGTCTTCATTCATTAATGTTTTTATATCCCACAGTTGTCAGTTAAGAAATTTGAAGTTTTTCTAACCGATTTAAATCAGACTTGTTATTTTGTACAGTCTCAAATTTTAATCATAACCATCTTCCTACTGATCATAATTTACAGAATATATAACTAAATATAAACGTGAGCTAAATGGACATTAAAATACATATCTTACTTGAAATACGAGTGCAGGAAAATTGAAACGAACAATTGCATGTCCAGCTTGTTCTAAACGTAACTGAGCCTTTGTAAACAATTTAAAACATATGTCTGGATTAAGACTTTTAGGATTCGGCCCAAGAATATGCAGCACACCAGTTATTAAACTTTGTGCTTCAGCAAATTCATTTGGATCATCACATGTACTTGCATCAGTTGCTAATAATGCGTCAATCAATTCAAATAAATTATCTAAATCAGCCTCCGTAGTTAGACGTGATGACGATAAACAAACCAACGAATCTTTGCTTGAGTCATGTTTGTTATTATGCTGATTAGTACATTGTAACATTTGACGTTGATCACGTTCTAAAGCAGCGTTCAACAGATCATAGGCTAATCTGCATTTTGTGGTTTTTGGATCTAATAGTGAAACTAAGCGTCGAAAACCAGACATCCCTAATACTGTTCGTAGATCACTTAGTGCGGTTACTGGTGCATTTATACGATGAACTCCACTTATTGACTGAGGAAATGTACCATCTAATGGTAGGTAGAGTAGACGAAGTAAATCGCGTGATAATGAGGATCCTGATGGTATTCTGCAAATAGAAATATTTTACAGACATTATCTTCACTAATTTAAACTAACTATTAGTAGCACAGTTTCAAAAAGTGTTTCTTGAGATACATAAGAATTATCGATGGTTTATTGTAAACATTACAATCGACACTACTAGACTGTCGTATAAGTTAATAGAGTTATGGTTCAGCGCGTTAAATACTATGCCACTTAATTTGTCATAAACATATCTTAACATCCATTATATGAAAAAACAAACATTTCGATTTTATGTTTGGTGTTCAAACGCGATTGTTGGATACACAGAGTTCATCTAAGGGAAGTAAAAACCTCGATTCCAAACTAATTAGATACTTAGACTCTAAGAAGCTGCTTAGGTTAGCGACTACACCTAACGTGACTCCACCACCTTGAAGAATAGGCCTCTAGACCAAAGGCTGCGGGAGTGGCCTCCTAAGAAAACTATCCGCTTTAATTTGAGCACCTGAGCAGTATCTAAGCCTGTACACATGTCATTGAATAATTTTATTTCGAAATGATGTTGGTTACAGCCTTCATAGTTCCACAGTAATGTTTTTTTGTTGTGGCACTGAGTGATATAAGTTTGAATCTAACATGAGGACCATTAGACCCTCTTAAAATATAGATAAACCTAATCGATTAAAGTCAGCTACACCTTAATTTAGGTTCACTGTATATTATCAGAAGCCTTCAACTAGCTAACAACAATAAAATACGCTACTAAATTGCTCAAAACAATTAGCTAGATTAAAAAAAGTGAGCTATTACAAATGAACTAAACTACAGTGTTACTGAGAATAAAAATGAAACCCGGTAATTGCGTATATACAATCACCAGCGACACTTCAATAGAATCATTCATATTGAGCTCAACGGTATGACCTTATCGTGTTTAATCTATTTGAAATGTATGACTTCATAAATGACTGTTAATATTGTGTCCTTAAAATGAACTAACTAATCCTTGTCACTCAAATAAAAAATAAGTAAAATTTCAACCTTATTCATTTGTACAAGCACTAATGAAAGTAATACTTCATTTGCAACTTCTCGAAGAACAATCCTTGGAAATGACAAGCCATCAATTGTCAGTGAGACTCTACACGCCATATCCAGACTCCTTATGATAGAATCCATCATAAGAGAAAATGACACCCCCCCCCTCAGTCACAAGACTAGTATTACATAAAGCCATGTGATCAATGCTAAATAATCAATTTAACAGTCGATTTACTAAAAAAAGTCGAAGCAAACGTATTTGAGAGATCCAGATGTAAAGTGGAATAACTCTCATGCTTCTTATTGGAAGGTCAAAATTTTACGACTGATAGATTCTAGAAGAAATGTACCAGTATCTCAGGAATAATTACCGATTCATTTAACAAGTACAATGATTTTCGAAGATACAATCCTTTAAGTTCATGTCTACATCTTTGTAGACTAAAATGTTAGAAACTTCAACCATAATCAAATAGTACCAATTAGTCGACAGGAGTAATTTAAGTACAAGCAAGGTCGAAACACTTAGATACTTCCCATTTCTCCCTAAAGATAGGAATTTTTTCAACTTACAGAACCAGACCAACATGTTGAAGAGCGTCTGCTGTGGCATTTAAGCAAACATCAATCAATGAAGAACAGTCATTGGGTCGAAGTATCATAGCTAAATAAACTAAAACAGAGTAGAATGAGGGTATATCTTCTAATGGTAAACCATTCATCATAGCTGCAGATTGTATGGTAGGACGACTTTTCAAATTGGATGACATTTGCATATTATTAAATGTCAATTCACATAACGTTAAACGTGCATGAATAATTTGGCTAACTTCATAGAAGAATAAAGAAAAAAGATCTGTTGTTGTAGTCGTAGGAGTACTAGGTGCATCAACGCCAGCAGTAATAGGAGTCGTTGTTGTTGTTGTTCTAATTTCGTGTTTTAACGTCAGATCTTGATTGATCCCATTCGACTGATCGCCATGCGGTGGTGATGATGACGGAGATATATTCTCTTCATTATGTGCAGAGCCGTTACCATTTTTATCACCGTTGATATTATTTTTATTATGGAAGTAATTATCCTTAGGCAGTGAATGGTTATTACAGGATACTTCAATTTTTAGCTCACGGCCAGCTTCTAATTCAGTAGCTACATGCTTAGATAAACTATAAAAATAATTAAAGATGACAAAAGTGACAAACCGAAGTGTATAGAAACCAACATTAATAATAATAATAAGTAACGCAAGATAATGTAATCGAGTATATTATGTACTTGTATAAGGCCCTCAATGATAAATATTGTGAGATGGTTTGGAGTACTGATAGGAGTATAAGGTCAGTTGGTGTTTACCAATAGCCACACTGTAGAAGGATACTTCCGTCCAAAGCATCTGTTAACAAAGCTGGATAAGGAATGATCTTTTAGATCTGAGAGTATGATTGCAGAGACAGAGAAACAATTGCTTGTAACCAATCACGCATGACCTTTATGCAGGTATTTATGAGTACGCTTGCTAGTATCCTTTCAAGCTTTAACTTAAGTAATGCAAATCCATGAGGCAAAGTAAAATGTGCTGTCTATAATGACGACCTTCTCCCGCTGTGAGAAAGCGTCATCATAACTCACCACATGGACCTTAAAACAGAGTATGTTCTTGCTTGCCTAATACTACTTCATTAATGCACTTTGCTTGACGTGAATAGAAACATAAACGAGTTGCTCATAAGTACATTTCGAAGGAAAGCAGAAAACATAAGCAAAAGTAAATAACACAAAGTGGGTTTTACAAGGATCGCACATGAAGCTCTTAAAACCTTTCATCTGCAATTTTAACAAAATGTCATTATAAATCCCAAGTTTATAATAACAAAAGATCTCCAGTGATATGGAGAATAATAAGTCTTTAAACTTCGCTTTTATAGTAAAGAAAAAATTACTAAAGTATATTACTCACCGATCGATAAGACTGCAAACAATAGGTTTTAGTTTGACGCCGGCTTGTAAATGATTACAAGTACGAAGTAACAGAGGTAGAGTAGCCAAGTGGAATTCGTCAGGAAAAACCTTATGAACAAATTAAAAATAGGAAAACCACATTATTTTCATGAGGGAAGTAATATCTAGTAAAAGAGATTGAGTGCACATTATGGGAATGTATTACTCGCAAATCAAAAATGTTTTACGAAATTGTAGGTTAATAAATGTTACGTACTGCATGATTACGTCATTTGATTAAACGATTTCATAAATATAACTACCATCAAGCAATTTTAGCATTAATTCACACTACTTTTTTATTTTCAAATAATCAAGAAAATAAATAAACACTGAGCAGTATATATTCGCTGTTTCTACTGACGAGAGTACCATAGAAAATGTAACATTTATCGAGTAATTAGAGGTTACTTTGAGAACTAACTAATGATAATATAACTTTAGGAAATCATACAAAAGTTTTCGAGCACAGTTTAATGATTTAGAATTGGTGGATTAAAAATATTTTAAAAAATCGATTCTGGTCAACATTTTAAGAAATAAAGCACTTCTTAACGGTATATATATCCGTAGAAATTTTTGGATGATACTATACTGAAGATAGTGGCAAGACAAGCAGTATCTTCAACATATGAACTGACGACTCGAGAATTCTTACGATATCAAACACTTCTGCAAAAATGACTTCCAAACAGTGCCTATACATGAAGCAAGAATGACTAGTAGTTAGAAAGAATAGTCTTTGAAGCAGATATCTAAAACATGGCAAAATATAATGATTTATATTAAAAGGGACGAAGTGACTTGTTACTGGAGGGTAACTACTGATATGTTTACGTATACTCAGTGTTCGACCTCTAACCTAAGTGACTCAATATTGAATTGAACTGTATGCGTTACTTAACGATTAATTTCCACATGGAAATAGTTATCTGAGTTCTCTTCAACAATAATTATTTATAACCTTAAAGAAGTTTTATCTACTTCGGATGAATCAGTAAAGGACCCCGTATAAGCTTTCCTATCAATATGTCATTGGAATCAGTAAACAATAGATTACTAGAATTTGTAATGAAAAACGTATTATTTTTGATACTTAGCACTATATGTTTACTAAGAAGTCTGCGTTAATGTTTTAAGTAAGCCTCCTTTTCAAACAAAAATGATTGTTTTAAATTCCAACGTGTGTCTTGGATTCAGCTGCTGTTTACAATTCAACTCCTACTAAAAATTACAATCAAAAACAATATAGAGGCGATTCTCTCATAATGTACATATCAATGCATAATATCAAGTCAAAGTTCTCAGTGCAAACTTACTTGTATAACAACATCCATGAGATATTCTTGTGCGATAACATCACGGCATTCAATAATCTGTTCCAAAATTGGTGGTAGTACTTGCTAAAAGGAAGAAGAATTTAAGTGAACAACTAGTTAGATGATTTGCGAAGATTAGATCAGTTCTGGAAAACCATTGAGAAAGGAGGTTTTTATGTTCTAGTTTAAGATAACCTGACAGTATCAATATGTAATCAATAGGTTTTTAACGAGATCAAGCATTCTAAATTTTCGAATCAGATTCCTGATACTCTTATACTTACCAATGATTTAAGACATTAAGATTGTGAAATTAAAACTGAAGTTGGATTGAAGTTCCAAACATAAGGGTTTCCTGTTTGTTTGCATTTATTAGAAAGTGGTTTGGTTGATGAGACCTAAACTTAAACCCCTAGACTGCTCAATTAAAAATTCTGCCATTGAGCTACATAAGTGGAGAATAATCATAAGAAGACAATAAACATGAAACTAGCAAGCGTGAAATCTATTTCTGAA
The DNA here is from genome assembly GCA_025215515.1 of Schistosoma japonicum. Lineage (NCBI taxonomy): Eukaryota > Metazoa > Platyhelminthes > Trematoda > Strigeidida > Schistosomatidae > Schistosoma > Schistosoma japonicum. Next base: position 14,207,727 of record CM046066.1, read on the forward strand.
AATTTCTACTTATTAGGTTTACAAAAAAACGATATACTAGGGCGTTGTGATATTTGATTTTGTCACTATACTATTGTTGTTAACCAGGATGTCACAAATCAAGCTTAAAATTGTAGAGTGATACCGGAAAGTATACTTAACTAAACACAGCAAAATTAGAATATTTTGTTACGAGTATCTAATGTTGATGATTTGAAATAAGTGCCCTACAAGTATATAGTAACAATAGAAAAGTTAAAACAATATCATTTTTAAACAACAACTAGATATGTTCGATGTTAAATTTAATGAAGGTAAGTAGATATAGTTGAAAAGTGTAATAAAGTCTAATATTCAATCGTTTTTGCATCAATTGAGAATGCGGAAATTCAGGTTACCTGTAGAAAATCTTTTAACAGGCAGATTCAATCAACAACTTGTATATTTTTGATATCAAAATTTCTGAATAGTTTTATCTTGTGTGACTAGTATTTCCTTTCGAGTATAGGAAAACTGAAGACAAAAGATGAATACATAGAATTATGAAACGTAATTATGTTTTATATATATGTGATAAACGTCACGTTTATAATTTGATTGCCAAGAATACTGATGATTGATTTCATCATTGCTTCTACGCTTACTAACACAAACAAATGAAAAAAAGACGCTAAAGAAGTCTCACTGTTTTGTATCGTTCAACATCAATTGATTCTAGCTGCGATAATCGATTCAGATTTGAACCAACGAGTAACCGTAATTCACGGCGTTCTTGTTCTCGTTTTTCACGATCTCTAGTATGCCCTTGATGCTGCATTCGAACCCAAAGTTTATTCATCTCGGAGAAATTGAATAACAGGAAATTAATACTATCAGTAATTGTTCCCTGTGAGTAAACTGGAGCCGACTTTTGATTATTTTGTTCGCCATCAACATTATTAGTCTCATTATTTGTACTAACAGACTTGTTCTCATCAAGTATTACGTTACAACTGTGTTGGTCACCATCTTCAAACGCACTTACAGGTGCATGTGTTAGCGGTGAATCCTAAAACGATGAATGAAGAAATTAGGCACATCAAGAATAACTAACAGATGAAATTAGAAATATTAAGATAACGTGCTATGAGTAGTAGTCAAAGGTAAAAACAGTGTGCTTCGTCCTATATAACAGTTATTGTTAGCGAAGCTTAAGCCCAACCAAACAGCTAAGTTGAAACAATCATTAATTAAGAATTAAGTTTATCATATATAATTCAGATAAGAAATATGCACCGAATGAGTGAGTGAGATAGATATACGCATATCACTTTAGAGCTAGGGTCATGAGATGTTATTGATCATTTTGGTCTCCTGCTCCTCTTCCTGAAGTTTTGGAAGTCATGTAGTGTTTTTCTTGACCAGAGCACAGTGTCACTTTATGCTAATTACATGAAATTGTAAAAGGTTACTGAAGTGCTGCATTAAGAATGTCATTTTACTATATCTGTCGAGCGCTTAAATAAATACAAAATGGCAAAAACACACTATACTTAAATTCATTAGTGAAGTCAAATTTAGATTTTGACAGGATTTGAAAGAAAGCTCTCTTACATACGTTAACTGATATCAAATGCTAAATATTCCTACCTAATTGCTGAATCAATATAAACTATACTCGTCAATACGCAGATCAAACATGACAGTTGAAAACTGATGTTCGTTATGAACTGTTTACAGTGAGTGGTACCAACTAAATTCTAATGGAGCAATGGAACAAAAATATGAAAGGTTATCTTTTGTAATGCCTTTCTATAAAGTAACAGTGAAAAATAAATATACATCTACAATTCAAATTGGAAAGTTGAAAGACATAAATGCAATTAAATATTACCTCAATATCTGGAAGAAGATCGCTTCGCAATGATTGCAGTAGATAACTTCTAAGAAAAAGACCCCTTGTAGGGTGTTGTACCCCAGAACACATCTCTACAAGATCACGTAGAATTTCTCGTCGTGACAGATCTGAACACTTAATATGATACACTCCAACAGTGATAAGTAAATACCTAAAGGATTGTTTTATAGTAAATAAGGAGTATTCCTATAGATATCAGAAGATTAGAACATTGCTGGCAAAAATAATCTGAAAGTTTAAATTGATCAACTTACCAGGTGTAGGTTAACGTAACCACCTTGGAGTTACACTTTTTTATGTGAAGGCTATTAATGCTATCAACAGAAGTATATCCGACCTAGAACCTACTGATTAATAGTCAGGTCCGCTAACCAATTATTCGCTGTCCCATATTGACAAAAACTTAATGATATAAAAAACAATTACTCATAAGTTCAACTATAAATTCAAAAGTTTGATTTAAATTTAGGAAGAAGCTTAAGCTGACAATAATTAGTATTTTATGCACTACTACTGATTCTTTTGATGTTAATTGCAAGTTGTGGTGGTCATTTATCTACAAAACATATAAAACTGATCACGCTAGTTAGCAATCAATAAAAGTGTCACGAACTTAATGAGCTGTAATAGTAAGAAGTAGTAAGTGGCAAACAATATTCTTTTAAGAACGTTTGAACTATGAAACGATGGTAGAGGTGATAACAGCTGATAAAGCAAACATGTTGCTTAAAAAGTTACTTAAAAAGTTAATTAAAAACAAGTGGTAAATAAAACCATATTTACTATTTCAAATAAACTGAAATGTAAAACGTTTTCATTACGGCACTAACTATACCATTATCTATTAGGTAATAGTGAAGTTTATAAGCAAAGGTGTGTGAGAAAGCATAATGAAACTGAAGATCCAGAAGAAGACAAAGTGTGAATACACTAGTGCAAATGTGACTGATTCTGGGGCATGGCACACATTCTCTGACCATTAATCGCTACTGGCAAGCTAACCAAAACCGTCAGTCTGCATCCACCCACAAAGATTAGACTAATAGTCGAGGACTTTATGGAATGATGACAATTTGATTTAGCCACTCTTAAATTTCTTTCATACTACTAAAACATCACTAAGCACCAACCGATGAGGTAGGGGATGGGTATGCATACCAATACATGTCCAAGCTAGCCATACCGAAGAAGGTTCACAGACTTCGACTGATACGTCATTTTTACCGTGTCTAACATCAACATTGCTGATTCCGTTATTCCATGATATGCGGAAAATACTTCATAAACTCCTCTGAATAAGAACCTTTAACTTGCACACATCTATTTCCATAGATCATAATTCGTATCCGCATGTTAAACACATAAGACTGGAGAGAAGTGTACTCCTCGTTTCGTTAAAAGATGGATATCTCGATGTTAAAAAGTATATGACCAGACTTTATCATTATTAGTTTGATTACCTAAAACTTACTAGACTACTGATAGTAAATTACTGGGCATTTGGTTGCCTTTAACTCCCAAATGGCCAATTAACCTATACGAGTTAGGTAATGTTTGTTAGTAGATTCAAATACCAGATCATATGGCTTAAATTTTGGGTAAACAGATAATGCCACTTAACAAAAGTACCTTGCTGAAATAAGGGCTATTAATAGTACTTTGTAAAAACAAAGCAAAGTTAATATAAGAAACGAAAAAAGGGAGACGAACTTCTGTAAAATACATTTGACATAATCCTAGGGATCATCTAGTAGCTAGGCTTTCGAAAAACAAAAACGTTGCCATAAGCAGAAATCATGCAATAGTCATTTCACTTACAATCGTGGAAGAATACTTGAAATATACTGGACAGTTTCATATAAATACGAGACCTTGCGACCACTTTTGTGTTCTTCTATTAGGTAGGACTCCAGAATACGTAATTTGTCTGTAACGACAATAACTAAGAACGTAAAAATAAACTTCAAGTGACTCACATAATTCATAGTACGCTTTGGGTGATAAAGTGCAATTCTTCATCTCTAAAAGCATGTTGGCAGCATGTTGTATAGCATCAACTAAATATCGTTTTTCCTGAAATAACGTTTATAATATAGCATAACTAACTAAGCAGCATTCCATCTGGTGTGCATGCTGTCTAACTGTACACAAACATTCTTCTAAGAGGCTTTCTTGGTCCTCCTTAGAAATCATTTAAACATAACGCACGCCTTTGAATCCAGCGGCTATTCTTAATTTACACTATCTGTAATATCAAACTGGTATTGAAGCAAATGATTTGTTAGTTTTGGTTTGGTCCACACGTTTGGTAGCATACAATCGAAACTGTCTTGTCTCTAATCGGATTAGCCCTTGTGAAGTCAATGAGTGTATTTCATTTTTTATTATTTTATTAATTATGCATATATGTCCATTCATGTATTAGAAAATTATAGATATCAAATGCTACTGATTTTAGTTGGTCATTTTTCTTCAATAACTTTTCCTCCATTTGCTATCACCCGTTTAATCCCATTTTTATTGAATTTTAGATATGCACTTTAATTGTCCAGTAGTTCTAGTAGACATACATAAACACCTACTAAAACTCAACTTATACATTCCAGGTAGTCGAAAGGGTAAAAAAAACTGTAGGGAGGGACGTTTAAGGCTAAAAGGAGTTGTAAGACACGAAAAACGAGTGAAAGGGAAATGCAGAATGGTAGCGTGAATAAAACAGACAGTGAAGAACGAATTGAGGCAGGTGAGAAGGTTGTTGGATTTGAATTTAGAACAGAGGATGGTACAAACCGTTTAAGGGGAGGAGTAAAATGACGAAAGGTGTTGTCTGGAAGAATATACTAGAGGTGTACTTACTTCTTACTTACGCCTGTTACCCCTCTCGGAGGAGCATAGGCCGCTCACCAATATTCTCCATTCAACTCTGTCCTGAGCAATATACTAGAGGTGTGGTTAATATTAAACAAATGCGAGTTTGGTTGTCTGCTGTCTCAGTTTAATTGCGAGGGAGTTATGAAAGGCTATCATAGAATTCATAACTATTCAACGTTCCTTAAAAATTTTCGGTAAAAATACTCAAGTTGTAACTATCTTAAGTGCCTTTCTTTCTGACCTGAGTAGATGTGGATTGGTGTGTGGTCACATTTATCATTAAGTTATTTAGGAACTTCCAGAGATAGTCCATCGTTTTCGAATGGCTGCTGGTATGAAGGACATACTTGTCAAGATGTTCTAATGTGTTGATAATTTTGCAGTTAACTATACGTTCACCTTGCTGATTTCCACAAATTAATGAAAGTGATAAATCTTTGAGCCTGTATTCCTGTGGATTATTACTTAAACCTATAGTCAATTAATTCCCCTTACTCTACAAACTTATTTCGTTAATATTTTGCTAATGTTTGGGGCGGGAGTACATTTGTGTGCAGCCTCTAAGTTAGTTTTGATGTATATCAAGAATATGATTAAAAAAACCCATTTGTTAAACTACCGAGCTACTTGCAGAGTAGTTGAAATGTAAAGTAGACCTACGAAGTGGTTACTGGATAGTTAATTTAGTATTAAAATGTACAAACCTGACTGAAATGAAAATGCCAATAAGTGAAATTTTAATTTCGTTGTTTACTTAGCGAGCGCTATATTCACTGCTTTATGAAATAAAATTGTAAAGAGTAGATGCTCCGTTCATTTAGAAAAGAAAAAATGACGTTTCATTATAAGATTTAACGTAGACTGAAAAATCTAAATAATTGATACATTTATTTAGCAGTTTCTTCTTCACGAATAACCACTGTTAGTTAAAAAGGTAAAAAGGAGAGTAATGCTCAACAATTGCAAAGTTTACACGAATTTTCTTCATAAAAAGTTCTTGTTAAAGTATAACACATCCTCTGACAGTTGAAAATATTTTGTTGAATAATTATAAGCCTGTGACAAGTTTGGATATAGCCCTCCCAAATTATGTTAAACACAGCTTAAAAGCACAAGTTTTAGACATACCGTTGACGTTACAGTTAGCCAGAATATCAGACAGAATCATGAAATGAAGGCTGCTGGGTGGATTACACACTATCCACCACACAAAAAGTGGTGAGTAACCTAACATTCTTGCCATGATGGAACTCACATCTAGTGTACAAAGTCCTACAGAGACTGTTTTGCAGACGTAATTAGAAAGTAGACGATGGAATAAGTCACTTCATGGATTAAGTTCGATCAGCTCATAGAAGTAACTCATTAAATGTTGTGACAGAAATTTTAGTACTCCAACGATCAGATGCAAGCAGTTGGGTTTTTGGTCTAAAAAAGATTACCGGGAATACGGAAAATAAGCAACTCTAATACAGCTTGTGTTGAATAAGAAATGGTGCTTATTTTGTGTCAGGAACTAACATTTTGAGATAAAATTTCTACTGGGTATGGGCGCAGCACTCAGTGTCATCTTTATAAGCAAAACTGACTTTCTTCAACAGATATCTGTAGTCATTTTTCAGGCTTGTAACATAACGAAATTTAAAATTTTTGTAAAAGATGTTGATATTTGAAAAAATAATCGAAACACGAAATTTTTGTGTTTTCGCAATCACTTAATCCTATGATTTTATACTTAAAGTAAAATACATACTACAAAAAATCGATTTAGGCAAACCAGTTATTCGTTGTGTTGTATAGTGAGCTAACATACTTCAGTTCAATGCACTTATTGATAATTAAAACTGCACTTCTGGACAATACCGACTCTTAGCCGTGATATAAACGCTTCTCAATAGTAAAATGTTCATTGCTCATTCTAAGACGTAGTTTATGTCACTAGCAAGCAATGAGGGTCATTGCAGAGTGTACAACTCTGAGAGGGTCTCCAAGCAGGTGCATGGTGCTTACAGTTAATAATGACTGGCAATCGCATTACGAGACTTGATATTAACAATGCGTTTAAAGAAACTGTGAGTCGATCCTGTTTAGATTCGGATTTTTAGAATGAAGAGTTTTTAAGACGACTCAAACTTTTTACTCTACGTGAACTAGCTAGGATGTCAATGCCACTATAGCCTTTCTAGATGATTGGAATATAAATGATGTAATGGGTGATAAATTGGTAGATGCAACTTCACTTTATACTACCCGAGCAGATGATATCGCCTGGTTTATGACTTTTTTATATGTCTTGTGTCTGTGATTAAATTGGAGAATGGATGTAGTAAATGCAACAGTTGTCAATACAACAACTGATCAAGATAATTAGATATGTAACACAGTGGGTTGGCTACAATATTATGGTGGACGCAAGTAAAGTTGTAGGGTTCAAGGGGGTTAAATGAGTGAAACACTTGATTATGAGTTATGTTGATCCCTTGTTTAGAAAATGAGTAGTACCTATCTGCTTCCTTGAATTAAACAGACCCATATAACGCGGCACTTATTTTCAACGAACACTTAAATACTCCACTAGATTCCACGCACAACGTAAAAAGTAAAAGATTAGCTGATAATATATGATGTTGAATCGCAACACGGAAAACGACCAAGTTACGTTTGACGTACAATCAGAGTAACTTCCAGTCACTGGATTCCTTCTTACGAATAAGAAGAAATCTGAAGGCAGTGGAAGATGGAAGAGAAATTATATTTGACCGTGAACAGAGCTTCAATCGGATAACAACGTCTAGGCAGGGAAACTATAGTAAGGATTCCCATTGTGGTTTGTGTCGTTATTTGGTGGTGATGCGTGACCTGGAGCCTTCAACTAGTCGAATCAGCTAAAACAAATATGGTTAGCATCGATGTCAAGTGCCTATGCAATTATTTACTTTGGGAATTATTTATTGCTACAATGTATTTCAGTTAACTAAGCTAACCAACTTTCAAAGTCGACGGTAAGGAACTTTTCGTTGTTGAGTCGTACTGTAACATGCATACGAAGATCATAATTTACTAGCAAAGTATAATACTCGAAGTTGTCCCTGTTTGATACAGAGAAATAAGCTGGGTCGCCTAACATCCTTGTGATAATACGTACCTTATTTGCCTAAAAGTTAAAATCAACGCAGCATATCACTCACGTTAGTTCTCACGCCATGTAAACTAGTGAGAAATGTGTCATTCCAACCTATAGGAATATACGAAGTTAACATATCATTATTGTCCAACGTAAGACAGAGTGAGCTTCCGACATTTCATAGATTGTCTTTAAAAATCCCATATTTACAACGCAACCTAATGCGAAACCCTTCGAAGAAAGGAGATATGAGGCCTCGGCTTCCAAAAATTACGTTTCTATTGTCACAGCCGGTGGCAGCTATCCTAAGGGCACTTCGATTAAATTGACATTTACTCCAAAATGGAGCCAAACTTCATCCAAACAGGTCTCGTGAAAACTAAATACATCACAATAAGAAGTATCTATCACATTTGTGGATTGTACAGTGACAAAAACAAGGAAGGGGGTGGGAATCCCTTACGGTCTTTGCGTTGGTAGGCCTCCTGCCTGAATTTACTAAATGCTTATATATTTGGATCACAACGACACCTGCTTTTTTGGATAGAAAGTGTCAACTGCCTATGCACGAACACAGTATATATTGAAAAATATAAACGAACTTCATGATTAAGGTTATGCGAGTAATGTCCACCTGATAGGGCTAAAAAGGAATGAGAATCCTCTCAAATAATTAACAACTCATTCGCAATACCAAAATCTTACTACGCCACGACGATATGAACAACGGTATTAGTGTCAAAGTTGCAACATAGGAAAGTTCCTGCCTCATAGTACATTCAGTTATCGTATTTCAATTCTCTATTATCGAAAAATCTGTTCAATGCTTCACGAAAAAAATTAGTTCTAAAAGACATCTAGTTGAAGCTATAAATAGGAAGCCATCCAATGATACCCATTATGATAACTAGATGTAAGGAGCCCTAAGCCGTTCTCGCAAATAGGGACATACTTATATTTTAATTCTAATGGACATCACTTGTGTTTTTACCCATGAGAAGCTTTTGGAGAAAACCTTCAACTCCAGCACCTACAGAGTGAAGTGATAGCTTTATCCTGCTCTAAAAACTTCATCTTCTAACAAGTAACAAAAGTTTCCTGTCGACAATGTATTCTGCGAAGCTTCTCACCAATCACTACGGCCTAACTTTCAAATAGATGTATTTTAGTTACACGTAAGAGGATCCTGATTTAAGAGCTACAGGGATCCTTGAAATTCACAGCACCTTTTCTTAGCCAATTGTTTACACATAGACTAAGTCAAAGTATAGTTTAAGTTTCACTCACCAACAACTTCAAATCGACAGCTAACTGTGACAAAAATGCTTTCCAAGCCAACCTTGCACTCTAATCTCTGAAGCGCCTTTTTGGCTAGCTTGATAATAGTATCTTTTACGTAATTTTCAATATTTTTGTTAGCCGTTATTTGGATTAGGAAAACATAATGTTTTACCATTCGCTCTGGAATAAAAAACTATGGAGCGAATTCTAAGAAGGGTCACAAAGTCAGTCTATGGATTGAATTTCAAATTATATGAGGAACGTTTGTTAACACCTAACTATAATCCATTAGAATATAGGCGGCTTAGATGGGATTTTGTAAAAACGTGCAAAATTCTTAACACTCCTAGGCACTCATCAGGACACCTACTTAAAGTGAATTTGAGCACATATCTTAGATGGAAAACTCGAAAACAGTAGATTGAGTTGTAAGCACAATTCTCCCTTCATTAAGATTAATTACATCCTGGATTCCCTATCAGTCAAAGTAGTCTATAAAAATTCTACCTAGGCTTTTGAGAACAAACTCGACTTATTCCTAAGGACTTAGACAAGGTTCTATTGCTAACCTGCTAATACTATTATTTATATTTTTATATATCTAGGTCCACATATTATGGAATTAGTGGTCCATTGTTATTAGATACGGAAGCCCGTAAATTTAAAGCATTTTTCTACTACACTTACATTTATTTGAAATAGTGCTGTGTCCAGGGTCCCCAGCAACCCTGACTATATTAAATTGTACATATATTTACAAAAAAAATTATCGTTTTTATTTGATAATCCGGAAGTACAATTTACTACAGAATTTACATCTAGAGAGGAAAATATAATGATTAGTTCTAAGATCGGTAGGTTATTTAGAAGATAGAAAGTACTTTTTGTCGTTGTAAAATTGTCAATCTAATCGACACTAGATTACCTTTGTCAAACAATTCTTAAGGCAACTGGAAGTTTCACATATTCGCTGTATTACATTATCATTAGGATTCTCCTTGCAATTAAGTCTTTATAGCTTGGCTATATAATTAAGATAATGTGTCCATAGTTGGCACTAAATCATTGGAAGTAGTCTATAAGAAACCATGCTCCACTAAGGTTTCGCTCTGGTCGGTGTCTTCAGTGTCCTGGAAAATGGCGATGTCCCTAGGATTCCATTTCACAACAGCCGTTCAGAGATATTAACACTGGGTCACTTGAGGTGCAATTGACTGGTATACTTACATTGATTTATCAATGGATAGTAACGAGTGTCATGTTTGTTTAGCTTTATGTGATGAATGGATTCTGCTGACCAAGCTGTATTTCGGTTGTTACTAAATTTTGTGACTTAACACTGTTTGTACAATGTTCTGATATTAAGTACTTGCTATTGCAACTGTTATATGTCTCAGTCAACTAATTTCTGCCTCCTGTTTTACTTACTGTAAAAAACTTGTTTTTTATTTTAGTGTTTAGAAAACTAGAAGCAAAATAAAAATTTCATCAAATATAGAACTTGTTTTTTATCAGTTCCGAAAATCTATTCATTCGATTGCCATTTGAGATGAAAATTATTTGACAATTCAACTGTTGATGATTTACAATCTGATTAATTAATCTACCATCTATGCCTAATTATCAAATTATTTAGACAAAATGTTAAGCAGTCATCTAATAGTTGCAATAGACGAAACAGCGTAGATATATCGAGAGCCGATTAAGGTTGAAAATATTAACTGTTGGGTTACAGCTTAAAGATTAAGTACTTAACGCGAAATCCGACCATGTTGGGCTCGATTCCCAGGTGGGGTCTTGGATGTGCACCATCAAGCAGTCTCATGCTGTGCCAGAATAAATTTCCAGTGCAATTCCCTGGTTTTCAATGGTTATCTGACCCACATTAAATTTTGACATCAACTTCGAAAGTATCATAACAGTTAGTTGAATTTAATTAATGAATAAAATCTATATTTCATTTGAGGTGGTCATATGGAAATAGGTATTAGGTTTAATCGTTTGCATTCGTCACATGATGATGTTGGTTGAATATCAGTGGAAACCAAGGAATACCGGTCATCTATTCCATCAGAGCGTAGAACACCTCAGCAGTGTCCATTATAGATTCCGCCACGGATTCGAACCCCGAACCTTTAGGTTGGTGAACGACTAGCTTTCTGTCTCCCAATAAAAGGAAGAGCATACTGTGCAGCAGTCCGTTTTGCTTTATTGTATAGATGTGAAACGAGGTCATTAAGAGTAGATAAAACTTGTAGGTTATTGGTATTTTATTATCGATGTCTTCGAAACATTGCTCGCATTTCCAAGGATCACCGTGTAAGTAATAATGAGGTTAGATGACGTGTATCATGAAAATATAGTAAGTCGATGGATAAGATTATAAATTTTCATCGGTTGAGATGGCTTGGACTTGTGTTACGTACGCCTAACCACGGACTATCTCAATGTGCGATGATGACTAATATAGAAGTAAAATGGAGGAAAGCTAGAGGCAGAAAGATCAAAGTGTGACATTAATAAATAAGGTTACGGACTGCTGGTCTGAATCAATGTTGATAAATGTAAACTACCTGGTCGGGGTCCGCACAAACTCGGTAATTGACAGTTGAAGACTCTAGGTGGCATGTCTCGGAATCGGTCACAGTAATGCAGGTGTATCCACTAATTGTACTCCTTTAAACCAATAACTTTTTTCCTGGACCATATTCTGTAAATTTACCCTATTTATTGACATCAAAATTTTAAAATAACTACTACTTCTACCAATTTAGTGTTTGCCTTGTTATGCTGCCGTGGTGTGACAACTTAAAGCGGCGCATACATATGCTAGGTTTTGTGTTGTCCAAACATAAATACTGTGCCACTGGGCCTGCGTGCAATAGTAGAATTACTACTTTCACTAATTTAAAAATGTAGCTCGGTGACCATCCATGAATACTTATCTCCACAAAATCGCCTCAGTTCAATTGTAATAATCAACTCATTAGTAACTATCTTCAGGATGTTCCTGAAGTTCTAAAGAGTTGTGACTGGTAGAGTTCCCACTTGTTGAAAGTGAGATAGTTATTACAAATGACAACGAATGATTGTCGAGGTATATCAAAAACTAGTGGAAAGGGGCCTTTACCTTACTCTATCCTCTTGTATTTTGTTATTGTTTTGCCTGTATAATCTCCTAGTGCTAATATGGTATGGCAACTTGAACCTATAAGCGTACATGTCCGGTTCTACATTGTTGTTGATGATGAGTGGAAAGGAGAATTCTACGATTGGATATTGGCCCAGTACTGAAGATTGTTAAGAGTTCGCCGTGAGGCTTGTTCGTTTTGGGTACGATGCCCTCGCTGAATCAAAGGTGTGCACTGCTGATGAGTCCCATGCTGTATCGGAACAGCTGTCCAGTACTCTCTGGTTTCCAATGGTATACAACTGACATTAGTCTAAGACGAATATCAATAACAAAACCTACTTCGATTTATCATAAATCACTAAATCAATAATATGAACTGAATTAGTACATTTGCGTACTCATTGACTTAAACAAATAAAAAAAAAACAAGACAATTAAATTGATTCAAATGATTTTCATATTCACTCATTATGTACAATTTAAAAAAGACAGAAAAAAAAAACTGAATTGAAAATGTTTTAGAAATTACAAAATGAATAATTGAATTTAAACAAATATTTCATAGTAAATAACATGAAATGATAATGATGAATAATGTGTTTTTATTATGTTGTTGGAAAATAGAAAGATATTGAAATTAAACGAAATAATAATAATTAAAATTAAATAAAACAACAAAAAAAAAAATAAACACTATGTAAACAAAAATAATCTTGGCTGTAATCTTTTAACAAATGATTTATGTTAATAATGATGAACTCCTTTAACAAGAACAAGAATAAGATAACTCTTTATATTTAACTATCAAACTATTTAGATTGAATCTAAACAGTGTATGACATGTGTTTAGTATAATTATCAACCAATATAATAATACACAGTGAATATGCATATAATATAAGTATAACGTTTAAATCTTATTGTACATGGAAGAACTTCATAAAACAACTCATTTTAACTAGATCTTAGAAAATGACAGTCAGTTACAACGTAGAATTTAGTAAATGAGTACATTAATTCAAGTTGCCATGCTTTAATAAAATGACATTAATATTGAGAGTAAGGTTGCATAATTAACAAAAACAGCCGATTGCATATATAATGTAAACATGATTTGAAATGGTGTAAACAAAAAAAAATTACACAGAAATAATCATAACGGAAACCATAGAAAGTGAAATATCCGAAAATATGAACGAAAAGAATAAGCAGCAAATGATAATAACAGATTATTATTATTATTACTATTATTATTATTGAAGTATTTAAGACATTTTATATGGTTTTCCATTGCGTACACTTTTTAGCATATTGAAAGTTTCGTGAAATAATTGTCGATAAGCTGGTTTATAGTCTAGATTAATTAAATCTTGATATTGTGAACGTATATGTGGATTATAGATACGATCTAAACAACTGACAAAATTAATATCATCTAAGAGATCATTAATTTGATCAGAAATTCTTGTTGTTTCCTTGTGGTTTGTTAACTCAGCTTTTATTTCTGTTGAAGTATTATTTAGCTCGCTGTTGAGAAAATCTTCCTTACCTAACTCATTAATACTATCATTACGTGTTGACGCTTGTTGGTAATTCGGTTGTAACTGAAGTAATGTAGATGAATAACTTTCGAGCTGAAATGAGAGTAAAAGGAAGCAGTGTATTACTGACTATTAAGTTTATGAATAGCACTAAGTATTGATAACAACCCTAAGAACTACCATCAACTAAGGAAATGATCTGAAGTAGGAGAGCCCTGTATAATATTTTTTCGCAATAACAGGTAAGTCAAGAAACATTAGTATAACGGTTTATCGGTAAGCATATCTCTGTTTAAAAATCTAATGGATGATAAGTTCCAGATCAATACATCCAGAAATGAGACTAGGCTTGTTCTTACGAGGTTTGGCTGTTCACCATATAAAATCAAAGGTTGGATGAGCATTAATGTTATTGTTTTCGAAAGTGATTCCTCTGTGGCTAACATTAGAAAACTTTAGCCCTCATCAACAAGCTAGGACAACCGGAGACAGAAGTATAAAGTCTAACTTCAGGACTCCAACTAATATATCAGTCAATCTAACCGTAAGGAACAGAACAATATCCTTATAGATCTCTGAAGTCAGTCAATAACAACTTCCTGCAATTGAAAAGAAATCATATATTTAGTAGGAAACAATTGAAATATAAATGAGAAAAAATACGCCACCTGTTTAACTTCAGATTCTGTGACAGGTAGAGAATTCGATATTGTGATTGACTCCGATGGTGACACCGTATAACTACTGTTACATGATATTTCAGAATGCTGATTTTTACTAAATAAAGGCGTTGGCGTACCTGTAATATAAAAAAAACATACATTTTATCAGAAAAAAAAACACGCTATACAGTGTAAATGCATATCGACAAAATATTTACAGGTTCGTGTTCAGCACCTCAAGTCCGGTGTGAAATAAATATAGCGCTAACATATTAAAAAATTGACAAGCTTTAGAGTATTTACAAATTATTTATGAACAGAGGCGTATTAAAATTCCCCAGATTTGATTGCTTTAAAACAATTTGTCCCTTTGATAAATTTTGATAATACAATAAGAAGACGAAATTTAACAGAGCTATGTGATACGTTTGCATAAAACATTTTGAACAATCTAATCACATATGCACTTGTTAAGGCACTTATATATGAGAAATAAAAAGTCAATAAACAAATTAGAGTATAAGCTAAGTAAAAAATGATAATGCAATGAATAATGTGAATCACACTCTACCAAGGTAGGTTGGATGAAAGTACAAATTGTTTATGAACACACAAGGGGGGGGGGGTGTGTGAACTGTCGTAAGGCTTCAACAAACTTTAGTATACTTCCTAAAGCACTTTTATTCAACACCACGAAAGATGATTTGATGTCAATTATGTGACCCGTTTCAATTAAGTGTTTAGCGATAGACGACGAAGGTTGTTTATCCTGTACTTTTATTTTTCCTATCGAGTACATTTGTTTTCCGAGCTGTTTAGGTATGTGTCAGCTACCCTTATATGTAGATCACGATTGCTCCTCCCTATGTATCTGTATTCACACATAAACGTAAATTCATAAACACAGTGGGATGTGATGGATTTGTTTACGTGCTGTTTAGGTTTGTTGTTAATCAATTTCCTATACTTTTCAGTTACAACTTTCTTAACTGCATAAAATGTCCTGTTGACAACCAACTTTAACCTTTGTTTCAACACAAGGCTATTTGAGTCATCTCTGAAAGTTAACGTTATATAAACTAATTTTTTAAGTGCTAGAAATACAGTAGGTTTGACCATACTGCAACATCGTCATCGATTTATGAACTTTTCTGAATATCCGTTCAGCATTAGCGTTTTTGTCAACAGATTTTCATTTTTATCAATAGTATAATTAGTACGAATAAGGTTGATCCAATTAAATAAAGCCTTTACAAGACACTTTTTATGCTGCCCCGGACAATAACTATGAAAGTTAAAATACTGCCCTGTACATGTAGATTTTCTGTAGACAGAACGTTTGATTGAGCCATCATCCCTCCGATTGATTAATATATCTAGAAAAGGAAGTTGGTTATTATTCTCCTCTTCACAAGATAAACTTATATGATTTTGGATGGTATTCAGTTTACTTGGTAAACTATAAATCTTGTCGAGTCACGCAGTTCTCAAGCATGTATACAGGAGTTTACGTTCCAGTAAATTGCAACCAAATGTTTAAAATATTATCCGACTTACTAAGTCACATTGAAGATTCTCGTGGAAAATTAAATGATTTCACTGAGATCTATCATCATATGGCTTTTGTACTGTCTGATATATTACTAGTGTGGCACATTAAATTCATGAACTTTGGCAGTACGTGCTGATGAGAATCTTAAATAACTGACACTTGTACATAACTTAAAGCGAATCGGGCTTATAAACTGATATCTAAACTTAGGTTAAGCAACATTCTACAGAAAAGTAAACTTTAATGGTTGCATTGGATAATCTACAGTTTCCATATCACTAGCCGATCTCAGCTGGACACACAATGAAAATTAGAGATAACTGGACAACTTTTCTCTCTTATTATGAGACTCTTTAGCAGTGTGCATCCACGTCAATACTAGATATAAAGCCCAGGATATTCGAAAGTGGGACAAATATCACAAATGTAAATCAATGTTTCCTAGTTAACAGTAGCATTTTTAACTAAAATCAGTCAATGATAAAACTAAGATTATTTAAGGCTTTACATCAAGAAATGAATATATAGTTAGATAAATATTATAATTCAGGAAATACAAGACACCTGTTTCGTCTTAGTAGAAAACTCCTTAGTGGTAGTGGACATACACGACTCTACAAAGGATTGGATCCATTACATACAAGCTACGTGTGGAGAGCTTAATTTTGAAGCGTTTAATACTAAGATGAAACAGTTATCCAAGGTTTCCTAGTTTTAATAGCTTTCTAACCATAGTTATTAAGTGAATTGACGTTCTCTGCAGAAACGTATAATTTAATTAACAGTTCAGGACACATCAAGTGTTTTAGTCCTATTGCACGAAGATATTTCTTCAAACAAAACACGTAGTTTGTGAAAAAGTATGGTTACAATGAAAGGAAAATCACTAAACTACAAAATGTGTGATATTCTAATCTCTAAAATTTATACACATAGAATACTAGTAATTTGTTCGACTGACCAAAAGTTTTGTAACGTAGCAACTAATGTTTCACCATATAAAACCGATGGCAAGTTGTATCTGTATCTAAATGTGTGCGTGTTATACAATTTTACCGATTCGCGGTAATAGTAAACTATAGATGGCCAAAAATTGTACTTTTAAAAATTTATTGATGATAAATAAAACATGTTTACACATTTATTAACATCATAAATGAAGACAAAAATAATAAATTTTTTCAAAGGAAGAAAAAGTTATACAAAATTTAAAGTGAATTAGGAAAATGCTGGTAAACTAAGTTCTACGTTGTGATTGACTGACTGAAAAACCTGATGGGTATTTCGTTCAAGGAATAAAAACTATGTAATAAACAAATGATTTGATCCCGTGACAAATCATTTCAGGAAATATTATATTGTCCATAATAAATACATGAAAGCACTTTAGTTTCAATAGCAGGCCAAAAAAAGATAGAGTTAGGAGATGATAATCACCAAATGTTTGGAGATAGGACGAATAAGACTAGAGGTGGCCAGGAATTGAAGGAATTCATGCGTACAATATATGCATACAGTCATCCACTAACTCTTTATTCGTACAGATCAAGTGATTTTACAATTGAAACAGACGCGTGAATATCAACATTAAGAAATAAAACAGAAACAATTCTTATTAGTATAGAGGGTCATAAAGACTGCAAAATTTATAGATTTACGTCATGAACTGTAGGCTTTCAACATGATGCTTGGTGAGGTCATAGTTGCATACCGCTAATAAAGTTTCACACTAGAACGAAAAAGTTGTTCAGTGCATCCTGACTTTTTAATAGTTATCTGACTAAACTCAGTTGGCAATTTATGGCAAAAGAATTAATTTTCTTCATCCAGTAATAATCATCGCAGATAGTGACTTATAATGTGTGTTGGCTCAGCTTATCACACTGTATTGTAACAATCAAAAGTGAAATTACACAAATGAATACAAAATTAGTTGTAATAATCTTAGTGTCGGTTATCGTCTGGCATCAGGTGGTTATAGTTACCAAGAAACATCTTTCCACTTAGATTTTATACTAATCAGAGTTCGTTAGAAGGTGCATCCGCAAAGTTGAAGGATTTGAAACTAAATAAATCAGTTTGCCGTTTTCTAATGTGGTTATTCGTAATAGCACAACATGATCGTTTTAAATATATTGCATATAATGTACAAGGAAATCAAGAGTAATCAAATGATGATAGGACATATTTAGTATTAATATTTATGAAAACTAATGTTTATGAATACAAGCTGAGGCTACTCTTAAAGTTCATAATGCTCACTATATGCGCAATAACCAGCAAGTCCAGTCATTTTAATCATTCATTTAGTTGATGAGCGCTGTACATTACAGATAATGGAGTAAGAATTGTCATTTTAAAAAAAGACAATAACTTACTATGATTGTCGTTTGCGACTACCGGATTATAATTGATTGAATGATTTACAGTAGACTGTAAGGAATTATTATTTTCATCTGCCAGGTTACAATATGAATCTGAATTGTAATCTTCACAGTTATGTAACATTTCATTAAAACGAGGCCAACTATTTGTACGGTATAGCAATACAGATGCATTCGATGCACAATTATCAACATTTCCAGAATTGTCATCATCACGAGTTAACACTGTATGCTCTTGTTCGCTCATTTTCTTTGATTTTAACATCTTCCACATCCATGGCATTTTACCATACAAATCGGATGATATTTGTGAATAACGTTTGTTGTATGTGAGTTGCAAATTTGATGAAGATGAAGTTGAAGCTTTATGCAGAATTATTTGCTGACTACTACCACTGGTACCAGCTCCAATATCTGGTTGATCGAATAATTCATCATCAATAAAAAATAAACCACCTTTTTCACGATTGCCCGGTGATAATGAAACACTATTATATTGACAAGTATGCCGGTTATTACGATACATTAGTTTCGATTGCATCTTTTGTTTAACAGAACCATTAAAAGCTTTATTAGAATTAGTAAATTTACGCGTATCTCTAAAAGATGGCAATGTGTTGGTGTAATCAGTACAATTATTATTATTACTATTAATACTATTGGTAGTGGAACTAAGAATATTGCCATATTTCTTTGGAGATGACATTGGTGATGGTACAGGAGAATTTTTTTGAATTAAGTGACGTCGATAAGTGGATAAAGGAGTTGAAGAAGATGAAGAAAGACCTGAGTGAATAGTTTCAGTTTCTTTTATCGTTGACTGATTATCATATTTTCTTAGACGCTCCAATAATCCAGCGACCTGTTCTTCTAACGTAGCTATTGTATTAGATAACCTAATTCACAAAAACATAGTAAAAGAGATTCGCAGCATAAACAAATAATGATGATCGCTTTAATGTTTCCCATAACGAAATGACATTAGAAAACTCCTAAGGATTAAAAAGCAGTGAACACCCGTTTTATTCTAGTATGAAACTGTTCAAGAGTGCGCTTCAACCTCACCGAGAATCAAACCCTAACCTTGAGACTACGCGATAAGGGGTTAATCCTCAAAGCACTAAGTCGGTTACCATGTGTTTATACTTCAAATTCCAGTAAATCTGTAATGTATTGAGCGATCAACGTCCAATGCCATTGATGGGTAACTACCTTACATCCAATGTGGTTGAACTACGCTGATCACATCTAATTAGATATTAGGAAACAGTCACTAGTACATATATATGAAGTTACAAATGTAACCGATCTCCTTTAAAGCCTGAAGATCCTGCTTCTAATAGCTAGCTTGGTATTGGACGACTGCTGACTGAAGAACTCAATACTAGAACGAAACAATTGTCCAGTGCTTCACGGTTTTCAATAGTCATTGAAATTAGGTTATTAAATGATGTAAAACTCTATACTCAATGATATCCACCTTTAATTCAGCAATATTCCGTGTTCAGTGAAATATGGTATTCTCGACATACAATATTTCTTTAAGTTCTTTTTATTTTCAATAGACGTCGAAATAGATACATGCATCTTTGATAAAAATCACAAAAATAAGTAAATATCTTTTAGAGAATAGTTTTTATAATGGTGAGAAACATACAAAGTTGTTAAATCAGCCATTACAGACTTCTCGTCACATACTTTATAAAACTTATTTTTATTGTTGTAGATTTCCCGTTCAATTTTTTTCCAGCATTAATTTAAATGTACCAGTTTTATTCTACTATAAGATGTGAATATAGTAGGTGTTTTGTATATGATAACATAATACTTAGAATCTGGTTTGGAAGTAGTCGACAAAAACCCGGAACCTAGGTTTTGCGTTATTTGGGACCAATCAGCAAAGAGTAACTGCAATCTTTGGAGAAACTTATGTTTACTATGAATTCGATTCCTGATCACCTAGTTTTAGAGTCTGTAACTGTTATCACTTCGCTAATTAGGCTGACAACTAACTCCCCCCCCCATACCGCCTTCAATTTCAGAATAGTGTCAATGATGCCGAATCACTTAGGTTAGTGGCCATATTACAATCCTATAGATATAGTTCGATCAGCACTATCTAGGACTTGATGAACACCGAATTGGTCACTACACAATGATCAAGCAATGTAGGTTAATAATTGTAAGTAACCTGCAAGATTGAAAATGCCTATTCACGAACTTCTTTGCAATAACGTAGAATGTTTTGCCGCTTACCCTACTAACAGGTTTCAATATTTTATGCAACACTGCATAGTCTTTCCACAAGAGTTCGGAGGAAAATAATAAGAGATAATACAAAATAAATCATGTCAATGAATTTAAAATGTCAATGTAAAAGGTACGTAGTCTGTCTACATAATAAGACGAACAAAAAACTTTGTTAGTGACAAAACATGAAGCTCAAGTAAAAATTACACCAAAACAAATGACATTCAACAGGAATCTCTAATGGTACAAATATTATGGGATTTCACAAGGATACTTTAGTTATTTGTATGTCTTAGTCTACAGTTAATAACTTTATAATTAGGAGGGTCGAGTGTAAGATAATTTGAAGTAAACTGTCGTCCAATGTTCGCTAAAAACATTTACATATCAAAACAGATAGAAAGTAAAGGAAACTGATAAACCTACAGTTATATCATTCACATGCTTAACAAGCGTACTTTGTAGGTGACAAATCATGCAATAAAAAGGAGAAAAGGGAAGTTGAGGAGAACACTTATTGAAAAACACCACCTACATAATTAATACAGACGATATTATTATCTATTAATCCACAGAGATCAAATATGGGAGACTTTGTTTAGCTTGAAGTGGATTATTCTCTAGTCCATGAAGATGGGAACATTTACAGGAAAACATTACGTCATTATTGTATGCATATATATATATATATATATAATAACCTACCGTTGAATCTTCTGCTGATCTTCAGAAATTTTACGCATTAACTGTCGATTACTAATGTCCAGTTCTTGATTATATCTATCAGCTTCATCGACAAATTCCATTTTACGTTGACTCAGCTCACGAAGATTAGTAACCTCTTTTATAAGAAACTAATGAAGAGAAATATAGATTAGCAATTGAGGACGATTCACTGATCATAGAATCTTTAAAAATACGAAAAAGTTACAAAAAGTGTTCATATTAGGGGAGATAAAACAGGAACTACTGAGCTGAATACATGATAATATAATGTGAAAAAGCAGTTTTTAAGCACTTAGTGATAGTAATGAATTCTTACGAAAGAAAAAGGAGAAACGATCTTGGAAGCAACAAGTTTGACACAGGTAGATGATCGAGACTAAATACTTGAACGATTGTTTATGAAACAAATCAGAATAACTGTTATGTTGGACCACTAAAGAAAAGTAACAAACTCTCAGAACTGTGTTTTAGAACACTATTTCAATTATTCTAACTGCGAGTAATGTAAACATCTTTGTTTCTATGATTGTTACGTTCCTCTTACCGTATCCTCCCGAATAGTATATTTACTCTTAGCATATTGTCTCTTACTATGATCTAAAGTTAATTGATTGTGTACATGTTGTTCCTATTCACTACCACTATTTCCCTTGTTCTGTATTAATGTTAATTTCCTAATTGGTTCGCTATGTGGTCTGGTTTTATGTATATATAAAGGAATGTATGAAATATAATTCGGTTCTATATGGTTGGCCTATAGGTTCGTGTTCTTCTTATTCCGGCTTGGGACTCAGTGAGGTCAGACGCGCAATTATCGACTAGGACCACCTAATTGGTATTAGGTCACCCAACCCGAATTTCTTGCGTCATAACGATAACACAATATTATCATAAAAATACTTCTCATATCATATAACCCTATCTAATTCATATTTAACTCTGTTTAGTTTTCTGTTATGACGTTATGCTTATCACCAATAAATTCACATTAACTTGTCCGCACTAAATTACAATTACAAATGCAAATGAGTGTATCACGTCGATTCCTGCACGTCTGCCCAATGCCAACTCAATCTTGATTAGGAATATGAAGAACAGAAGATGATGAAACAACCGGACAAATTATATCATATTTCAAGCATTCCTTTATATATACATAAACCAGACCATAAAGTCAGCCACTTAAGAAATTAATATCAAAACAAAACAAAGGAGACAATGAAAGTGAATCGACGTAACGAGTACATAATCAATTAACTGTAGTACATAAATGAGAAATGATATACCAAAAATTAATGTGTTAAACAGGAAGATAGAGTAAGAGGGACATAATTTTGATAGAAAGAAAATGTTTACTTCATACACAACTAAAGAAACTGAAATAGTCTTCTAAAACAGTTCTGAAAGTTAGTTATTCTTCTTGAATCACCCAACATAACATTTTTATATAAAACTGTACAGAGCAAATACACAATATACATCAAACCAACTCTATATAGACTAATTATTTTTTCGAAAGAGACGATACTAGCCATTTCAGAATGAAAAGATTTAATCTAACCCTAGCTTTTGTAGATACTTTGGTGGCCTACGATAAACGCTTATTTACGTCATTGGAATTAATTTTTTATATGGTGTCATAACGACATTTGAGTTATCTAAATTGGTATTTATGTACTAAGGATAATTAGGTAGGAATACCAGTACGTATCAATGCAGAAGTTAACAAATTTGAAAGAAACTACAAAAGATGACTAAATGGTAAATAATTAAAACACTAGAAATGTACTTCTACACATTAGTATCAGAAACCGAACAACAAGTGTGGAAATAGTATCACTTAGTAAAAGTAGTAGAAAAGCATGAATTCTACTTAAAGCTTTAAGCTGGTAACGTAGTCTAGAAAAGTTATGTACAGAACAGTCAAAGAAATACCCAGAAAAATATCATTTTCCATCAAACTACAATTTTCTCCAACATTTGTCGGTGAAATGTAGTGAATCACTCACTTATCACATAGAGGAGATTAATAAAAAGGTATGTTCAAATGTGAAGACTAAGAGACGAATTTGTGAGAAAGTAAAAAAAGGGAACTTTTATATGTTGAATACTCTAGTTGGGAAAATATTGTTAATAAACACACAAATCTACATTGGATGACTACTGAGTGGTGATAGATGTCATGTTAAAATATATGGATTGTAACTATCAGTGACATGTAAGACGCACGTTTTATAATGCATGAGACTGATTGGTCATATATATATTCTAGTGTTGGTGTTAATTCTGCAACTCGAACCAAATAATTTTCGTACAAATCTACTAAGTAACTTGGTCTAATTTTTCCACCATATTGTTCATAAGATATGACGTTTTTTAATATTAGTAAGGGTTTTATATTTCACCATTTATGATATTGATGAATACAGTTGATAAAGATGGGACACAAATTCAATGTGATGAATCACACGAGTCCCGGGTTTCACTGGTAACCACAATCAATGTATTCCAAAAACATAGGATTCACAAATGTCAACAAATAATGACAGCAATTCAATCTTAAATATAAACTACAAGAAAATACAAATCTTCACTAATGTTAAACCGGAGGTTGTAAGCCTATTATTCATGTAAGAACAGTCAAGGGTAGTGATTGGTAGTCTTAAATCAAAACAACTTTACCAATAGACATAAAAATATAATATTACAGTATGCCGATGAACAACTCGATCGGTCTAGTATATTGTTAAATGAAGATAAACTTACTAACAAGGTAGTTCTACAGATATGTAATATAAGGAGATTTCAATAATGACGAATTTAAATAACTTGTTAGCAAAGCGTCAATAATTCGAGAGATCAATCGAACAACTCAAGTGTTTGAAAATATATACTTTATAAACTTCCGACGAAACTTCATGAAGTATACACTTGATCTTTAAACTAATATGCTGTTTATCTAGCGAACCATGACTTACCATGTAATACCTATTTCTTCAGCACATATAATCAATGAACATCAGTAAAACTATGCAAAAACCTTTGAATTATATATATATTGACGTAGATTGTAATAAATACATATACTCTGACATTCATATAAATATTTAAAAATAATGATTAGACATTTAATCAAAAGAAATAGACTTCCATCGAAACAAATCTATGATCAGACATCTAATTTATTAGTATAGTGTGTATTTGTAATCTCGTATTCGTCATAGATTGATCTTAATTGGGTACTAGTGATAGACCATGAACAGTGGACAACTATTTCATCTCTGTATGGGGCTCCTTAGTATCAGTGCACATCTCTATCACTACGAGTAATCAAAACCGAGAACATGGTAAAGCAAACGCTTAATTATTACCACCACTGAGTCGTCCAGTATCTAGTATTACGCTTTCTACTTCTAAGTTATCATAAATTTTATTTCAGAATCAAAGAGTTTACAGTGAAACCTTGAACCTCCGCATGTATAAGCAAGTTTTCGCAAATAAGTATGATATGTAAGTACGTAGGCATGATATGAGAAGTAATAAAGATGAAGACTGTATTATCACAAGTACCACATAGAATCAATGGCTTTGAAGTCAATGCACCTAAGTTTTAACCGATATACCTGGGATTTTAATTCCGACATGCATTCTACCGCGTGATATCACTAGTTATAGAAAAAAATACTTTATTATTACTTTACTTTACTTTATTATTCATCAGTTATGAATATGAACTAAAAGCCAAACTAAAGTAATACATACGTACAGTCCTTTATAAAGTCTACTTAAGAAACCTGTCGGTTTGTACTATGTAGCTGTTTTAAAAAATTACTTACAGTTAGCATTTAACTATCGGAAAGAAACAACAAGTAGTTCTTTATTATGCTAACTACAACAAAACTAAAATTAGTTGTGATTGATGATGAACAATGTTCTTGGCTTTAGTGAAAAAAAAGTGACGATTTTGTGACAGAAAAATGCTTCATTATTTACGATCACGACGAAAATATAATTTAGCTTAGTGAACGGTGATTGAATTAAGGGATGAGTGAAACACTTTACAGTTAAGAATATCTACACACTCAAATACAATTCATTATCTTAGTAACTCAATAACACAGTTGTTAAACAAAAAAAATAAGAAGCTTCTAGTTAAATTATGTAAACTATAGCTCCACCCCAATCGAATTCAAGATAGTTACAAACAGATTTTTGCATAAATCTAAAACAGCGACTTCTAGATTGTACCCTGTGTGGAGGTGACACATCTGGAAGAATACACGTGATTGATCAATATAATGTGACAGACATATGAGTCAAAACCAGACCTTATATATGTATCTTGTATATTATTGGTTTATTGTTGTAATACATGGGTGTGAGTAACTAGTTGACGTCTTGACAAATCAGTCGGATTATTGTGCCTGAGCAATAGATTAAGGCAAGGCTGGGTACTAACTGTAAGACAAAGCGCTGCGAATAACAGAATTGATAATATCGGCCATCCCGGCTCAGATACAACAAAAGGTTAGTAAAATTCACTATTATTTAGCTTTTAGGACATCTAAAATTGATGAAAAGATTTAATTTGTCCTGGATTCCACTTGCCAGTCACAATACAAATTAAATGATATTTCTGAATAATCGCTATATCGAGGCGATCCGCACAGGATGCACACTGACCAGCTTCAGTCTATAACAAATCAATGGGAATATACAAATTCATTCTACTGATGAAAAGATGTTCAATGTGCAACTACACAGTGAGCATGAAATGGTGTTAATGAAAATTAGCAAGTTAAAGATTGTATCAAAAACGAAAATTAAATTTATAGTGAATGTGCCTCAAAGAGTTGTCACTCATGTTTACAGAAATTCTCAAGATAGCCTTTGATGAAGAAAATTGACTTTCGAATTGATAAGTTAATAATGAGTTTAAACCAACAACATGGAAGTTATCGACTATCAGGAACATTCCCTACGACACCCTGATACTGACTAGAATTCCTGGAAGTAGGCTTAACGTTTAAATACTATTTCAGATAAATTCTGGATCATGATACATTAAGTAAAATTGCCGTTCTGATTAATTTTTTTGGATGGCATGTACAATACTAAAGTGGTAACTGTCGTATTACCTTTATCAATTGCATACTGAGCAACTTGTCTCAAGAGAAAATATTTTAATATTATCAGGAACGTCATGTCTCAAATATAGTCTAAATAGTATTTAGTAAAAACTTATTTATTAAGATGCTGACTAGACGGTCACATAGCCTAACTGTTCGACATTAAAATACCTACAAAAAAATCACAAAGATAAATCATAAACATTCACTACTTGATTTGGTCCATTGAACATTTTACTGATATGTTGAAAATCCGAAGTGTATTATTGTTAACAAATATTAGTCATGGAGGAGAATAGTTACTGCTTGAATAGCTCAGTGATAACGTGGAGTTGACTGAAGTGAATTGAAATTTAATCAAGAGCAACGACTTTCTGAAGATTGAAGGGTATGTCTTATCAACGAGTGCCACTTATTACTAATGTCAAGCATGGCTTACTGGTGACTACTATCGATCACTTAATAGGAAAATAAGCACATCAGTGGTGTGTTCTAAGTGCGATAGCTAAATTAGTGCATGTGGTAGTTGAGTTCTATTTTGTCCACGATTTGATAGGTGAAGTAACATTTACAAACAGATATTCCAGAAATATTAAGAAACAGTGGTTGGATATTATAAGTCGACTTGAATGATATATTTTCGTTTAAAGATAACCATATCATGTCGCATTAATAATACTACATCTCTTCCATTTGTAAGCACTTAAGTATCATTTGGATTTTAGTTGACTGTTTCTTTATTTTTGATTTTTACGTAAAATTACAAAATGATATGAATCAGTGACCATCTGTAAATAGGTTTCGAGCCACAATCTATGTACAAAGGATAATGACTTAATTCGATGGCCCGTATCGAAGTAGATGAAGCGGTATTTGAACCAATGAATTAATAGCTTACAGTTGAACGCCATCACCACTAAACTATTACTCTGATAAATAAAAAAAATACGACAAAAAGCCATTTGACTAGTCAATATATACCAACATTTCTGATATATATCTTGTTTAAAAGCTTCACTGCTAACATAAGGCGAGTGCTATAGTTATGTGGATGACCAGAAGTCGATTTTATAGCCTATTGCTTTACCTTGAATATCTATATAATCAAATGACCTTAGTTAAATTCATTTTATGAAAAGTAAACGTTTGGATTACATTACCTTGTTTACATAGATTAACCATGGCTTTGGTTATTCGCCATGCTGCCGAGTAAATCAAGTGTTACTAGAAGTCACTTTAACTAGAATTCAGACGCTCGCGACTCAATATGAGTGGCTTACTAAACTTCTGTAAAACCAAAGTCAACATTCGAAGATCTGAACTGCTTTAAGAATGTAGCAAATCAGAAAGATTTAGTTACTCGGTATTTGTGAAATGGAGTGTTTGAATTCTAGTTTAAGTGAAGTACAATGACATATATTTGATATCCAAGGCCATGGGATACAGTTAACCAAACTGGCTACTGTTGATTAATAAAAGACTCAGTTCTCTACATCTGCTTATATACACAATCGGCAAACCAAACAAAATGTTTACGTTTAATTTACCCAAAGGCAATATTCTACTGTTTGATATGTAGAAACCGTATTCGTTATATTTAATAATAATTGAATACAAATATACAAAACACTTACATGCCACACTTTGAGCATATTTTCATATAATTAAACATAACATTACTATGCACAGAATTTATTAATAGAACAATATTGGACAAGGGTTAGTTTTTTGATCTCGTGTATCTTAATATTGAAATAGGATGGATGGAAAATTGGATGATTCAATGTTCAGTTTTATCAGAAAGTTACATGGAATGTAGATTATATAAATTTTAGAAGTTTTGACCAATGAGCTACAAGAAAGCTTTGGTCAAAGCATGGATTCACAGAACATGAATGATATGTAGTGCTGATAAACCAGAAGAGCTAACGAAAGTAAAAAGTATGCATAAAAACATAATGCGTCGTCATATGACGAAATCGAGGTGGAGAAAAAAGCGAAAGGAACCTACAGTTAACGAAAAACCTATTTTTCTCCGAATCCGATATAAATGTGACGACGCCTTTGTGACAACCAACCCAAGAGTCGAAACCACAGTATCCAGTATGTATTTCCCAGCCAAGTCAACCTTCATATGCAAAACAATATACTCTTTTAAACAACTAAAGATTGATAGAAACACCTTGTTATTGTCAAGTGCATCTACAAATTTGTGACAGACCAGTTACATTGGTAGAACAGGATGAAAAGCCCAGACTCGATTTCGAAAGTATATTCCAAAGAATTGATTCTAAAGTATTACAAGTTGAAACGAGCTGATAAAAACGGACAGAAAAAAAGTGAATAAATGATACTGTACACCAAGACTTGTTTTCTCTCTATTCAAGTTTGTATGTCTTTTTGACAATATGCCCTGTGGATTTCTGATTCGCTTGTGAAGTAAGATATTAAAATTAATTAAATCTCATTTAACTGAGATGGTCTAACGGAATTTCTACTTCTGATTTCATTTATATACTATAGAGCGCTCAATTTCTATTAGATATAGGTTCAGATCTTGACGAATATTCATCTCTATAATTAGGAATTAGCTAAAATTTACTCAGAATACCAACCTGAGTTTAACATAAACGGCAAAGAGGAAACCTCCATGGTCAAATATTTAACTAAATCAGGTCACAGGATTGACTTATCAAATCAAATAGTACTCCTACATACTAGAAAAATGTTAGAATGATAACAACTTCTAGTAATTACATAAAAAGAAACTGACCATGGAATGTAAGTAAAGCTTATTATTAAGTCCAATGTTTAATATATTAAATATCCTATAGAACCGTTGGGTCAATTAAGCTGACGTTTGTGTAACCATCAGATATTAAAATTCAGATCACTAACAACATTGAGAAAGAAAAGAGTAACATATAGTCAATACCTAGAATAAATATAACTGTTGACAACTCAGTGTGTTAGAGTTATTCATTTTTGTTCAGTAACCGAGTCGACATCTACGAAGAGGGCTAGACTAGGGTATATGGACGAGTCAATAGAGTGGTAAAAAACGACCAAGAAAACTCTGCATAGATCAGATAGGCGTGTTATATATCGACCGTATGCTTGTTAATTTCGATGGAAGCGTAAAGGAAGGCTATTTCTCAAAAAGATTTTATGCATTTGTGATAAGGGAATTCGGTTAGTTAGGCTAAAGGACAGTCCACACAAACAACACTGAGGCAATAGAGGCATGGGTGAATAATATAAAGACATTCTTGGAGGAATGTTCTGATGTCATAAATGAAACTCAAGGACTTTCAGGAAAACATGAAAAAGTTGATAAATAAAGACAGGATGTCTTATGCATTGTAATTGCATTTATTTACCATCATCTTTCTATAAAAAAAGAATCACTTGAATATCTCGTTGTTTGACTGTCTAGTGTTAGTCAAAAATAACTCGGTTATTTAAATTTGTCCGAATTCGTTATTATTTCGTATTGATTTTAGAAAATGCTCAACATTTAGTAATTGCTTTCGCTAAATACTATAGACTTTACCTTCTGTGACATTGTACTCGTAATCTGTGACGTAAACATAACCACAGTAATGTATTAATTATTTAGGTTTCGAACACCGGAATCTTTATAGTTAGAGTTAGTATGTGTGCCTTTGCTTTATTGCTACTGGTTGATATAGGTACCTTCATTTTTATTCTTATAAGAGGCTATTAACAAATTTGTGTATGGCATTATTTGTTCATTTTGTAGCATTATATTTTTGAAGGGCAAGGCGTAGCGTAAGTACGCATACTGACTCAAAATTTAAGTTTTTACGTTGGTGGCAGTTTATGTTGTCAGTATGGCAACATAGAAATGTATAGCATGATAATTATTTAATGTATTTATATACTATTTACGTCATCTTATTCATTAGGGTGATTAGATATGCTAGCGACACTCATATACAACTTTTCGGTAAGATAACTAACCTAATAACCTCTAATCAGAAATAGTTAAACCTACTAAATTTGGAAAGTACGCTCTGAAGTCATAAAATTCCGATAATTACTTATAGAAAATAGTCTCAAACAACTAATTAAGTTGGAGTGGATTCATAAAGATTTGTATCTAATTTACTATATGCTTTTGTTTCAGACTGATCTCAAGAATATTACTATTGAAAACCAGATAATTAAGTGCTTATCAAGAGACGTTCAGTATTTCTTGGTTTTCAACAGTATTCAACTGAGATCAATCTGACGTATACAAACAACAAACTAACTAATCTCATACTTTTTTTCGGAATTTTAACGATCTATTGAAATTTTTAGTAGTGTTTGAATTATAAAACAAGTTAATAAGATAATGATCTATTTAAGATAGTTTGTTCACACATTGATCAGTTGACTTATACTTACAAATGTCTTCCCAAAATATTTTATTTATTTAGAATAAAAACAGTTAACAATGGGTTACACAGAAAAGGATACTTAACGTTTAGAGGAAGAAATTTAAAAAAATCCTAAGTTGTATAAACACTTTTCTTCACTTTACTGATATGCATAACTTCCTGTAATTCAATTTGAAATGTTTACTGGGAATGATTACATAAATTCGGTGATTCACTAAATACATTCCTATAATCCTGGCGAATCCATTTTGACAAACCTGATCTTCGTATTTGGAAAATATTTGCACAGTCGCTCTCTTTGCTCCCGATCATCAATCTAAATTTAAACGTTCACTTATCTGGTAATCTCTAGTTTCCCTCAGTTTACATTTACAATAATTATCAACTGATTTGTTCAAAAGTTAATCATGGATATTGTGTTCATATATAATCAAGTCCAGCAACTTGATTTCTAAATTTACATTTTTCCCATTGGCTGATCACTGTGCAATGTGATGTTGGTTTAGTCTTTTATAGTACTGACTGAATCTCGGTTATAATGTGACCATTAGTCTAAGTCATTTGACGTCGTTGGCACATAATCACTGAAAACAGTTAATTGATTCATAAACGTATACTTGCTTTCATATTTTCAAACGACAATACTGCGTGATCAGGTTATATCATCAATTGACTGACATTCTGGGTTTTGTTTTATTACTGTCATAGTAATTTGAGCACTATTAGTTAATTGATATTGTTATTCAAATGCAAATCCCTAGTTATTTTATTTCAACTAGCCAAAGTTACTCAGGTTATTAAAATGGTGTGGTGAATTCCGACAATATTTTCTGACCCACATATTTCATTGGTACATTTGCGTATTCATCTGTATGACTATCATATGTTATGTATTTGCTTACATCCCTTTTTTACATTGACCTTCATTTTCAACACATGATACTGACTTACCCACTTCTACATTTCATTGCAAGACTCATTCTGGACAATTATATATATATATATATATATATATATATATATATAAAATGCTATATTAATACTACCACTTCTGAGTTTCAGTGTGTTATTTCGTGACTGCGATTTGGAATTACTCTTTAATTGTATGGGGAAGTGTTACTGTCTGGTTATAAGAACTACAGTAGATTGAGAAAAGTTCGAATCTTTGATTTCCTGGCAATAAGTTACACATCTTAACCACTTATCTATTACTGAACTACATTTATCGTGTATAAGATACCATTCAATTTCAAAATTATAATGCATAGAATGGATAGCAATAAGTTATATTACCTTGATTAGAAATCGAGTCTTTAGATGATTGGGCCACAGTTTCTCATCTAAATAAATAACTACATAATGACAATAAACTTTAAATGATTTATTTAATCGTGTCAAGATTACAGCCACTATGAACTGCCACTGGGAAAATATTAGAAAGATATACATATAAATGCAGAGTATTTGAAGCTCTCCGCTGACTTGTTATGAAAGAAAATTGATCAGTTACTGTTAACATGTGTGCATGCCAGTTGTACAAGTGTTGCACGTTTTGCACTAAAACGGACTGAGTTCGAGTCCTGGTGTGAAAATCAACACTGTGATGCAGGTACATCCAGCTGACGAGTCTTTATGGAACCGGTAAATATGTATAGTTTGAACGTATTTGTATCTACCTGTCGATGTTTCTACATATAGGAACTGACCAGTCTCTGTTGTCCCTATGTGTGGCGTTAGTTTATAAGTATGATTAAGTTTCCAAAAGGAAGAGGAAAGTTATGAATCTTACCAGCCACAATCCAACTTTAATCAGACTTGTAAACTATCACTATATCAAGGTAACTGGTTCAAGATGCACATATACCAACAGAGGCCGATCGAATGCGGACATTAACAATATTAACTAGCTGATAGAAACTAAAAATAGATTAATCCTGAAAATTATTTAGAGAAGAAAATCACCTGATGCATTAGAGGTTAAAACAATAAATAGAGTAAGTCCAAATTATTGAAGCTTTATGGTGAATACTAAAAGTGCAAACCAGAAAGATCAATAACAGTAACGTTTGGTAAAATTGATAACCTATGAAACTAAGCTAAGTGAAAAGTAATCATAAACAAAAGAAGATATCTTTGTAAAATCTACTTAGAACTGAATAAAAACCAGTAATTTCGGCTTGATTAGAAATAAATAACAAAGAATCTCCCATAAATATGTATCGGTTCAATTTACTCTGCCACGTCAGCGAAATATGATAAAGTTATCAAAATGAGAACAGAATAAGCAGAAATAATAGTGCTAGTTCAAATAAAACGATCAAACAGACTGAATATCGTTCGAGCAGAAAACCTTGAAATTTAAGATCTACCAGTAAACAAAGGATGAAAGCGTTTGAGCGACTGCAATTGACTCTAAAACACTGGACTACTTTATACAACATACAAAACTCTTGTATATAAACGGAGACCATTTAACATCAGTCAAACAAAAAAGATTCATTCAAATATATGGATTATTTTAACATACTCATTTTATGAGAAATATTAGTCACGAAAAAATCTGTTAAACAAAGTGATTTAAAGTCGAACATTAGACTGATTTTGAAGAAAATGTCTAAGGTAGAAATGAACAAAAACAGTTTGAATAAAGCTAGGATAAACACAGATATGAAGTCAATGCATGAAGATGAAATGGATGAATGCAATTCACTTCAAGAGGCATTGATAATGAGACTTTCAATAGCCTTAGACAAGCCTACTCTGTAATATGGGATTTACATCCAAATGTAAGTGCTCGGATGGTACGTTAAAATGTTGTACAGGTTATCAGAATAAGCTGACGTTACCAATGTTCCATGTGATGCATCCAAAACTTTCAATCACTATCCGTTCATTTAGTAGAATAGTGCTAAATACTAGTGTAACTGTTGATTCATACCATATCTGTAGATTTCAAACTAACCTCGTTGAGGTTTGCGTGATAAACGTGATCAGTGACTGAAGATACTAGGTGACATGGTTCAGAACCAGTCATGGTGCAAGTGTGTTTATTATTTATCACCTTCTAGATCTTAAATCCCATTATTCTTCCACATACACCCATTCTTTTATAGTATCCTGTAGTAGTTACATTCATATAAATTTAACCTCGTTGTGCTAATTTGATTTGGCAACTTTGACTTAAGGCCATATATCTTAGGTCTTACACTGTCCGTGACTGAATGACTAACTATATAAGATACAGTGTGCAGCTACAGATCATTAAATCTACTGTGCATACTTAAACTGAAAAGAAAGTAATTGAAACAAACCTCAATTTCAGCATCTTTTTCTCGCTCAACATCTTTTGATTTCTCTAAGGCTAATTCTAGCTTCCGATTTCGATCGAGTAGGGCTTTACCCAATTCAGCAGCCAATATCAAATCTAAACGAGTATATAATAGACACAGAACATATGAACGCTAAGCAGGAATATGCGGTTCAATAAAAATCCATAAAACTTTATGATCTCAAACCAAACAAATTTTCTGAATCTGTAAGATTTTGTTAGGCACCAACCAATCAGAATTGTCTAGACTTGCAAAATAAATGAAGTTGTCAACACACTCAATTAAGGAATACAGTAGTATAGAGTGTCGACCACATTAATCTTTGATGTCTGAACAATCCTCACTGGTTAGTGTTTAACGAAATCTTGGAACAGAACCATCTTGTTTGGTTTTTGCCAGCTGATGTCTGCTATGGTGTAGCCTGGCAATCTTAGGGTGAGTATACTGCAGGGCAGTTCATTCTGTCTAACTATATGGATGCGAAATATGGACTTTAAAAGATGATAAAGAGGTTCCGAGGCTGCTAGTATCCAATTATAGGTGTTCCGGAAATCGTTTATGTTCCTTGAGACCACTGGATAAGTAATATTGAGGTTATACATATGGTACTAGGGAAAGCTGGTAAATCAATCGATAACTCTATGAATCATCAGTGACCGAGGTTGCTAGAATATGTGCCCCATATTCTTAACAACAGCTTGTCTCGACATGCAATGATAGCTGGTGTAAAGGTGGGACGGAAATCTAAGGACGCCTACAACATTAATCCATGCAGATAGACACTGTTGATCCGAGCCGTGTCGGTAGGTGCAGGCTACTTTATCAGGGTCCGCGTGACTCTCGTAAACAATTATTGGAGCCGTTGAGTGATAAAGATTACAATCAATCGGAATGGAGCACACATATTTACTCTATACCTTCTTTTAAATCCTGAGATATATATCTGTAAAACGCTTGTTAGTATAAGGCACTTTAATAAAAGTAATTGTATCATAACGAACATATCTAGATTAATTAATCACGTTCATCTGTAATAAGTCACTTAAGGTTACATCCTATTGATCTTTCAAACATCTTATTATGTAACAGATTATATTAAAATTGATTTTCTCTGCACAAAAATGTCAGCAACATAAATCAAGTCGTGTGAATGTGTAATTTACTGTAATCAGTATAGATAACATGTCAACCTTGTTACCGGATACAAAAATATCGAAGTTTATATATTGAACGGTTACTTTAATCACTACACAAAATAGCATTCCATATATTGAACAAGTTTAGCCTAGTTTTTGGTCAGCTTGATTTTTCGGGATTTCAACAAGTAATCATTTTACCATTTCAATAAAAATGTAGCTTCTGGAGACAGAATGCATGATATTTTTGAAACAAATAACGTGATAGGAAATTAAGCATATTTAGGTAATGAGTAATAGACTGAGTTTAGCTACGGGTTTATAAATTTAATGTTCGATAATCCCTAACAAACAACGGCAAGCATATAATTAGCCTATAAATACTGCCACAAACGTAAACTGCAGATAAGATGATCGTTAGATCCACCACCCTAACTAAACCAGTTTCACCTCAAGTTAAAATAATACTAGTTAGATATGATAAGCAAGACAGTGTTCATAAGATTAAGGCGATAATGCTCCAAAACATTGATATCTCATTTTGGATTCTAATAATATTTTGCTTTAAAAACAGGTTTACCGATAGAATGGATATGGAATACAAAGGAATGTTAAGTTTATTTAAATTGGTAATTGGCAGATATTCCGACGTAAAAATACACCACCTGGTTGGAAACCCGGTTTCATGAACAAAATGGTACGTCATATTAAATATACTAAAAGAATGGATCCAAATTTTATCATAAACGAAAAAACGTTTTACCTAACTGCCTACTTACCAATATTATTAAAAAAATGTATAGAAACTT
Source organism: Schistosoma japonicum (assembly GCA_025215515.1). Lineage (NCBI taxonomy): Eukaryota > Metazoa > Platyhelminthes > Trematoda > Strigeidida > Schistosomatidae > Schistosoma > Schistosoma japonicum. Next base: position 14,243,936 of record CM046066.1, read on the forward strand.
AACATACCATTATCATGCCAGTAACCTTCGTCAATTAAGGAGCATTGATCATCGGTCAACGAAAGAACTGGAGATGGAGATTCATATACATTGTTTTGATAATGATCCATTGACGATAAATGTACCAAGATGGTTTAAGAGGAGCACTGAGTTCGATGTGTTCCTTCCAAAACAGCAATAAAACTAAAAGATAAAAGTGTAATAGGTTTAAAAATAGTGTAGTAACACTAAATACAAACTAAGCAATCATCACATGTTGACTGGACTTCAACAACACGGAAACGATGCAATACATACTACGGAATTATGTATTCATATAGGCTACTCGTAACAGTTTGTAATTCGTGACTGTTAAACTGAATTGATGTAATGAATGCTTATTGTAATAGTATAAAATGAGATACTACAATGATGTATCTAAAGCGGTTCTGCCATAAATAACCGAACTTTCAGATTACTTTAACTCTGACTTGAGCATGACTAATCAAATGTGAAATGATTATAAAATCCATAAACTTAAAAGAAAATAATACAACTACTGCGTTTTTTGCTTTAAATCGAGTTCTGACTGATGAATCTCCGATTGTCAGTTGACATGAAACTTTTATGTGACTGAATAGTATGCAACGTTTAGCACGGCCAGGTATACTCAGCCCGTTATCAGTTTGTTATGAACTTTAGACTCCCGAGCCAGCGAAAGGATGGCGAAATGACGAATCCAATGGTTTAACATTACTAACCAAGATGACTATTCAGTGGATTTACATATTAATGAAATTACAGTGATAGTTGATTAGAAAAAACATGATAAGAATTAACACGAACGACTATCACATTGAATAAATTAACACAGTTAGTTTCATACCACATACTCGGTAGTATAGCCTACAGTCAACTAATTAAATAAGAATGTACGACAAAAACCAAGCATGCAAAATCAATAAAAGCCTTTTGTCTAGTTTCATTTTTAAGGAATTAGCATCATCAACAATATTCAAGTTAATCTCTCCGAAATAGCATACAACAGTTCTTCCTTATGAAAACAGAAATATTTGAAGTGTGAAGTATGGTATGCTTAATATTAATGATAAAATGGAATAAATCAATATGAATATCATTCAGTACTTACTAGCAAACAATATGATTAATCAGAAAGTATTCATACTAGGAGAGTGAAGTATATATTTCAACACCAGTTCTTCGAGGCAACAGCAGCTTGCAGTGATGATAGGTCACAAGAGAACCAAATAATAATTAGGATGGATTTGTAGTAAGCTTGTAACTACGCTATGGAAGTAACGAAAAACAAAGTTCTTTTATGTGAAGTGATGTCTTAAAGAGAATAGATGGAGTTGCCGTAAAACGCGAAGCTAATTTTACTTTTTAGAAAGTGAGACAGGACGTCATATAAGATTTAGAGTACATTAAGAAATTGATAATCCTTAAAAACATAGGCTGACATTTCTTGTTCTCATAAACTTATTTTTAATTTCAGAAGCGATTAAATATCAAGGTCAAGTCCATGCTGATACAAAGTAAAATATGCATTGCACAATGCTCTAAACAGGCCCATGTCCACGCCACACATTTTAACCAGCTAACAAGTAATGGTTTGAGACCATACACCTATCTAATTGTTTTCTCGTATAATAAACTATTCCGTTATTTATGACGATTTAAATGGAATATTTGGAAGGAAGCAGTAACCAAGACTTAACGTTAATTGTTAACCATATGAGTATGTAATGACTATTAGATTTAATGGACGAAAAACTAGTTTTCATATTCGTAGGTGGAACAGTGTGGTCGCATAAAAACTAACATCTACATAAAATAAACTGTTTGGTTTTCAACAAATTGAAACGTCATGCAGCCCCATAAATTAAGCTGACGATATTAAATTAGTAAGCAAAAATCTTACATTACAATAAATCCAGTTTCCTAAGGGCAGCCGGATTCTAGTAGTAGACGCTGTTACGAAGTCGCAGTGAACACAAAGATTAGCTACACAGGGATAAGTTACTTAAAACCATTAGTTAATAACCTACAGGTTATTGCTGAGATATCACATCACAATTACCATCGATAATCAAGCTAAAGGGAATAAAACAAATTGGGAGGCTATGAATATCTGTTGACGTTTCTGTAGTGATGAAAAAATACTTTTTACAAAAGAAAGACATTTGCTTTCATCTTGCTACTTATAACGAAACATACTAATAAATTATCCTTCCTATGAGAAAGCATACGCAAGAAAACTATGAAGTCCTATTGTTTTTATGTTAATACAACTTAGTCTTAATTCACTCCTTAATTTATAATAAAGCGTTTAATTAAATATGTTGATTACCAATAACAATTCTGATAAAATCCGATAAATGTGTCTGGTTTGACAGACTATCTGTTTGTCACAAATATCCATGCAATCAAACGTCGACGAAATACCCTCAGCTCATCATACATCCTTTGTATAATCGTGAGATATTTGTTACTGAAATCACTAAAGCAACTTAATAACCAAATAAAGATTTGCGTGACAAGAATTTGACTCAAAGCCTTGGATAGCACATATCAATGATCTTATCGAATAACTTAACTTTCTTGGCTAAACTTTAGAGTCTAACATCTCACATTCACTTAGCGAATTTACTAAGTGACCAAAACTACAAAGATACATATGTTTAATACTTAATTAATATCTGCATAGAACGAAAAAAAAAGCTTTTTATTATGTATATCTACATAGGGACTTGCTTATTTTTTTGTCAGGTTCTCATTGTACAAATCTTTTTATTAAAAAAGGTTGCACTAAAGCGATACTCTAATTCATGAAATTTGCTAAGGTGATGTCTAGTTAATTTATGGTTTGAACGGTAGTTACGAGTGTCGCTGGAAATCCTTAGCTGATTGAGATGACTAGATTTCTTTAAAACTGCCTGTTACTTCTGCTTACTATACGCATACGTATATTTGCAGTACATATATTGCGGATACATGAAACACATCGGTGTACAGGTAGCACTGAATGGATCATCGGACAACAAAGTCCTATGTAGGGAAAGTAATTATTCTCTTCGTACAAAGATGATGACAGGCTCGTCATATTTTGTAGGTTGGCAGACTCAGTGTCCTTTGTATGTATTCTATCAGCGATTAACGATAGAAGCAGACTTGGGATTAGACACAAACAGTTTACAATGTTGAAAGGTGAATAAAAAAAACCATAGGTAAAAACCCAGTAATGTAATCTAGCATCACTAATATGAAAAGTCGAAACTGTGCTCGCACACAACGTGGAATTACAAAACAACATAAAGCGATAACTGTCGAACAGTACGCAAGTGAACTGATGGTTGACCTATAGAACTTGATGCTACTAAACAAAATTTGATAAGCAAACGTGTAATTTTCGTCGAAACGATGTATGTGAAAAATCTTATACTTGTTTTTCTGCAATATTTGATTTCATCCTTTGGTATTGCTTGCCTTGACGATTGATTTAATCCTACGAAAATTTTATTTACCTTATAGATGCCACTGTTACCCCCTCACATTATGATGTTGGTTCCGTAAATTTCTTGATCGACAATTTTACCGAAAAGTTATATTACAGTGTTCAGCTTAACTTTAGAGCGTTGTACAATTTGTGGAGCTAAATTCTTTGGGTTCAAATATATATCTGTCGTATCTTCGTTCAAGAATTTTTGATCATACGCGTAATTTACGATTGTTGTGCGTCTGCAAACCTTACTTTCAACAACCGGCGAATTTTTTGACAAGACGAGGTTACAGATCCAGCAATATATTATGGTTAAACAACTTGTGCGCTAATTGTCTTAATTCTGTATGCCATAAGAGTTCATTATAGGACCCCATGAAATCTTTTCATTATAATAGTTCTTTTTAATGAACCTTCTGGCATTTAGATCTTCAACAACACTTATTAAAAAATTACCTGCAGGTCTTGAGAGCTTTTTGACTGTTCACCTACAGGAAATGGAACGTTTTCCTTCCTGACAGGTAGTGCTCTGGAATCTCGCAATCACTATACATTTCTTTCAGGTGATGCAGTTTGTCTTTTATTTCCCTATACTATACTTCCCTGAGCACTTTATCCTAAGTAGATTTAAAATCTATCATAGTTATCTTTAATCTTAGTTGATGTTTTCTCAGAATATAAATACAGGAATAACAAATATGCTTCACATAATGCAACAGGTACACCTTATGTTCCACTTGCAAGCAGATACACTTAGTTGTTTATTTGTGTCCACTCGGTCTGTTGCTTGTTTTTTCTTTTTTTATCTTTTCAGTTTTCAACTTTCCTGTCATGTTAACATTATCATCCTAGAATCTAAGCTGAAAAGGGTAGTGCGTATTTGTGGTCTATTCATGATATCTTGGTTTAATACTTCAAATCTCCATCGTTCTCCAACGAGATGTTGTTAACATAAAGTCATGTTCGTCTTTGAAGCTACAGTATACTATTTCAAACAATCACCTACGTCAGTATTGCCCACCGAAACAAATATGGTCAGCATCATTAGGAAATGTCTACTTAGCTATTTTTTAAATGAGATTATGACTTTTAGTAATCGACCACTTTGCTACTTGGTGTTGGACTAGCCTAGAGACCTCAATGTCCGTCGGAGAAACAATTTTACACATAAAATGTAAAGCAGTAATAAATAAGAAAACATATCAAAAAGAAAACATAAAAACTTAACGAGGGTACTACAGCCCACATGCCAAATAAATCTTAACGTTTTCTTCCGAGCTGACCAGGAACATTTGATAAAGCACGGAGAAAAGAGTGTTAAAAAATCGCTTGTTTATAAAGGCTTGTTACGGAAGTACTATATATTAATGTCGAACTTAAGTTGACTCTAAGGATAGGTGTCGTAGTGGTATGGTCTGAAGTGGTCAGAAATTCTTTGGAGTATATGATTAATTCTGAAGGCTTTTTCTTGCAGAGATATTTCAGTTAACAGAATTCATCAAATCGAGTGAATAACAGGCGAAACCATAATCGACAAGTTTTGACTTTAGAATTTCGGTCTGATTATTATATTGTAGAAAATCACTGGTAACATTGAGAAAATCTTTGTCTTGTAGTGAAAGACATAATATATGCGGCTGGACTTCGATGATTGTGATTAGACCTTGGAGATTTTAATCAGAATGGGATAATAACGACTACTCCTAACCCAAATCAAAAGGTTTTTCCAGAATTCGAGTAGTTATTTGAATGCCTATACAAAAATCTGTGGTAACAGATAAAATATAAACTCGTTTACAGAAGTACTAAAGGTTATGTGCTATTCGAAATGCGATGAAGAATTCAATATTTTCAATGAATCAGATATATTTGTAGTAAAAACTAATGCTAGGCAAATTGATTTTATGCCGTATGAAAACTGTCTTACTTCCAATTAGTTCGACCTAATTTTACGACGTATTTTACATAAGTATTTGTCTAAATGACTCCTGTGTAACTATTTTTTCGATCCAAAGTATGGACTCAAATGACATCTTCACACTGACTTGAGATTATTCATGTGGACTATTGCTGATGCATCTGCAAAGTCTTCTTGTTCACCACGGCTCTGTGTATGTCAACAATATAATGAAATACACTGAAGTTACAGGTTAAATGTTTTTTTTTTAAGTTCAAATCTAGCAGCAGCAGGTCTGTCATGAATCTATTAGTAATGTCCTTTTTTTAGTTTGGTATCTCATTTCAAAAGGCCACATATTTTATCGCTTTATTTTACTGCATGTTACGACACTAACAGCTTCTTGTTGTGTTTTCGTTTGTGAATTACTAATTCACTAAATTCAATGACTTTCACTGCTCCTCTTTATTCCATTTATCGCGGTACTAATATGCAGCAGCAGATTTATTTACGTTTATACTAACAGATCGAGGTTTTTTCTAGAAGCACCTATAAATGACGGAGCTGTCGCCACTTTATTTGTGGTGACTTATTCGACGATTAATACAAGGATCTGTTTAATTTCTAATTTGGAACGAGCTTTAAAGGTATCTGCCCTCATGGACTATTAACACTAACAATCAATGAGTCGATCGCAACGACTGCCACATGTCCACTGGTCTTGCGAAACAGTCATTCTCTATGCACATTCATAATTTAGCAATCTCATGATTGTTTAACTTTTTTTGTAATTTTCATTATTAATTAGAATAAATAGATGCGATATCGTCAATAAAATGTCTACAGGCATTTCCCACAACTTTGTGTAATATCGGAAGATTCAAAATGAGTAACTAACTTACTGAACTGTGAATCAAAAGACTATTTCATCTATTTTAAGTATTCAAGAATCGATTATTTTGTTTAGATAGTTATAGTGTTGCCAACACCGTAGCCTCTCATTAGAATCATGAACATTTTTCACATTATTTGACATTCAGGAACTATGGTCAATTAATCATTTACTGGTACCAACACACCTTAATCAGTGTTTCCTAGTTGTATAAATGTTATTTTCCTCCTTAGTGTCATGCATGATCAGCTTTTTATATATATAAATAGATGAGTGAAATACAATCCGACTGACTGACTATGATGGTTAGCTTCGTTATTTCGTGTTCTTCATAGCGACATAAAGACTGGTAGTCATGGGGTAAACATGTACGAACACTTATTGTTAATTATCAAGGAAAAAGCCAGATTATTAAGGGAATAAGTCTTTATTTTAGTATCGTGAGCAGAAGACAGTGGAAGTGTGATAATAATCATTTGAACACAATACTTACCAACATTCAATATTAGGTAATAAAAAGTATAATTCTTATGCTAAATGAGGAAGAAAAAAATATTCGGGATTTATTGTTTGGAAGTGTGCTTAAGGCTTAAAGTCAACTCTTAACTAATCAACCTATGTCGTTACATTAGATTTCTACTAGAATTGACTTCCGTGGAAAAGTTAGTTCAATTAATATATACAGCAAAAAACATCTCAGTTTTGCGATTGTAGCTCAATAGATAACTACTCGCTCGTCTAGCGTCAGTAGTAACTACAAAAGTGGTTTTAGTGACAAAGGTTAGGTCAAAAAATATCATAAAATTCAAATAGCACAGGAATGATGCAACGTATTTTTAAGTTAGTTCGTCATGTAATTTCGTATGGAATATAGAAAATTTGAAAATCTAACAATAGAATTTAAAATCTTAAACATAATGTTGTGCCGCTACAGTTGAAAAGATGCTTCAGATAATGTAGACGTTTAATAAGTTACTGTAGTTAGCTTAGTGATATTTATATATTGTGTCCAAAGGAATAAGAACAAAAGAAAGTCGAATCAATGCCGAATTTAATATATTTCGCCTGAAAAAAACACACTTTTTCGTAGTAGTATGTTGTCGTATAAAGTTATAAAAATATATATTCCAAGCCGAGAACGATTTTAGTAGACGTTCACATGAAATGCATATGGTTAGTCTAAGTGAAAATATATACATGTCAAGTACTAGTGTGGTGTATGTAGTAAATCAACTGGCAGAACAGTGAAACTCATTTGAGTTTTTGCCTAATTCATCGTTATTGCTAGGGTTCGTTGGTATGGTATCCATCGGGTTTTTGTTCTATGCTTCCATCTCACTTTCTCAATATATACTAACAATAAAAATATCTTAACAGAAGATTCTTCGTTCTTTAGTGACTTACTTCAGCTGATTGGATTGACAATTATATTACTTGGTGGATTGTTTAAGAATATATTGTTTAAGTACTCCATATTATAAAAATAACTATACTGTTCATACATCAGAAGATAAGGTCTGAAAAGAGGTTGGTAGAATAATACTTAAAACCAACACTATTTCGACAACATTTTGTCGATTTAGGACAGAGATTAATATTGTTTTTATATCCATTTTTTACTATTTTTTAAGGAACCTTAGAAGTTAAGTGATTGTATTTCAGGCTGAAACTAAAACTGTGGACATTCCTGACTGAATAATCGGTTGTGTTCATCTAACACTTTCAGCCGCTTTATCAGCCTCCACGTTTTCACTTCTTGATTCCGAATTTTTTCGTTCAGACAAACGATCTAACAACATGTATGGTGTTTCATTATCTGGATCAATTGGTTTTAGCCTATTGATATTTAATGAGCCAATGTTTCCTTGTTTCTGTATCACAAAATATTTAAGTTTTCTTGAAATAACCTCTGAACGGAGGACTAAGTGGTGCTTTTATTTTGTCATATCATATCCAGACGTGTAAGCAATTGCTCAGATCTTTAGTTAGAAATGTCGCTCGTAATTGTTTACGAGCGTTAATTGGGTTACGCTTAGACACTTGGTCCCGTAGTTGGTCTACGTAAATTCCTAAATCGAGCTTCTAACTGTCAGTGTGAGGGTTACTAAATTCACCTGGTAGTCTTAGATGTGTCCCAGAGACTAGTTTTGTTACTGAACATTGTAAGTCAGATTTGACAGCTGTTCGTATTCCCAACACAACTAATAACAGGAATTCTGTCCACTGACTGGTGTTTGAATGATATTTGAGAGCAGCCTTTAGTTGACGATGGTATTGTTCTACCATCCCATTAGCTTGGGGGTGATATCTAGTGCAGCGTATTCTATTAGAGCCTTGACTTTTAACTAAGTTATTTAATAGCTCATATTCTAACTGACCTCCTCTGTCTGTTGTTATCGTTATAGGTGTACCAAAAATGGTCACCCGATTCTGTATGAAGACTTTGCCACTGTTACGACTGTGATGTTCGTGATCGGTACGGCTGTAGGAAACCTTGTAAACCTATCTATACATGCAAATAGATAAGTGAAACCATTTGAACGCGGTTAAAGTCATACTAAGTCTATATTTACATATGCGAAATGCGCACCTGGTTGTGGAAAAACTTCGATGGGTGAAATTGCTTGTCGTCAAACTTTTGATTGTTGACATATTAAACACTCTGTAACTCATTTATATACATTCTTCTGAATATTTAGCCATATGTATCCAGGATCGATTAGATTAGTCGAAGATTTCATCCCACGGTGAGAAAACGAATATCAATTGTCGCATATTATTGGGAACGAAAGGTTGAGGCACCGCGTTTCTTGTGTCACAGTAAACAGAATACCTTCCATAGGTGATAGAAGCTGTTTTAGTTTAGGACTACAGCATTTAGTAGGTAGAAGGTTTTGTAATTCTTGATCATTTTCATGGTTGTCACTCAAAGTCTCAAAACCTACTGTAGACCGTTGTATTATGTTCATTACTAGTGGAAATAATGCGTCTGAGGCCGGATTGTATTGACATTTTACATGTCGTATATCACTAGGGAATTGTGATATGTAATCGAGGTGTCGAAATTTTCGAGGTGAATATTTATTGACTTACGCTTTAATTGCATTGATTAAGGGGTTATGATCCGTATAAACTATGAATTCTCCTATCGCCTTTATTTCTTATTGGGACCATATGCAAAGGGAGATGCCCGCTATTCGATGCACGTATCATGCCCAGCAGTAGCATGTAATTGAATTCGGCTCTAACTATTTTAAGCTTATCATATGCTAGTCTATTTGGCTTAGTGAAAACTGATGTGCCTTCTGTTTTGATTGCATGATTTACTTTTGATCTACTTTTGGAAAGTTGAGGGTTCGGTTTGGTTAGGTAAGGTAATTTTGCAAGTATATCCTGCTATTGTATCTATAACCCATTCACACTTTGCTGACAGCCTCTGTGTGACTTTTAACACTCGCAATCAGTTGTGCTAAGACCAGATCATTTGTTGATCCTACTTTTTGAGTATGGTGTATCATACATGATGCAGTTGGGGGACCTCTTTCCATTATTCTATCTGCAACACGTGCCAAATTAGTTAAAGAGGTGTCAGGATCTTTTGCATCCAAACAGTGTTAACCTAGCAATGGTGAGCTTGCATCCATCCTTGTTGTAGGACTGCTTCACTCACTGTATTGTCACACACTAAGACTTGGAGATGACGCAAAAACTGTGATGGTGACCTATCGCCCAGTGTTTCTTTTTGAAAAAGCCTATGGATTCTTTGTCTATCTGATAATGATAGACTATTCATTATTTCTCGTCTTAGGATGGTGTATGGTTGTGGTGTTGGTGGGCTTAAAATTAAGTAACGGACTTCGTTGGCTACTGAAGGGGATAGGACTAAACATAGGTCTCGATAGTGAACTCCTTCAGATTCAATATTGTGTCTCGTGAGATAATGCTCTAGCTGAGCAAACCACAACTCGGGATCACTACGTTGGAATAATGAAAGTCGAATTTTCGTAGTCATAATGGTGTCCATGTTTACCGATGATACATCTTCTAGGCTTTTGGTTAGGATCGAGTCTGACATGTTACATGAACAATGTAATAATGTAATAAGAACGGAAAAGCAGTTAGTCTTTTAAGTGTTCCTAGCAATAACAATGAAGTTTTATGTATGAATAATATATGTACTTAATCCTAATTACCGCAAAACAGCAGGCTTATATTTGTGACTGAATACGTAAAGAAATAGTGATACGTATAACAGAAATTAAACATTGTGTTCAGTTCAGGGCTCATTAGTTTAACGCTTTGGTTCCATTGACAATAGGAACCAGATTATTAAGGAGTAAGTCTTTATTTTTGTATCGCGGGCAGGAGACAGTGAAGCGCAATACTAATCATTCAAACACACAATACTTCTCAACATTCAATATAAGGTAATAGAAAATATAATCCCTTTGCTGAACAAGGAAGAAAATAAATATTTGGATTTTATTGTTTTGGCGTGAGCTTAAGGTTTGAAGTCAACTCATAACTAGTCAACCCAAGTTACTTCAATCTTTCTTATTGAAACCAAAATACCTACTTACGCTGTGCAACGAGTCTTGTGAACTTCAAGTAATTTTGATTTAATGTTGAGCTAATGTTCACTGAAGTGGGCTAACTTCATTTTTAAAATCATAGCATAGTTTCACTGGGTACTTGTATTTTTAGCAACTTTAAGGGTAACTTGAGATGTCTGTCATATAAACTTATGTTGTTAGGAAATAATATTGAGTGCTATACGAATATTCAGTGAAATGTTTGTTTTCGGAATTCCTATGCTAATCAAAATAATAAGTGACTACTTAAGAGTCCTCCCCCAGTCTATGCGATCTGTGAATGAGTAACTCACTTGCTGTATTCCTGAGTATCTTGTTAGGCCAGACGCACGATTACGTGCGTATCAAAATATTTTAAATGTCTTTTCGGAACGTAAGTTTAATTTTTGTGTAGCGCAGAATGAACAGTAGTGCTTCTGGCTTAATTGTTATTGATTATCATAGTAGTGGGAAGTAATCAACCACATGAGTCACAGTCTGTCAAACACTAATAAATCTAACCACTATGATTTGCCTTACATTAATATCAAAAAATCTTTGTCTCTCTTAGTCTTTATCAGTATCTGTGCATTAAATTCACTGGTTCGAGTAGTGTATTCTGTAAATTTAAGTTGTGATTGTGCGATACTTGCAATTTGTTGCCTGGAAATTTGATAAGTTGGGACAATTTAACTCGTAAACTATAGATAATACGTTGAGATTTTTGACAAAACACTTTGAATGTTACTAGGAAAGAAAAATCCTGTATAAATCTTACATTGAGTGCCATTTAAATTGCATCAAACTTGGAAGTTGTCTGTGCACCTAAATAATGTTATTCCAAATTAAGCCTCTAGTCTAGTTCCATGAAATTGAAGCATAGTTACACATATACTTATCTTTACCATCATAATAGGCTTTTTTTCAGATGTGATTCTTTATGTTAGCTTTTATACTGTCAACTATTTTAGTAGATTTCAACCAATAAATTGGGAAATCACTATCTAGTACATATAACTGATTGATCCTAAGTGAAAAAGTACTATCAATTTAATCAATATTCATTTTGAATCTATTTGGCTAACCCTAAACGGGGTTTTTAATTGAGGATCTTCAGCACATTCTTACTGCCAATGATTGTACCATTGGGATCTTCAACATATCCTTTAGCTTTTGCATGCAATCCACTACTGGGAATTTGGTTTTTTCTTAATAATCACATACAAATATAACCGACGTAAAGCAGTCATATCACACTTTTGGGATGTGGTATCAAAGTAACCTTGTTAACTATCTGTACAGAATATGACAATTATATCATTTTTAATGACGCAGAAGTAACTGCAGTAGACATGCCCTAAAATTAATTATCCGAAACTCCTTCTTGTTCTTTTATCATTAACCTTGAAAAATTTCTCTTCTGTGTGCGAAGTTTTCTTCTTGGGTACTTAAGAGTTATAGTGGTCACACTTAGCCTTTAAAAATATCCATCTATATGCATCTAAACCTTACTTTTAGTAAAAACAGCTTATATAAAAATACTACGAAGCTTATTTTCAAGCTAACTACCAGAAAAAGCCAAAGAATGCAAACTGAAAGTGCGACACTTAAGATTTAAGGACAAAGAAGTCAATTGGTTTAAAATAGATTGTCATATATATATTGGATATTGAAACCCATACACAAAAATATGCTATGTATGAACGAATCATGTAGCAAAGCTCAACATGCCATAAAAATCACAAATATTACAACGTTTAAAGATCAAGCTTAAGATCTTAATAAATTCCCTTAAATTCCATGTATATATTTGCTAAACGAACAAAAATTAAGTGAATCATCGATATTTTTCAGATGACATCAAGGTTACTGTAATGCGGTAATTGCGTTCTGTGACCTTGGTTAGATTAGCTGTGATTAGATCAGTGTAGTAGGTCATGTTAGTAATTTGTTCTTGTCTTGCAAGATTTTTAGAAAATCTTTTGTAAATTCCTTGTTCTGTGAGCCAAACAAAGAGTACATATTATGTTAAAATTCATTCCTAAGCATTTCGAAGACTATGACTAAAGTCCATGTGGCATTAAGTATTTTTCCACGAATTCTTTTATATTTTTTAAGATTGCTTGGTAATCAAGACCACATAGCGTCAACGGTATGCTTATGAATTCATGGTATGGGATCCACAAAGTGCTAGTTGTAAACGACAATATAATGATTGTATCCAAGTTTTGATAGGCACTTGTATCATCGGTGTAAATTGTTGTTCCTGGTTCGACACGTTTCTTAAATATAGGGATTAAGGTGGAATTTTCGCTGTCAGGAATCGCAAGAATCTTTTTCAGAGATATCGATCTCAAATACCTGATGTCTACTGTAGATTTCAATACAATAACTACCTACTTATGCTATATGAATGTTACGTGCTTAATTATACTTTCGCTTTATGATAACCGTTTAATTGATTCTAAAATTTTTTATCAAACACACCCACAGAAATTGTTTTTCTTAGTGTCCTCAAGCAAACATCTCTACAGTACTGATTCCACTGATTAGATGTAACTTCACTAATCTCTTCCATGGCTGCAGCTGCAGTTGCAGGTATCTTCAATAACCACTACATTAATATAACCATTACCTGCTGAAGGGATGTTTCGAGACGCGTAAAGAATGAACCAAATTGGAGTGACTTCTTTAGCCAGAGTTTGTGGCACTGAAATATGAGTTTCTCTCTCCCCCAAACATTCAACCAGGTGCATAGATTTACCACAGTCGCATGAACATGTTATTCAACTCAAAACTCCTCCTGAAAATAACTAATAATTATTCTCTCTTTTTATGGCGTCTTTGCAGTCCGAGAAATCAACTAATTCAATTTCACTAGGGAACTCGTTTTTTGAGATCTGCGTCTAAGCTGTAGAAATATTCTTGATTTTGGTGTATATATAGCCGGTTGTATTTCTTCTGGAACTGAGAAAAAGTACTATGTATAAAGGATTCAAGTACAACCATTTGCTTGACTTCACGTTGTCGAACTAAAGAATTGGCCTGATTTGCCCTTAATGTTTCTGAACACCCTACTGCTACTACTTGAGGCCTTGCTAGTGTAGGTATAGCACTATGCTTACAAACCGAACAGGCTCTCATTAACTGGATTTCAATAAGCAGTCGCTTGTGTGCTGTCCGTCTAAACGGTACAGTTAGAACTCGCAAAGTTAGGGATACACGCCGTTTCTTCTTCGTTGTCTAAGCCTACGCTCTCACTGATTGCATTTCAGATGGAGTAAAAAATGAATTTTACAGAAAGCTTTCTGACCTCCTTCGTAAAGCTAAGCGCGCCAATCTAACGATAGTGGCTAATGATTTTAATGCTCAAGTAGGTAGAATAAACGAAACTGATGGCACCTAGGTGGATCTTATGGTGTCGCCACTAAACTAACAGATAAAGGCGACCGTTTACTACAACTTTGTTCAGATAACCGTCTATTTCTTGCCAGTATTAACTTTAAACATAAGTGAAAACATCAGTTGACATGGCGACCTTCACAATCAACTTAAAGTTGGACTCAAATAAATCGCTATCAGTCATCGATAGAATACTGCCTCTCATTCTCGAGCACATGTTTAGGCTCAGACCATGCTTTGTACAAGTGCGTATTAGTCTGAGTCTCACTGGACATAAATGATACACTGCAAGGATTCCTCTCAGAGTTTAGCTTAAAATGAAAATTCAAGAACACATTGTAGAAACAATCAGAAAATCAATTAGTTGGCTATGCAAACAATGCCTACCTTGAGGCCGTTTGTAATGATATACAAAAAGCCGTCTAAATTATTGTGATACTTACTGGCAAAGTAAACCAAAAGGTTAAGAAAAGCCAGTGGATTTCAGCTGCATCTACTGAACTGATAGATACTCGGGATCACATCCCGTTTTTTGTCTGAACATGATGAAGGGCTGAGACAATTTGAACACAATCTGGTTAAAGGCCTACGTTATGATCATGAAATGTAGTGAGTATCGAAAACTAAAGAGATGGAAAAGGCAGCACAATAGGTAACAGTAAACAACTGTTCAAACTTATCAAGGAAAGGGATATCGGAAATCCGACTGTAAGTGAAACTATCTTGTAAAAAGATGAGACTGTTATTCACTGTCAATCCAGAAGATTAGACTTATTGACAGAGCACTTTAGGCGACAGTTTAGCTGACCGTCGTCCTCATCTCCGTTGCCCACCATCCCCAAGTAATCTGGATGGCACATTCATACCAGCTCATCAAGTTTTGGCAAAGTTGAGAAGGCTGTAGGGAATCTAAGACAAGGAAGAGCAGCAGGACCTGATGGATTAATCCCCGAGATATTTAAGGACGGTGTTCTGGCTGTAACAGTGAGATTAACTGAGATCTTGGCTAGAATTTGGGAACTGGACGTAATCCCATCTGACTAGTCTTGAGCACTAATCGTCCCAGTCTATAAGAAAGGACAGAAGTCCTCGTGTGACAATTACAGAGAGATCAGTTTAACGAATATACTGTCTAAAATATTGGCCTTAATAATACTTCGACGCATAACTAAAGCTAGTAAGGGCAAACTCGAGAATACCAAGGCGGCTTCAGAGCTAGACGTGGTTGTGTAGACCAAACATTCACACTTCGGCAGGTTCTGGAACATAAGCACATTTTTAGACGTCGAGCAATGGCTGTGTGTATTCCTTGAGCTTCAGTCGGTATTTGGCTTTATCGATCGTGAGGTTGTGGCAGTGTCTATCATTGAAAGTCGTACTAGAGAAGTACATTAACTTTATACAAGCTCTCTACTAGAACATTACATTTTAAGTCAGAGCTTATGGTGGATTGTCATCGGAACTGATTACTTCACATGGTGTTCGTCAAGGTTGTCCGCTTTCCTTATTTTTATTTAATTTTATTATCGACATACTTCTAGAGTTAGCATTGTCATCGTCTGTCTTCTCCGGGGTTGACTTCCTTCCTGGAGATAAACTTGTTGTTCTGGAATCTGCAGATAATATAGTTTTATTGGATGAAGATGCTGGTAAATGCAGATTCTTCTGACTACCTTAAGCATCAATATAAACATGTTTGGGATGCGATTCTCCCCACCCAAATGGATAATGTTGCTTCAGGATTGTCTCGGTTCGGCACGGAAGTTAGTGACAGGGAGTAAAGTAGTTGAATGTGTTGACCGCTTCACTTATCTCGGGAGTTTCATCAGTCCTGATGATTTGGTGTCTGCTGAAAACTCGACTCTAATACATAAAGCCCGATTGGCTTTTGCCAATTTGCATCATTTGGGGTGTAGACGAGACATCCATCTACTGGCCAATGGATGCATTTACTGTGCATCAGTTCGATCCGTTTTAATTTATGGATGTGAAACACAGCCACTGAGGTTAGAGGATATTCGTAGGCTTCTAGTATTCGATCATAGATGTCTTCGAATCATTGTCCGCGTTTTCAGGAACAACTGAGCAAGCAGTATTTGGGTTAGGAATATAGTACTAAGTAAATATGGTGAATCGATTGGTGAGGTAGTGGATCTTCATCAACTGAGGTGGTTAGGATATGTGTTACGTATGCCCAACCACCGCCTACCTCGATGAGAAATGCTATCTGGTGTGGTTTGGAAGAAAACTAGGGGCGGACAAACCAAAATATGGCACATGTTCATGAAGTCATGGATAATTGGGCTAAGCCATGTTAATATGTGCAGACTACCTGATTGGGATCCGCGTGATGATCGCAACCAGTGATTAGGGACTTGAAGTGACATGGCTCAAAATCGTTCGTAATGGCTCAGGTGCATCGATTCATTGTCTTCTTTCAAATCCTAAGCTTCTGAGTTCTTCACAGTTTCTTCTTACCGTAGCTGCTACCTTGACGAGGTGGTCGGGCTCGCTTATCGTGATGACCCAACTGAACTATATTGGCTGGAACGCATGTTCCTCTTGGTCTTAGCATGCCAAGCAGGTCAGTTGGAGAGCGATAAGGGCGGCAACCTAAGATCTGAGAGTAAAGTCGTACTGCTCACTACAGCGAGGTGTGACAGCAGTAAGGTGTTTCCCTCGGATAGCCAGCATCCTCAGCGATGCTACCTTCTTAACGGAGGAAAGGGGTTAGAAAAGATCGGCCGTAAAGTTTTGCACCTCACTTTACTCAACGGATTTCTGTTTCCTTCGGTAAGGCCTTTTAAAAAACGGAGCTAACACTTCAAAAACTTTCCATAACAAGGTTGTGAGTGATTGACCTCAAGCAGTTGTCCTTTGTGCTCTTCGATCGCGCTCTCAGGTCACTATGACTAATACTAACCCAGTTTCCTTTTCAGGTACCTCAAGAAGTAATATCCTTCCATGATGTAGGCAGCCAGAAAGTGGCAACTGCCCTCATACCTTTAGCGGCATACGAGACATATTTTCTCAAATCTTATCTTCGATCTCTAGTCCTCTCCATTAATACTAACTCTTTTTCTATCTCCACTATTCTGGGATTTAATCTGACAATTTAATCTCCGTTTGCTAATTAAAGCATGGGAATTTAAACTGATGTATGCGTGTACCAAGCTCTACGTTGTTTCTGACTGATACATCATGCCTGCTCTTAAAAGATTGAGCGCAAGGTGTTAATACGACCTCTTTAGGTAAGGTATTCCACAGTTTCCTTATCTCAACAACAAATAAGCAAGAATTTTCGTGCGAGCCAATCCATGTTCTATTTTGTAAGGGTGTTCTCTTAGGTCTAGTTTAAGACGAAATCTTATTAACACTCTGTTAAGGTGAATAGGTTTATAAACTTTATAATACACCTCAAGTTCATATCCTTTCTGATCCTCTTGTACTTGCGGTTCTTTGAATCCTTCACAAGAGCCTACTACGTTTTATACTAGCTGACTGCTTGTGTGCATTATTCAAGTTTTAGCTGGACAAACAGTATACAAAGTTAAAATATATCTTAGTATCAACATAGTTGAAATCTCTTTATATTAGCCAAAAGGTCCTAAATGTTTTGGAGGATATGGCTTGGTAACGATTGTATGGTTTCTCAGTAATACACGACCTCCACTTTTTATCAAACAAATGATGTGAATATTTGCAGTAACAAAAATCTACCAGATATACCAGATATTTTGTCGATAAATCCATTTAGGCCTATAATAATTCATCTTAACTGTCACTACTGTATGATATTATGTTGGAATGTTAATATTCGTTTTACTGTACACTAATACAATTTTTTAATTTATCAATCTTCATACAGCTTGTGTCTTCATATTACCGAATTTTCGTGTACAACAATGGTTAATGTTCATAAAGGTATTCTCGTCAAATGGTAATGTGAATGTTAAAATGTGCCATTTTATCAATTATTATTTAGCGATCCAGCTATGAAACAATTTCTCTTACATTTAGCAGAAAATTTGATCTTGGGCAAAAATTTTGTACATACAGATTTAGATGATTATCACCTATTTATTGATGCTGACATTCTTTGTAAATTACAGGAAAAGGTAGATGGTCTTATGGAAAGCTTATCTTTTCCAATGACTGTGGAAAATGACTGAATAGAATTTTTACTCTACTTCTGAGGATTCAAAATCCATTGATCTGATACTTTACCTATTTTCGTTTTAGTGTGATTATTGTTCTGCTGTTTGCCATTATTCCGTGAATGGTGCTACTGTGCATAACTTGACTACATGATGTACAGTCTGTCATGTGTAAATACGTATCTTGTAGTAATGGTTTTTTGAAATATAAAATTATATATCAACTGAATTTTGTGTATCTCTGTTTCTTTGTTTTTGGAACGTTGTTTAGAATTCTGTAACTTTAAATGATATAGTGTGTTGTCATTAGTTAGTTATGAAAATTGTTTACCTTTTCAAGCTGTTTGCAATACTCCTACTTTAATTGTTATTGCAGTAGTTTATCTATGTATTTCGGGGAATAGCTTATATCATATCAATCTGTTGGCCCATTTTTGTTTGTTTCGTGGACTGCTACGTGCATTAATATTGACATTTTAATGTCTGATCTCAGTAATTTTCGAAAGCAGAAAGTAAAGATAATGAAATGATCTTTAAACTGTGAGGTCAGTTGTTATCTCGAGATGTTGGCAACAAGATTTATTTTGCATTACGAACCAGTGGATGATCATTTTATTGGATGTGCAGTCCAAGTTGTTTAAGGTTTTGCCTCAAGAAGATACTGATGCCTACTGATGGAGAATTTCGGGATATGGGTGTTAAACAAACATTCGTCACTGTTTGGTGTTCGATAATAGTTTTACAGTTATTGACAGTGTAATGTAATCACTTTGCAGACAAAAGTTGCAAATTCGCATTCTATTCATTAATAATGCTTATACTATAATATATTTTATATGCACTTACGAAGAACAAATGAAAAATAATTGGTCATCGTAGAAGGTAATGATAATTTTTAATCATTACTACGTAGTGAATTTGGAATCTAAAAATACTGACTTGTTTTATAAGTGCAGTTATTTTGTATTACAATTTCATTTTAGTGTCGTTTCTGCCTGCTGTCACTATCGTGGTTCTGCTTTGTAAGGCACTGACGAATGTAGAGTCCTGTGATCACCTAAGGCGGCAGTGCAAACATGTCTAGATATACATTTTTCTATGGTTGTGGTGCAGTAATTTGAACTGCTGAACATGTACTTAATCCTTCATATTGCACGTGACTAACAGCTCAGTTATTTTAGCAGTGTTATCCTTACCACTCTAAGGCAGGGATTCACCCAGTTCTCATTTATTTATGTACCTTATAAAACTAATTTAGATAGCTGTATTTCTCTGTAACTATTCGAAAACGACGAAATATTACGTAGTACCCGTTTAAGATATTAGAACAAAACGGTCTGTAAGATAATTTTATACGTGTTATGTTCTCTGAGCTAGAAGCTTTAATTATTTAGAATGAAGGTATCCTAAAAATATGTATTAGAGCAATACAGGAGTCTCACTAAGTATCTGATGATATTTGAGAATGGTTCATCATGTCACCGAATATGATCCGAATTTCGCGTTCGATCTGCTTATCTAAAATATGTGAAACTATATGCAAGATTACCATTGTTATAATATTGACTAGGCTTGAAATAATTGATAACATTAAGCACAAATGTATCTGAGGTAACACCTTTTGTAAATGCATCTTTTTGAAGGACGCCAGTGGTGTATTTAATAATGTACTATTGTCTATCTATACGTATATATGTGTATTGAATCATTGTTTCAGGTCCCAACAACGATGATAGATCATACGTCTGAAATCAAATCACCAGCGAACAATGAATACAATTTAGAAGTGAATAATCCGGACAATATGTATGATTACTTTATTATATTTAGTTTATTTCGTGAAAACAAATTAATAGAGTTGATCACAAAAATGTCACAATACGTAGTCTTGAAGAGAAACTCAGATTGTTAGATGAAGAAAAATTAGATCTTGGTTTGTAGACTATTTTCAGTTTATATATGTGTAGAAAGTCAAATCTATGCAGCAGAGAAGAAATACCATGAACAGTTGGATTCATATTTAGCCCGCTATATTAATGCAGATTTTAGTCTAGCTCAAATGGAATACATATTAGTGAGTTATTATTTGACGGTATTCTCTTTATTTTTGTTCTATGCATTGACATTTATGTCTAATAGAATATTTAATCAACTTACTGAATCAAGTTCAACTTAATATTAATTAAATATGGGAGATTGTGTTTCCTTCCTGTTTATTTATTTCCTCGCAATACAGTAGATTCTTTACAGATTTGACATGCAATCATTTTTATAATTAGTGGCACAACGGCTACCGAAATCTAAAAAAGTTTAGTGTACTCAGAAGTTCTAATCAACTGATGAGATTCAAGAGTTTTAGATAATAGAACGTGGTTGTTTTGAGTGAGAAAATTAACCACGTTTTGTATATTTACCAGTGGTTCATAGTAAACATCTCCTCAATCAGTATCACGCGCAAATGAACCAAACGAAGAGCAAGGACGGGATGCTCTGACTGATAGATCAGTGGATGGAAACACCAATTTACGCTAATGTGGTTCGTTACAGCAAGCTAGCGGTGGAAAACGACGTATTAGATCTACTCATAGTTGATAAGCAGTGTAGCATAACGTGAAAAATACAAGAAGTTTAATAAAAGCTTCCAAATTAGCCGGAGTGTATTTCTTTGATCCAATCATCAAATGAACCTAAGTAGCAATATTACTGTTTATTCTGTCGTCTTACATCACCAGTTTACCTTCGATAAATATTGCATAACTCGAAGCACTTGACAACTGTTTCATCCCAAAATCTGGAAACGAAGGGCTAACTTTCAAACCATTGAGTTGCTATACGGTGTTTTGCACAAATTACAATAAATATCCGTCGCACAATATAACGAGGTTATTCAAGTAAGAATTGTAAACCCTTGGATGCCAACTCAGTGGTCTAAAGTTAAGAACTCTCCTCATGGCTTAAGTATCCTGGATCTTACTCAGTGGAATTGCAGGTGTGTATTGCGGAGAATAAAACAGATGTCTAATTATTCTTGATTCTCTGTTGTCTAGCTAAAGTCAATCCATTTCATAAAACTACAAAATTCATTAATCATCACACTCCCCTGTACTTATTTTTAATTATATTTTGAATAAAGCCTGCTAAAAGAGCTAAATCCAGTAAAATGCATGGAGTCTCATCTAATTCCCTTGGTATTGATGCAAATTCGCTAATTATGTTGAAACATTTCTTTGAACCTTCTGTGAATCTTGTGTATAAAAAGCTACATGAAGCAACAAAAGAAGCACAAAATAAATATCGACAGAGTAATGATGATATGTTAGCGTGGAGGTTTTCACCAGAAAGGTAAATCGACTATTCGTGTTTTTGTTTTATCTATTGTATTATTCATACTTAAAAATGGCTTTTAATTAAATCTCGGTATAGACTAGTTAATTACTAAGGTTCTTATTCTTCATCGGTTAATAAACTAAATAGCTTTTATTTGTATGCTTCCAATGCTGATCATATAAAATAAAATTAAACACATCTGTTTATAAACGACAAATACAAACATTTCATATTGCACATAAAATAGTATTATTTCTGGCTTACAGAATATGACTACACTGTTAATCACTTTTTCGTACTCGCAACATTGACATTCACACTGAATATTGGCATTATTACCTCTATCGAAACCAACTTTCTTATTATCCAGTTTGTAGTTAGATGCCCTTATTTTAAATTGTCTCTATGCTTCTTTACTGGCTGACTGTAACCATTGAACATCTGTGATAAATTAGTCTGGTAAGTTTAGTCTCTTAATTATTTTGCTGTACTATATGTAAGCATATGTAACGCAACGGAAGTTCTTTATCAAGAGTATCTCAGTTGAAGCTGTGGAGGCCTATTACTTGTTCTGGGTTGTTTATTGTAAATACGCGCATCGAAATTCCAGTTTCAATAAATCTTGTAATGCACTGTTCAGACACACTATTTTGGGATCTTGGTTTTGAATAAGACGATGGCGTGTGTCGTTAGATGTATGGGGGCAATTGTCGCTTCCCAGTTGCCAACCATAAAATGGTAGTTTTCTTTAGGTATTTGTAAACGGAACTAGGCTAGTAGGTTCTCCATAACCCGGGCGCTTGACTACAGGACCCTTTCATTTATTTATTTAAACACAAAATTTGGTACACAATAGCACCAAAAATATATGCGCCACACAGTTGCAAAGACAACGTTGCGAAGAAAATAGCGAAAGAGGGCAAACAAATGTAAAACTTAGTAAGACAACATGAGAATTACAAGACAGGAGATACATTATGGGTAGAAACATAAACAAGATTTCATTTTTACTAAGAGAAGTCATCATACTTTTGTGAAGGTTGTGGTAGGAAACTACAACAAGATCGCCCCTGGTTTCTATTCTGCATCATATCTGATAAGGTCTCAAACCACAAAGTACATGTCATATTTACGGATACTATTTGCTAGCTGATTAAGTGCGATTTGGATGGCTTGTGTGTTGTTGCATACTGAGACGATTTCGTTCACATACTCAAGGTCGAAAAGTTTTTCTCCAGGTAACATATCCTCATTAACAACACGCACGTCCTTCACAGCTGTTTCTAAAACGTCATCGGTAGCAAATTTGAAGAGGAGAGATAAGACTGGGCAACTCTACTTAACCCGATTGGTGGATCACGATAGTAGACAAAGGTTGTGGTATACTCTAACTCTGCCAGAGGTGTTTGTCCATAGAGCCCTTAAAATGGTAATAAACTTCTCAAGGACACTCCTCCAACAGATAATTCTAGTGCACAAACCTGTCCGACGAATCGAAGGCGGCCCTAATGTCAAGAAACATGACGATTGTTGGCCTACAAAATGTATGACAGTGCTCCAACATTTGGCGAAGGGTGGAAATTCGATCAATACATCCTTGACCTGATAAAGAATCAGCCTGCTCCTCGCGAGTCAACATTTCGGTGCATTTTATACAACCTGTAAAGTATGCCGGAATTTAGTAATTTGGAAGCATCAAGAGTAGGCTTATTACCCGATAGCTATTACATTGGTTACGTGAGCCCTTTTCAAAGATGGCGACGGCGTGCATTTTATTTTATGATGATGGAACACAGTTTCCCAAACCTTTTCAAATAACCATGTCACATTCCTGACCAGGGATTTGCCGATGTCTTTAAAAAGAACTAGCGATAAACCATCTGGGCTTGGTGGTTTAATTGAATTCAGAAGTTGGGGTTCCTTACGGACTTCCTCTTTTTTAGGTAGATCAGCCATCACCTGCCATAGAGTGCAGAGTAATCAGATTGTAGTTGTTGAGACAACAGACCAACTGAACTGACCCTCAAAAAACTCAGTCCATCGTCTAAGACGATCTCGGATGTTAGTGTTTGATATGCAGTCAGCTTCACAGATTATTTTGTTGACACCAGACTCCTTGCTGCTAGTGACTCGGATGAGTTGACAGATCCTCCGGCAATTACCGGATGCAGCTGCTGTTCCAACTCTGTGGCACTTTCATATCACCAGGAGGACCGTTCCTCACACAGGCTTTTCACGATTTCCTGGAGTAAGAATCTAAATTTACTGTCCAACTCATAAGTCATCGGAGTGGACTGAGGTGTCTCAAGGAGTTGTAAGGAACCTGCAGTAACCTAATGCTTATA
Organism: Schistosoma japonicum; assembly: GCA_025215515.1. Lineage (NCBI taxonomy): Eukaryota > Metazoa > Platyhelminthes > Trematoda > Strigeidida > Schistosomatidae > Schistosoma > Schistosoma japonicum. The sequence continues at coordinate 14,268,026 of CM046066.1, forward strand.
AACAAAACGTTTTGCGAAACTTCATGAGACGTGGCGCACCATTTTCATGGCGTCATGGGAATGCAACCAGTGCTCATTTACACCATCCAGTGAACTAACATGTAGCCTAGAACTCAATTTGGATTGATATTTGGTTACAGCAAAAGCTGAAATCAACTTACTAGTATCAATCCGTTTCGGATAAGCAAATTACTTGTCACTGAAAACCTAACAAACGTGGACAAACCAAGCCTTGATCAGAGTTCAGATAGGGGTTTTAAAAGGAGCGATAGTCTTGAACACAACCACGCCAGCGGTAACTGGTCGCGATGTGGTCAATCTGTATCTAGGCTTGGTTTGGAGAAGGAGGACGCAAGGCAGCACATCGGCGGTGGCTGTGTTGGCTACAAACGAGTTGTGGTCTTCACAAAACTGTAGAAGAAAAGTCAAGAAAAAGGGAAATCAGATATAAGCTGGTAAAAAATAAGCGGAATGATCGTGAACAGGGGTGGGTAACAAAAGCAAAATTAATAGAAAAGTCAGCGGCGATAGGTAACACTAGGCAACTCTTCAGACTCATAAAAGAAACCCAGGTTAAAAGGTCAAGTGTTAGTGAGACAATCTTTGAAAAATATGGAACGCTTATCTGTTCTCAGTCTAAACGTTTAGAACGATGAACTGAACACTTCAAGGGAGTGATTCAGTTGGCTTTTAGCTGTTTTAGGACAAACCACTATTTCCAAGGAACCTGGATAGAAAGTTGACTTGGGTTCCCTGGCTACTACAGAAGTTGCAAAAGCTATAGCTAATCTGAGGTGAAATGGAGCAGCATGTCCAGATGGGTTAACTCCAGAGATCTTTAGGGATGGTGGTCCTACTTACTGGCTTAGAATACGCAAATGATAGTCCTGTTTGGCGGAGACGCTGATAAAATGCAGTCTTTTGAAAACAATAAGCAGCAATCCAAGCATTTTCGGAATGCGTTTCTCCTCCCCCCTCCCTAAATGTAAACTATTACTTCAGGACTAGTCTTCGTCAACACCTGATCTAAAGATAGGGAGTGAGCACGTCGATCACTTCACTTGAAAGTCTGGTTAGCCCTGACAAGTTGGTCTCTGATGAAATCTCGGTGCAAATTCAAAGGCTCGTTCGGCTTTTATCAACTCACGTCACATATAGCGTAAGTGAGATGCTCGTCTCTCAACAAAAGGAGGTGTATACTGCGCAGCAGTTCTCTCTGTCTTACTGTATGGATGCGAGACGTGGCCATTCATAATGGACGATACTCATACGTTATTGGTATTTGACGATTGATGTCTTCGAAACATCGCACATGTTAACTAGGATCACTGAGTAACCAATAATGAGGTTTGCCGACGGGTATTAGGGAAAGGTGGTAAATCAGTCGATAAGGTTGTGAACCTTCATCGACTGAGATGTTTGGGACATGTGTTATTTATGCTTTATCACTGTCTACCTCGATGAGCGATGATGATTGATAGGAGTAGAATTGAAGAGAGTTGAGTGGGGCCAAACCCAAACATGGCATCGATCCATGAAGTTGATAACTGCTCGTTTGAATCGCATCGGTAGATGCAAACTACCTGGTTAGGGTCCGCGCAAATGGCGTAACAAGTGATTGGAAACTGTGGGTGACATGGTTCATAGTCGGTTACAGTGGCCCGGGTGTATTCACTATTTGTCCTCCCTCAAATCATGAGCTTGAAATTTTTTCGCAGCTTCGTTTCCACGCTCCGTTTATTTCTCCCTTAACAATATTCTATATGTTCATTCTTCTTTGTTTTTATTATTATTATCATTGGAGTAGCTTTTACTAATGTGGTGTTAATCCTGATGTGCTTTTGAGGTATGGCAACTTGGGCCGGTGCACATGTGCCAGGTTCTATGTTGATCATACATACAAACCTGTAGAAGACTATCACCGTTACCTGATCTGTGACTATTGATTCTCCATTGGCCACGTAGGCGACTCTCCGCACCTAAACGAATGACCTGAACATTCAAATCTGTTAAATGCGCTTTCTTGAGAAGATCGTCTAAATGGTAGTAGGGTTCATCCTTGATTGTATCGTGGCTGCAATCTGTCGGTTAGTAGGTGGAGATTATGAATAGACATCGTTTCTCGCGCCGGCTTTTTCCAATTTTTATGAAACCGCCTAATCTAACAGCAGATAAACGACTGCATAAGTATCTAATCGATTATTTTTGCCTCCTCTGGCATTTGGTGCGGCACAGGCAGAACCTTAACGCTGGTGCTACATAGTCCCTAAATAACCACATGTGGAACACGTTCTTCGACTCGACAGATGAAGAGCGAATGTGTAGTACATCATCAGAGTCCTTAAAATACGTGTCTCAGATAAGCAACAAACATCGATGTTAAGGCATTCTAAAGACATAACCAAACGTATTTGTTGTCTGATCTGCACTAATGTACGAACCTTGAAGGAGTCCAGTTTAAATGGCTTTAGAAAGGCTGTACCAGATTTCGACATCGTTGGCAAGTATTCCATTCAGTAACTTTAGACTAAACTGACGGGACAAAGTTTTCACCGTGGTTGAGCTGGTGGGTGGGTTAAATGAGTAGTCAAAACTAGCGAAAGAAATAAAAACGGTAGGGAAAAGAACGTAAAATAAAAATAATTTCAATTAAAATGAGAGTAAATATTGTATAAGTATAAATGTCGTTCGAATGAGAAGCAATGTGATAAGCGGATGGTTTTTTTCATAATTCATAGTTGTTGTTGTGTGTGGGATGAGATACTGCCTGGCCGCACAAACAGGAGGTGGTTTTCTTAGGGGACCAGTTCCCAAGCCTCTTATATTAAGATCAATCCATGAATCAGTAGAACGTCGTCAAGAATCGCAGTCCCATGGTAGCCGGTGACCAGAGATGATTCATACGGCTTTCATTCCTTTTTAGTAGTTTTTGATGTGTTAACTCTGTTCTTTTAAAGGCCTTTGTCAACGAAAACTGAAGTCTGTGAGATTAAATGAGGTGTGCATTCTTACCGTAGACCTTTCAAACTCCTTTCGTTGTTAGGAGACAGTGTTACTACAGATGTTGGTTTGTGTGAAGAAATGATCTTACTGCTTTTCAGTAAAATTGCATTCTCTGGGCTAGATGGTTTGATCGTGGAGCTTTCAACTCATTCTAGATAAATTCATTGATGCAAACTTTTAATAGGAAAGTGCATCAGTTTTTAGTTTCGATGTTTTAACCTATTTACGTCTATGTATCATTTCACGTTAACTATGAAACACTTTCACACTGTATGTGTTTAATTAGGTTATCATAAATTCTAAGAATATTGGTTTAATTGAATAATGATTATTTTATTAACTCTAGCGAAAGGGATTACTACTTTCAGCGAATTTATTATTTAGCTGTATAATCGTATATATATATATGAAATTTTCACAAAACAATTCTTGAGGAACATATGAACAGTGAATGAGTATGAATAAACTAGAAACATTTAAAAAACATACAAACTGACAAATCTAATTGCATAAGTAAATATAATTGATATGATTACATTTTAAAAATAATTTTAGGTATTAAGACAAATGAAATACTGTCGGAAATACTTGTAAGTGAAAGTAAACGTGCAGGGTACTTATTTCTATTACACCTAACATTGTTCGTCGAGGCAAGGAATAGTTGATCATAGGTTTCAATCATTTCAATCTATGAAAGTTCAATACCTTATCAAATCATTTTGTTACATACCGTCGTCAAACTTTAGTATTGCTCACTCAATAGTCCTCTCATACGCGAATATTTCTTCACTGCAGATAAACTAAACTGCATGTATTTATTTCAATCTGTTTTAGTTCAATAGGAAAATCATTAATGTCACGTATTAGACAGTTGTTAAATGCAAATGAAGAGCTAGGTCGAGTCAATCAAGCTGATCGTGTAGCAAGGCTAGAATCAGAAGCTGAATTACAAGCAACAGTGTATGAAAGAATTTATCAAAGCCAATGAAGGTATCTCATTTTTATTAATTTTGATTCATTTCTTAGGAAAATACTATTAATAATGTTTAGAAAAACAACTGTATTTCTGTCTTGTAAATGAACTAATTTGTAATCGATTTTCATCACAAAGTATCATAAACGGAAGAATTACTTCAGAACCGGTTAAAATATTTTTTTAATTCATCGAAAATACGTTCCTGTTAAGTTGTTAAAACAAGTTAATACAACTGATCAATCGAATAAATTTTCATGGTGTTTTCACCCTGCTAAATCTCTTCTATACTTTTATCTCGGCTTACTTCGTACTTCAAGCATTTATTAACAACTCTATGATTTCAAGTGTTTAAAGGTTTGAGTTTTCTCGTTGATGTTAAGAATTTCAAGTGACCAGTACTTCTTAATATATATGCCTCCTGATTGGTTTTTCTCAACATACCATTGTAATTATAAGTTCTATTTTATTCGGATTAATCCTATCCATAGAATCCAATACCATCGTTTCCCCCTTTTCTTGACTCATCAGCTGGATGTACACTTATCCTAGTGTTGGTGCTGGCGTAAAAGCTCTTGCCTATTGTCTAATTTTGTTGATTTCAGTCTTTAATACTCAGAATGGAAAGATTCAAATCCTTACGTATACACAACTTTACATCTGTTGAACAAATTAGTGACTTATTGGATTTAGTATATCAATGAATAACACGGTGGTATTTAAAGTGAAATGTACTCGGTTCGAATCTTAGCTAGAGTATCATCACCTAGGTGCAACCACACCCATTTGATAAGTCCCAGGTAAGACGGAGCGCACTAACCGTACTCCATTGATGTCATGAGGGACAATTAGAATAAGGAGGTAAATAACTCCTGGCTGTTTTTTTAAAAGTTTGTGTGTATACTAACTCGATGTGTATTGAGTATTTTGTCATATTGTTTTTATATCGCCCTTGTTTCAAACTTCATTAATTATTATCCTATCATTTTCCATCCAGAAACTAGAATTAATTATTTTTGTACCGACTACCTCATTTTTATGAATAATGTCGTTGATTTGTATTGATGTTATTGTTTTGCGTCGGCTGTTTGCATATATTTGAAGGAATGTAATTGAGAATTCTGGATTGATTGGCTTCTTCTATCATCTTTGAGTCGGCTTAGTTGTGGAGCGAACCCACAGGCTTTGGAGTGCCATTTATTGTATTTGTTCTTACAAGGTTATTATTCATCATTGGCCAAAACGAAAAACGTAACAATTGCTTGCTGCAATTTCTGGCATTCACAATTTTCGACAGACTATTGCATCATATTTATACATTATTCTTCAGCTCGGTAACTAAAATATTTTTCTTATTATATTAGATATCGAAGGCGTATTAGAAGAAGCTTATACTGATTTGGAAGGTCTTCAGAGTAGTTTATTAATTTTGCAGCAGCAGATAAATCAAACGGAATCAGTTGTTGAAACGTTGCAAGTAAGTAACATGTTAAATATCATTATGTAAAAGACGATGTAACGATAGGTTCCTTTAGTTGAGAGATACATATTTAATTTGATACATTTCGTTTTTGTTCTGTTTTACTGTTCAGTTATTTGCTTTGTAATGACCTAAGTGTTGGATTCATACTTTAGTTATCTGGAATGTTTTCAAGGTTCAATAAATGTGTTCCATCCAGCTTTTTAAGTTATTTATTTCGGTTTATTAGGCTTTTTGATGCCGAATATTGGAGGGTAATTTACATCAAAGACTTTATTTCAAGTATCTGAAGTTATCTGGAACCGAGTTCCATAAATGAAACTGTCGTACAACCTGACATACCGAATGAGAATCACAAATATTTTAGTGTTTGAAATGTAATGTCATGACATGCAAGAATAAACTAGTAAGTGAAAAAGAAAAACAACAGAAAATCGTCGATATATGATCAATATATGAGACGTTTCGAATAACTTCCGCCTGTCAGATCGATTTTTTCTTTTAAAAGGTTTACTTTGCGGTTTACATAAAATATATTTTGAACACTAAAAACATATGAAACTCGCAGAGTCAAATATCTGTCCACTAACTACTGAATGAATAAAACTTTTTGCTATTTACCCTAATGCATTACGCTAGTTAAACTAGTAGTTAGGAGCATCCAGATGACTTGGCATCAGTACATCAAGCTCACTGACACTTTTCTCTTAGTCATATTAGTAGGTTTTCTGGTTGTTGTTCCACGCGATACTTGAGATCGATAGTCGGTGACTTAAGTGAAACTTTGTTTTTCTGACTATATAATTGATTGATCACTGAGTAGTAATTAACGTCATCCTTATCTAGTCCTTCAGTGCTAATCAAATAGTTATCGGTTAAGTAGCAATATAGTCGCTAGTCTAAGTAACTCGATGTCTCAAGGTTGGACATAGTCTGTAAGGGACTCCATTTGGTCTATGTTTCGTGTTAGTCGGTTGAGTGGTAACATCTCAGACTGTGAAACTGGGTGACTCAGCTCTAAATGCCGCAGAGCGAATCAGTCTCCTCAACTATACAATTATGCTTTACTGAAAAGTTCCAACGAACACTAAACATAATTTTGTGCTGATAATTTCCAGTCAACCAACATCTATAGCTCTTAGTCATTCCTCGTAAACTTTGCTTGTGTAGTTTTCTAATGCAGTTGATTTTATTTCAACCTTTTTTTCCTTTTGTTCATATTAATTTCTTATCCGATTGTACTTAAATGAGACGTAAAGATAACTCAGCATACATCTCTATGCAATGTTATATAATAACTACCTCACAATAATGTATACTTACGTTTTTCATCTCATAAATGGTTGATCAAAATACTCTTCTTAAATTTCTCAATACAGAATGAATTAGAATCACGTCAACCGGGTATTGTTGCTGAACTGATGACTGCAATGTTGTCAAAGTTTAGCGAGACTGAAACGGAAGTTGGTGACGGTGAGGATGACAATTGTAAACCAACACTTGAAGTACATCTTCAATCTGAACAAGATAATGTAGAAAATGATATTGATGATGCTAAACGAGAGGAAACGTGTCCTGAGGAAAAATGATTATTAGCTTCATTTTGTTTACAATACGAATATTGTTTTCTTTGTACAGATATATATTTCACGTGCTCCCTTATTTTATGATTTATTAAACTCATAAAAAGCTTAATGTTCATTAAATCGTGGGGTTTCTGCTACATAGTGTTTTTCAGTTGAGTTACGATTTTCGCATCAAATGAGATATATGGTAGGTGTTTACAGCATAATGCGCACTTATATAACAAAGATTGCGAGAATGAATTGATTTACTCATATATGTGACACTTTCACGTACCCGTCACTGAACTACACTTTATTCGTACGATAATTAGTAATACTAACCGATTGCTTATCTAATTTACTGAAGTTATACATGTAACTAATTTATTACGTAGAGAATCACGTACTTAGTTTTGAGGCTACATTTGTATTTCGGTTGGTGATGCTACTAAGCTAGTCCAAACAGAAGTAGATGAAGCGGTTCTCAAACGCATGCTCTAGTGATAGAGGGCTGAATGTCCTAATCATTAAGGCACGACCTCACTCATTCAAATTAGCTTTCATTAGAATTTACTTGAATAAATAATGCAAGTGTGTTAACTTCATTTCTTTGTGAAATAAAAACTCTGACTGGTCGGAGATAGAGATCTGTTAGCGTAATCAAACCTGCTACAATATGCTGTTCTACTCAGCAATAGATTACTGCTGAATTAATCTGCAGAGGGGGATTTTCATATAGGGTGTACAGAAAATGGTGGGCTTCTAGACATCATATTAATGTTGTTTTATAAGTTCGGCGTTAAAGACAAACGTTTACAACAATAAGTAGGTAACTTACCAAGTGTAGATCCGTATAGTTAACTTTAAGACAATATATGAAGGCCAGTGGCCCCACTTAGTTACCCAAGTTGAATTAGGTGTGGTGAGACTCGATCATCAGCATCCAAACGGTTGAAATTTTGACGCTTTACTACCCTAGTACGGACGGTGGTGGTGACAATTTTGTTTTACTCTCGAAATGTTTTCAGGCGATTGCGTTTGTAGCCTCTGTTGAAGTCCTACACCCGATAGGGAGCCGTTGCTTACGTAACTCAGAGGACGAACATCTAGCTAACAAACCAGGTCGATAGTTTTACCTAGATGAGTCAGAAAACTCTGATCCTAAATCAACGGTGAAGTGAGCTTGAGGACCCTAAGAGTGAAGTGGTAGTCTAACTTGATAACTGACGTTGACCACCTACTTTTTAGGTTAGAGATCTACGTCGAAGTCTCGGGGAGTAGAACGCTAGGGAAACACGTACTTCTGTACCTGGTGTCGAGCCAATATCCCAGTACACATACAAATAATCACCAAGCCACCGCCACATAAAATAGGTATGATGATCTCCAGATTCATTCCTTATTTCCTAAATTGTATACAACCTAAGAAATAATATAACAAACTACTTAGTACGTCAAAATGATCCAAACTGTTTTGTAGATTTTATGTTTTTCATTTGCAGCATCGGGATCTGAAAAAAATACATCACAACCTCATGATTATATATTATTTATTAATATATCAGATATATATAGACATTAAGTACTTATTTTATGATAATATGAAAATGCACAAATAAATAATTTCTTAAAGTCATCAAAATATGTGAAAATAATAAGGAAGCATGTAAATACAAAATAGAATTGGAGGAAATTTCACATAATTAAAGATAATCTATTACTATAGAGGAATGTGTATCATAGCTAGTAACAATTATTCTGAAATATTAGGATTTTTAAAGAAAGAGATGGTTTAACAAACTAAATAAATACAGAGCAGATAAATTAACAGATATCCTCTTCTTGTTCTTCATCATTATGTTGTCGTCCGTCTCCTATTTCATTATTTGGCTTCCCTGTATTCATGGATGATGGAACGAGATCGCCACATGCTTTTTGTGTTTGCTCAGTATTATCAGAATAAGGAAATTTGATTTCTTTCGCTAGACGAGCGTACTAAACTCAATATTATTTTCAATAAATAAGATAAAGTTAATTTTAAACTATAATGTATTAACTTTTTGTCATTAATCCACTATGAAATGCAAAATATTCGAAGTTTGAACAATATAATTAAATCATACAAAACTTATGCAGCCCAGAAAAAGTGAATATGTTATATGAGTGATTAGTCCTAAAATAGGATTACATAACCATAGTGTCCGATAATTATTTATAATTTATCAACTATACAAGGCTAAGTGATATAACAGCCAGTTTTAATACACAGTACATAATTCATCCAATAAAGTTATCAATCAAAAGATATTCACATTGTTGAGTGACAGATTTTATGGAATTGTCTTTAGAAAATACATCACTTACCAATCTACTAGATTTATCGGGATAGTAGGTAAGTACTTCATAAACTTAATTCGATTCATGTGATGTTTATCAATTCATCATTACTTAGATTTGTCAAGATTAAATTAAGTATTATTAGTGCATCCTGTAATGATGCTAGTCTTTAATTTCAACCAAATGTTAGCGAGTTTAGATTAAGTCTTTATGCTAAGACTAATTACCATTCCAAGTCTGGTAAAGGGTTAAGGACAGCAATTACTGGAAATAAACCCAGTAGTCTCGAAAAAATCAAATTTTTACTAAAACACCCAAGTTCGATGATAAAATGAGTTTAGAATCGAGCTCCTCTAATAATTTCGAATTGAAGATGCACATCCATCTTTTTGCTAGTTTTCAAAAGATCATAAGCCAATTGATTACAATTGACGTGGTATCTATGGAAAATGTATCAGCCAAAGTTATCATACCACATTAGCATGATGAATTGAAATTAACAAAGTGGAAAACAAAAAATGAGAATAACCAGATATTGAGTATGGTCTAAGAAGATGGGATAGAAAGATGTGTTAAAGAGAATTGGAAGTTAGGAGCCATTGTATCTGTACCTCCGTGATCTTGAGCCATGTCGTCAAACATGAACACTAATCAAATTTATCGCATGGACCCCAACCATATAGTTTTCAGCTATTAACAAAAATAATATTTTGTGAACTAATCTCAAGTATTTATTTAGCTGCTTGCTTTTTTCGAACCTACTACTGCAAATAACCGCGCAAAAAAGTGACTTCAAACAAAATGTCTGCTTTACGAATATATATAATACGCGACAATAAATTAAATTGATGTCCTCAAAACATAACTTAAGATTCAAGGCTGATGTATGAAAACTCAAAAACCACGGAGAAAGAAAATGATTGAACTAAACTGATAATGTACAAGTACTTAGAGCGTAAGTATCACGCTAGAACGCTTGATTACGCTAAATGCAGTTGACTCAGAGCATATTAGTGGTAAGTTATTCAAAAGTTTATTATTGAGACTAGTGCATTGTTTGTAGTTAATCACAAAATATCATCGAGCTAGAGTCAAATTATAGCAATCTAATTAATGACAAACAACGTAGCTGATGGAATTATAACAGATACATGAGAAAGAATATATTTAGTATATTAACACTAATGTGAACTCTTGCTAATATTGGTCACATAAGAAATAGTAGAAGATGCATTAAAATAAACAGAGACGAATGAATTAAAATTTGCCATCCATAAAGATTTAAACTACAAAGATACTGGAGAGGGATTAATTCTAGTATGAAAATCACTTAGCGATTGTGTTGTATGAAGAGTAACAGTAAGATAAGTACACAAAACTTACATCTAGGTCAAGCATTCTAAAACACTGATCTTTCATTGCTACTACACAAGCTTGTTTGTCCATATCATTCACAGCAGCTAATAGTCGCCGTACTGCTGAAAACTCCTCTGCTTCTTGAAATCTCCATCGCCTTAAAATGAAAATTAAGAATGCATATTGGATTACTGGCCAACCCCTTGCTATAGAAGTATACACAACGTAATACTTGCCTAAGAATTTGACTCTTATTTTCGAAAATGTTTTACTAATTTCATCTGATTTAGAAACAGTATCAGGTAGAAGCGTTCGATATTTTAAAATATATGACCACTAAAACATCGTATGGATTGGTGGAAATAATGCCGTAGCTACGTAGACATGAATGTTTCTATCATTTGATTACCTACCTTACATTCGTCATCACCTACTACAGCCTTCAGTGTTTAGCTTTGCAAACTTCGAAGAGTTTTCTTAAATTCATGATAATAATGGTAACTCGATGGGAGATATGTTGACAAAGCGAAATATGATTAATGTTTTTCTATACCGAAATATAAATATACACACTCTAATGTTAAAATTTAATTGGGTTTTTAATTTGTGACACTAGAACAATTTATTTATAACATGTAAGTATTAGACAACGAATTTTCAAACCTCGTGAAAGTGAACCAGTTTTAAAAATCCTGGAGTACTCCGAACCCTAATTATACCAAAAGACTATTGAAAGTGCAAACCTTTTCTAACCGCACCAGAGCCAATACCGAGACACATACTTACTCAACAGCTTCGTTGAAGACTTTTCTGGCAGCCACTTCATCTTCCATATACAATTTAATCAATATAAGAACTGTCACGGCACGACCGCACAGCTTTGGTGCAGCACTGGGATCAGAAAACCCACCTACAGTGGCTCCAGCACTGTCCACATGTCCTCTTGTTGTGTAATCAATAAATAGTCGGAGTAGGCGTTCAGCCTCGTCAAAACGCTTTAAGCGAACCCATAAACGAGCAGCATTGTTAGCCTGTGATGCAGCTTCATGAAATTTTTCTTCTATCTGAAAAGCAAAGTAAATGAAGTGTATACAAAGTAATAAGCAATCGACAGTAATGTTAGTTAATTAGATGGAGAATAATGTATGTTTGAAACTTGTTACAATGCTTGAGAGTACATGGGATACAACTTTCATTTACTGAGGAAATATATAGAAACTAACCTCACAAGCATCAGCAGATCTTTCGTAAAATTCAGCGGCACGTTCAGGCAGCGGTTCTTCAAGGTTTCTAAATGACATTAAGTTAGAGAAATGATGATATACTTAGCAGCACGTTCGTAAACATACGAAGCTGAATCAGGAGTACCATTTTGTCGTAACAGTAACCCAGCCTCAGCAATTAGTGTTGCCATTTGTGAATAATCTTTTAAATCACGATACATTTGTGCTGCGATTTCATACTGTTTAGCACAATGAAAATAAGATCCGTTTTTAAAGTGTAATTCAGCAACCTGGAGATTATCTAATTCTAAAACAACAAATTTACCTTCTTATATGTTTCAGCAGCCTCTTTAATCTGTTTGCGATTTCTGTAAATTAGTGCAGCCTTTCCATAGTATTCGATTGCACCGTCGTAATCACACGTTCTCTTTAATATTGATGTTTTGAGGCTGAAGTAAGTTTTTAAAAACCCTGAACAAACTGTGTGGCATACCATTTTTCAGCTTTTTTTATAAGATCTGTCACATCACTTGGAGGAGATGACATTGTTATAAAAGCCCGTAAACAAAAGTGCTGAAAATTAGTCTAAAAGGTATGATCACATAGTTAGTATAATCCAGTGACACTGGAAAGATTTATTCGTTAGACTATTTCACACTTAATGTGTACAGTTTAACAATAATAACATAAATCATGGTGATTTCAAACCAAGAGTATGAAAATGAAGAATTAAGTATATAACTTTGTAAACCATGGATTACAAATTTAGGTGACCATATGAAAACGAGTCACCAATTAGCTATAGCTCTCACGATTGAATGATATTAAAGAAGCGGTTTTTCATAACCGAATCAGGTTGTTGCTTCAACTTCCTAGTCAAAAGGTTTCTGAACTGCCGATTGAGACAAGCAGGGATTCCAGTTATTACCGACGCTTCCGACTGTATGATCACAATATCACACGAGCATTATAAGTGATATAGGAAATTCAGAAAGAACAACTGTTAAATTAGCAATCAAAAACGACGACTAATCAATTATAAGCATTAATGTGTATATTCAAAGTTAAATGTCTGCAGGAAATTATCAGGGAGACTAGGGCGCTTGTCAATAGATATTTATGGATGGTTAGATAAAAAAAAATCTAACAGCTGAAGACAAGTCGATAGTCTGGTATTCGGGAAAAGTTTTGGAGACGTTAGCTATATAGGCACTATGAAGTGATTTAACTAGGCATATAATCAGCTTAAAGAAATGCCTATGTGATCACTATCTCTTTGGTTTTACTAACAATAATGGACTTCAATTTTAGTAGGGTGAATACAACAGCACCAACCTCATTGCAATGTACATTTGTACTGAATCCTCAACAAAAAGTTACCCTTCGGAAGAAACGAAGCAGACAGAAACAAACCTGTTTCTCAAATCTCGAAGTACTTACTAAAAGACTCATTATTATACTAATGATTTCTGAGTTATTGCACTTATAGAAGCGGAAAACATTGATGACTAATGAGGTGTGAATTAGTTGGTGAAATAGTATTATGTGCTGAGTCTCTCCATTTTCAAAAATTTCACTTCAATAAGATATAGCCATGCATAAAGGTGTTCCATTATATTACAATTAAACTGAGAAGTTATAATAGTCACTACTTAGAAATGAATCACAACTGAAATGTATACTGACCATGATATCCACGACTAAGTTTTATCAATAGATAGTCATAGGTTTCACAGACGAACGCAATGAGAAATACTTGCTTTGAGTCGGTAATTGTTCAACAAAAACACACCAAAACCATAATAATAAGAAATGTACAAACCTTTCACTATATACGGTACGCTGTAGGATGCATGCACTTAGCTTTAATTGCTTATGACAAAACTTCGACGATGGGTGTTTGAACATGCTTAAAAAGTGGATGTAGAGTTAACGAGAACACTACTGCATCTGTGTGATAATATTTCATACCAACGAACTGTTGCAAAATCTACTGCAAGTCGAAATTATTATTGGCATAAATGTGAATTTAAAAAAAATTTCCCAACATTATAATATGAATCAAAGTATTTATAAACATTCTAATCCTGTGAGAATTTGAATGGTCGCTATGTCCATTAGGATCTGGATCGACGTCTAATTGTTTTTAAAAATACTGTAACCTAACTTATTAGCATCACTGAAGAGTAATACGAATAGAATATAATAACTTCAGAGCATACCTAATTCTAAAATTCCAGTCACAGCAAAGACGGCCTTGAGCTTTTATAAGTCCTACTTGATATCTTATAGCCAATATCCATGTGGTGAAGTAGCGCTAACTAGTTAATTATTTTAATTTTGGGCCTTGACGTATAGGTCTGGCTCTACACTATTAATATTATTAACCGACGGTAGTTTGGATACATTACTAGATTAGTTGTAGCAAGTACAATGAAATCTAAGTTACCATGACTTTTTTTAAATCGACACAATATTTACTATCCAATACCATTGTGACTAGCTGGTATAAAACCGACTTTTTCATTATGCTTGCTCCTTAATGTTACCGGTTCACTACCAGGTCCCACAGTAGTTTTATATCTGCTACGCTGTACTGTTTCTTTTTTAATTAGCAGGGGATTAATGTCAACCTCTTTTTTTTCTTCCGTTTTCGGTTATATTTACATTTCTGGTAATTCATTGCTCTTTTTCCATTTGTGTATTTTTGAGTTTTACATTTATTTTTTATACCTTGTAACTGGGTAGAAGCGGTTTTAGACAGCTAGTTTATAGAGTTATTGGTAGAAAAGCGAGGAGAATGGTAAAGTTGGAGGTGGATCCAGAATGACTAATGGCAGGGGAACATGATAAAAGAGCTACTGTGGGCGGTGGGGATATACAGAATGGTAATGATGGTATCGAAAATAATTATATAATAATAATATAAGTGATAATAGAATTAGAGTGATAATAATAATGCTAATAATGAGGTGGCAAAAGCTAATAGCCCAGTGGTTAGTTTGACAGTAAACTGGTTGGTGCAGAGTGAGATAGTTAACAGCTAGGTGGAGTACGGACAGATTACAGTAAACTGTCGAGGCGTGCATTGTGATCGAGTGGCATTTTAAAGCTTTTTACCATGGGAGCTTGAAAAGCATTAGCTTAGAAGGGCATTCCATTCCAAAGAAACCATAATTGAGAAAAAAAGTTAAGTCTCACTTATCTAATCATCCTTTGGTGTAAGACTTTTGAATGTTTCCTTTTGGGTTAGGATGTATGTTGAGAGGAAGGATAAGTCTCTTAGGGTGTCATCGAGTGCTGATAATGCTGTGTGCAGTTTTAAGATCACCCCAAAGTCATCTATAATTTAATGAGAAAAGGCCCAAATTTTTTGAGCCTTATTGTCGCGGCTTGTTTCATAAGCTGACGATCCATATAGTCGCCTTTTCTGGATCTTCACCAGGTTTTTGTCTTTCTGGAGAGTGAAGGATACGATTATGTTGAAATTTTTAAGACAACACCAGATGTACATGTTAAATATTGTAAAGAACAGTTTCAGTGGCTGCTTGCCTAGCTGACTCCGGTATCAATATCATAATCTGTTGTTATTATCATTATTATTTTACTGTTACGGTGATTTTCTATTATACACATTTCTATTTGTTTTGTAAAAATTGGTTTGTTTGCATTATTAGCCTGTCTAATTCATCCATTAATTTTATGAGTAAAGGAGTCCAGTTCGATGGATGAAGGTGTGGTTAGATAATGTAATACAGTATTTGTGGTGATAAGAGATGAAATATGGGAGTTAATGAATTTAGCTAAAGTTGTTCATCCCTTGTTTCAGAGTCACTTTGTAAACTATAGTGGAATACGCAATTATGTAGCCGTCGCTTCAAGCACACCACTCACGGATTCAGGGTGGGGCGATTCAAGCAAGTAATTCCTGGGCGATAAGTGTTGACATGTTTTTCCGAGTATGCCTTCTAATAGACAATCCTACAGATTTTTTCAGGCACTCCAGTTACTCATTTCTGTCAGATTATTCTCGTTTCAGAGCACGAGTGTACCCAGAATGTAACGGGATATATATTGCCCCTGGCTGGTGGCTATACCTAATCACCGTTAAATTTTCCAATAAATATTCCTGGCAACCATTTAAAGGGAAACTATAGCGGAAGGTGTAAGATCCTTTCGAGAAAATTTGTGTGTAAAAGTTTCTCCAAGTATGCACATTTTTACTGCACTTTGCTGCTCTACTTTTAAAAATTAGTTTATTCTTCTTAATCAATTCAGTCGTAGGTTTTGTTGATCACTGGACTCTGATTAAGCAAGTTGCGATATATTTTTATTGTAATATTCATTTTTTCTTACATTCCTACTGAATTTCTCTGATTTCCATAAGTTTCATATACCTTGTTTCACTTGACATTCTGGCTTTGACGGATTTTCAACGTGCATAAAGCCTCAGTCTAAACGTTTTGTCTTTTTAACGTCTTATCGATCATGAAACTCGAATCTCTCGGTTTGGAATTATATTTTTACATTTCATAAGGAAGTTCTGTTTATTTGTAACTCAAAACGTCAGCTTTTTAATTAATTCTCTGTTGTTGCCTTCTTTTAGTCCTTAAATGTATACAGATTGGTTCTGAAGCGTCTTTTCATACTTGTTTCTAATGTGTGATGCATAATAGACTTAGAAATTATAAAGGAAAGTGAGTTTCCTGCAGCCTCTTCAGTGAAGGGTTATGTAGAGTAAAACGGGTGCGAATTTATTGAAAATAGTGATGATTTTGAAAAGTAATGTAAAAAGAAAAAGGTAAAGTAAATAAAAGGCAGTGGAAACATGTATCATCAGAGGAATCTTGCCATAGATAGTTTTTTCGACCCGAACCAACCAGTTTATTCACAAGAGATTATTCAGCCTCTTTTCAAAGCTTTTGGTTGAGAGCGATTTGATTAATGTAGATACATCGAGCTGGAGGTAATATATAATAAAAGGTACGCCACAAGATGTTTACCTGCTCTTAAATGACCATAAAACGATTCCCATGCAGTGATTTTATATCAATGCACTTTTAATTGGTTCATGTGATTGCTATGTATGTTCTTTATTATGTTCTATATCACCAAGAATGAACCCTTTGTCTTTCCACGTCATTGTCTAAAATAAACTTAATTCTTACAAGCGAATTTCATGAACTTAATGTCATGAGTCACAAGTTATTTTCATTGTTAATTTGTGCACAAGTTTTAACGGATTCGAACACTTTATTTATATAAATCGCTATGGAAAGCAGTGGATACGTTTCAGAGCGAGCTATAGACAAATAGTGGTTGAGTATATTAGGTTGTTTCGGAATTAACTGAATTGTAATGCATGCTTTCAGTTTGTCCTCTGCATAGATGTTGGTGATGCTTAATTTTCCGCGTATAAAGAGCTTAGTTAAGGCCTAGTTTAAACAATTTATACATTGTGCTCAAGAACTAGTAGATTATTTATTACACTAATTGTTAACTGAATCTTAAAGCTCAAAAGCATATTATCAATATACTCGTCTACAGGATAATAACAGTCGTCCATATTATTTTAAAACCAGCAGATATTGAACTCAAAACAATAAGTATGTATTGTTTATTAAGTAAAATTGACGTTAGTAAAAGTTGTGCTAGTAAACTTTTACAAACTATAAAACTTATAATCACCTTTTGTTTAGAAAAAACGATTTTACCCAAATGTAGCAATTACGATTAAGAAACAAAACAAAAATACCGATTAATCGTAACAAATAAATCCTAATTAAGCTGAATGAAATGATTTCGCAAGAACCAATCTAATAGAGTTAATAAATTCACTTGTTTGAAGCAACAATATACTTTAATGCACATTTTGTTACACTATAGTCGATTAACATATAACTTACTTTTTCAGCCTAAATCTTTAGGGTCTAAAGGTCCTTTTGAAGTGCTAGCACATCTTTCATTTTGTATTGTTGTCTGGAGCTTGAATTTAGCAGTATGGCTGAGGAAAGACATATGTAACAGAAGTTTGATGAGTTGAAAAGTAAGATCGCCCTGGAAATAATTCATTGGAAAACACCTTAGGATACGAATTATTATTCTATTCGCACCTTGTTTACATTGACGAAATAGTATCGGTTTACTAGATATATTTAAACAGTGAAATCTACCGTGAGTACGAAAAAGTCCTACAACACCACATCATATCTCCTAAAAATTTCCTCAGCTGTTTATTGACAGGAGAACAGCATGGAAAGCGGTAAGACCAGCATATGGGAAGATATGTTATTTTGATCCCCATATGATTATTTAAGCTAGTACTACCTACGTTTACTATCTGGGCTCCAGATAGTGTTTGCGTAGTTTTCAGTTGGCTTGTGCACCTCGTTAAAAGATCATAGGACGAGTGTTGTTATTGATGAATTATTTATTCTCCGGATATCGATTGAATTTCGCCCACACTGTGAGAGGAAGTATGGTTATTTGCTGACTATTTCTGAGAACGCGCTTGTTTAAGTTCTGAGTAAAAGTGAAAGTTATGTCATTTTATCTCTATCTCCGATTACTTTAGGGGTTTTTTATGTCAATTTAAGTTAAAATATATAAGCATACTTCGAATTGTATCGTTTTTTATTAGCTGTAAGGCTGTTACTTCAGTTTCTGAAAATGTGTATTAGAGTCTGATACCCAGGGCAGGAAGAGTCTGTCGTATAAGTGTTAGACCCATTTATTTGAAACGTATGAATGATTGGTATCAGAGGATGGTACATTGTTCTTATTCGTAAGTACCATGGGCTTAGTTTTCCACTAAATTATTTATGAGCAGATATGCGTTTCTTTATTTTGTTGTTTTTTAGTGACTCGATGTCAGTACATTAGTTCAAGTCATCAGATAGAGACTAAATTGTCGGACCAAACACCAGAGTAGTGGAGGTAGTAACAAAGTTCGTAATAATGGAGAGAATTATAAATCGAAAAATAAATTTGAGAAAATGTAACTTAGTAAAGAGAAAATTATGATGAATTCAGACGTTTAGAAATTTAGGAAGGAAAAGGTATAGATGCACTTATGTGATTGCTAATAGTTTTAATCCATATGATACTAAGTTCTAACTGATGGTTGTGATCATCACGCGGACGCCAGCCAGGTAGTCTACACCTATTAACATGACTCGGCCAAGTTGTCACTCAATTTATGGACTAGTACAATGTTTTGATTTCACTGCTCCTGGCTTTTAATCAGCTTATTCCAACATCAGGCTGCACTACTCGTGCAGGTAGGTGGTGTTCAAGCATGCGGACCACATGTATAAAAATGTAAACTGCATCAACTGATTAACTATATTTACCCAAAACTCTGTATCTAACCCACATATTGCCTACACAGGGGCCTAAGGAAAACCTATCAATCCTTTAAAAATTTGTATGACGAAATGCTGTGAACATCCTCAATCCGTAGTGGCCATTTCGCAATCATAAGACAGAACATGTCAGACTACTATGCAGTTACCACATCTTTTGGTCGATAAAAGGATATCTCGCCTACGCTACCCACGTTACCTATAAGCTCTGACTTAAAATGTAATATTCAAGTAGAGAGCTTGTATAAAGTTATTGTACTTCTCTAGTACGACTTTCAATGATAGACATTGCCACAACCTCACGATCGATTAAGCCAAATGCCCACTGAAGCTCGAAGAATACACACAGCCATTGCTCGACGTCTAAAAGTGTGCTTATGTTCCAGAACCTGCCGAAGTGTGAATGTTTGGTCTACACAACCACGTCTAGCTCTGAAGCCGCCTTGGTATTCTCGAGTTTGCTCTTACTAGTTTTAGTTATGCGTCGAAGTATTATTAAGGCCAATATTTTAGACAGTATCTTCGTTAAACTGATCTCTCAGTAATTGTCACACGAGGACTTCTGTCCTTTCTTATAGACTGGGACGATTAGTGCTCAAGACTAGTCAGATGGGATTACGTCCAGTTCCCAAAGTCTAGCCAAGATCTCAGTTAATCTCACTGTTACAGCCGGAACACCGTCCTTAAATATCTCGGGGATTAATCCATCAGGTCCTGCTGCTCTCCCTTGTCTTAGATTCCCTACAGCCTTCTCAACTTTGCCAAAACTTGATGAGCTGGTATGAATGTGCCATCCAGATTACTTGGGGATGGTGGGCAACGGAGATGAGGACGACGGTCAGTTAAACTGTCGCCTAAAGTGCTCTGTCAATAAATCTAATCTTCTGGATTGACAGTGAATAACAGTCTCATCTTTTTACAAGATAGTTTCACTTACAGTCGGATTTCCGATATCCCTTTCCTTGATAAGTTTGAACAGTTGTTTACTGTTACCTATTGCGCTGCCTTTTCCATCTCTTTAGTTTTCGATACTCACTACTTTTCATGATCATAACGTAGGCTTTTAACCAGATTGTGTTCAAATTGTCTCAGCCCTTCATCATGTTCAGACAAAAAACGGGATGTGATCCCGAGTATCTATCAGTTCAGTAGATGCAGCTGAAATCCACTGGCTTTTCTTAACCTTTTGGTTTACTTTGCCAGTCAGTATCACAATAATTTAGACGGCTTTTTGGATATCATTACAAACGGCCTCAAGGTAGGCATTGTTTGCATAGCCAAATGATTGATTTTCTGATTGTTTCTACAATGTGTTCTTGAATTTTCATTTTAAGCTTAACTCTGAGAGGAATCCTTGCAGTGGATCATTTATGTCCAGTGAGACTCAGACTAATACGCACTTGTACTGAAGCATGGTCTGAGCCTAAACATGTGCTCCAGAATGAGAGGCAGTATTCTATCGATGACTGACAGCGATTTATTTGAGTCCAACTTTAAGTTGATTGTGAAGGTCGCCATGTCAACTGATGTTTTCACTTATGTTTAAAGTTAATACTGGCAAGAAATAGACGGTTATCTGAACAAAGTTGTAGTAAACGGTCGCCATTATCTGTAAGTTAGGTAGCGACATTATATGATCCATTCGGATCTCTTTCTGTTTCGTGTAACTTACCGAATTTGGCATTAAACTCACCAGCCATTATTACTGTATCATTGCGTCTAGGTTTTCTATGATCATGAAGATTTCTGTGAAATTCATATTTTTTTTATCTGGGCTGCAATCAATTGGAACATAAACCAAGGCAATGAAGATGCAACAGCGAGTTTTCCTATAATTGCCACTTCTTACTGTCCTGTTTAGATGGACAGCACACATGCGACTGCTTATTGTTATCTAGTTTATGAGAGCCTGTTCAGCATTGGAACTAAGTACTGTGCCTACATTAGCGAACCCTTAGAAATTGGTTGTGGTGTTTTCGAGAAAATGGAGAATAAATCTGGAGGATTTTATACTTTTAATAGGTGGGGTCATTTAAATGACTATACTAGGAACCTGTATACATATTTTCGGAATGCATGATGCACGAATGGCTTAGGAATCTAAGGTCATACATCAGGAGACTTGTTTTCTATTCGGCGAAATGTTTGAACACAGAAAGCTTTGATACAGAGTTTAATGCTAAGTTTCACTAGTTCAGTAATAACATATTATGAACTTGAACCATTTTTTTGCTGCATGAGATAATAATGTTAGAATGTTATTTGTAGGGGTTGGGTAATTAATTGGAAGTAAGAAAGATATCTTAGTACTGTCACATTTCACTCCATTCAGTAATACGACTCCGCTCTCAGATCTCAGGTTGCTGCCATCGGCTCTATCTCACTTCAAAGAGACGTGCTTAATATGGCAGGACCTAAAGTAGCACGCGCACCTTAAACGCCTTGGTATGTCCCGTATTGCTGACAGAAAAAGCCATATTATTAAAGAATAGGTCTTTACTTTTTTATCGTGCGCAGGAGACAGTGAAGCGCGAAAATAATAACTTGAACACAATACTTATCATCATTCAAATATTAGGTAATCAAAAATGTAATCCCTATGCTAAATAAAAAAGTAAATAAATACTTAAATTTTACTGTTTTGAGGTGTGCTTAAGGTTTAAAGTCAACTCTTAACTAGTCAAAAAGTACTGCTAGCAGTCTACTAAACACCATGTTGTTGTTATACAATTTTCCCATGCTCTGTCCGTCTATCAAGTGTTTACTCACCTGTCTCTTGAGTTTTGCTTTAAAAATGGTGAAGCTCAGTCACACCTAGAGAATCACCCCACTGTTCGGATAAAATGGTTAAAATACAGAAAGAAAAAATACAGTTGTAATTGATAATTGTTCGGCTCTACACACATGTTTGGTTTCCAGAACGATTTAGCAGCCTAAGAGCAAGTAGACATATTGCAGATATCTTGTGCACGCAAATCCAATAAAAAAAATCAGTTTTAATAAAAATATGTATATAGGTTCTTGAATTAGCTACAAGTCAGATGAAATAGGTGACCTTGAAAGTGTGACGACCGTCATTTATGACTGGGTTCGTAACGGTGGATACTGGTAGTACCCGTTAGGACTGAACATTGTAGCATATGCTTAGGAAATTGAATGAATTACTGAAAACATTAAAGTGCTTAGGCTTATTAAGTTAAGGGTATAATCTGCGTTTTACAGATTGCCCACTCGATGAGTCGTAGATATGCAAGTCACAGGGAAGCTGTATCTTCTAAAGTCAGCTAACAGATGGGTAGATTCTAATTTTACAAATATGTAAGTCCTATAAGTCATGAGCGTCGGTAATAATCGATCATCGAAAGTCAGTAAAGCTGTTCAGATGTCGATAAAGTTAACGCAAACCATGTGACTGTCCAAAAGAGCATAGGTTTTAGCTAAGGGAAGTATTACTCCTAACCCATGTCTATGATTATGGTATAGACATATGATAATTGTATATATATAGCTAAATGTAGGGAAACTAGACTATTTAATGATAATTTCGTGTCGGTTTATCGACCCAGTTTGTAAATCATTCTAATAATTTTATTAATCATATTACGTGTTTGCCAAGTCATGACAATGTTTCATGATGATATCCCGAAACTATTATGAGTAACTAGTTGTAGTGTTGACTTGTGATAAGCTAGTGAAAAATGAGTTAGTTCATTTGGTGATTCATAGATATTTGATGCTTCTATCCTATAATGGATCCAAGCTGCCTGATTATATTACATTGCGATTCAGAAGTATTCATTTATTCAGGATTACTATTACTGTTAGGCTCCGCAGTTTATTTAGATGTTGTTTGACTAGTAAATACACGATAGTGCATAATCTGATAACTTTATTATCTTGACTATTTTAAACGTCTTTCAAGACGACTGATGTGATAGCCTAGCTTATAAGACCGAATACACCCAGCAGTAAGATGGCTTTAGTGAAAAATTCAAGGTTGTTTTGACAAATATCGTTGAATTCGAATGGCACAGGGACAACACAACGTATGTGCAAGTTAATTTGTTGTGTAAATTCATTTGAAATATAAAAAATTGGAAAATCTAACAATAGAATTTAAAATATTTAACATGAGTTGTGCTGCTACAGTTCGAAAGATGCTTTAGATAATGTAGACGTTTATTAAGTTACTGTAGTTAGCTTTTAGTGATTAGGTACATTCCGTTCTATTTAACAGAAGAAACAATAATCTTTGGTAATAGGTCTTTATTTCGTATTGTGGGCAGGAGACAGTTGGAGCGGGATGCTAATCATTCAAACACAATGTTTCTCAACCTTCAATATAAGATAATAGAAAACATAATCCCTATATAGAATAAGGAAGTAAATGAATACTTAAGGATTCTTATTTTCGTGTATGCATAAGTTATGAAGTCAACTCTTAACTAGTCAACTTAAGTCGCTACAAGCTTAGTGATATTTGTATATTGTGTCCAAAGGAATAAGAACAAAAGAAAGTCGAATCAATGCCGAATTTAATATATTTCGCCTGAAAATAACACACTTTTTCGTAGTAGTATGTTGTCGTATAAAGTTATAAAAATATATATTCCAAGCGGAGAACGATTTTAGTAGAGGTTCACATGAAATGCATATGGTTAGTCTAAGTGAAAATATATACATGTCAAGTACTAGTGTGGTGTATGTAGTAAATCAACTGGCAAACCAGTGAAACTCATCTGTGTTCTTTTCGAAATTCATCGTTATTGCTAAGGTTCATTATGTGATTTATGGTATCTATGGGGTTTTTGTTCTATGCTTCCATCTCACTTTCTCAATGTATACTAACAATAAAAATATCTTAACAGAAGATTCTTCGTTCTTTAGTGACTTACTTCAGCTGCTTGGATTGACAATTATATTACTTGGTGGATTGTTTAAGAATATATTGTTTAAGTACTCCATATTATAAAAATAACTATACTGTTCATACATCAGAAGATAAGATCTGAAAAGAGGTTGGTAGAATAATACTTAAAACCAACACTATTTCGACATTTTGTCGATTTAGGACAGAGATAAATATTGTTTCTATATCCATTTTTTTACTATTTTTTAAGGAACCTTAGAAGTTAAGTGATTGTATTTCAGGCTGAAACTAAAACTGTGGACATTCCTGACTGAATAATCGGTTGTGTTCATCTAACACTTTCAGCCGCTTTATCAGCCTTCACGTTTTCACTTCTTGATTCCGAGTTTGTTCGGTCAGACAAATGATCTAACAACACGTTTGGTGTTTCATTATCTGAATCAATTAGTTTTAGCCTGTTGATATTTAATGAGCCAATGTTTCCTTGTTTCTGTATGACAAAATATTTAAGTTTTCTTGAAATAACCTCTGAACGGAGGACTAAGTGGTGCTTTTACTTTGTCACATCTTATCCAGACGTGTAAGCAATTGCTCAGATCTTTAGTTAGAAATGTCGCTCGTAATTGTTTACGAGCGTTAATTGGGTTACGCTTAGACACTTGGTCCCGTAGTTGGTCTACGTAAATTCCTAAATCGAGCTTTGAACTGTCAGTGTGAGGGTTACTAATATCACCTGGTAGTCTTAGATGTGTCCCAAAGACTAGTTTTGTTACTGAACATTGTAAGTCAGATTTGACAGCTGTTCGTATTCCCAACACAACTAATGACAGGAATTCTGTCCACTGACTGGTGTTTGAATGATATTTGAGAGCGGCCTTTAGTTGACGATGGAATTGATCTACCATCCCATAAGTTCGGGAGGTGATATCTAGTGCAGCGTATTCTATTAGAGCCTTGACGTTTAACTAAGTTATTTAATAGCTCATATTCTAACTGACCTCCTCTGTCTGTCGTTATCGTTATAGGTGTACCAAAAATGGTCACCCGATTCTGTATGAAGACTTTGCCACTGTTCCGATTGTGATGCTCGTGATCGTTACAGCTATAGGAAACCTTGTGAACCTATCTATACATGTAAATAGATAAGTGAAACCATTCGAACGCTGTAAAAGTCATACTAAGTCTATATTTACATGTGCGAAATGCGCACCTGGTTGGGGAAAAACTTCGATCGGTGAAATTACGTGTCAGCTAACGTTTGATTGTCAACACGTCGAACATTCGCTAATCCATTTATATACATTCTTTTGAAGGTTCGACTATATGTTCTTGGCACAGATTGGCTTGGTCGAAGATTCCACTCCTGGATGAAGCAACAAATAAAAGTAATTGAATATTAATTGTCGCATATTTTTGGGAACGAAAGGTATGAACACCGCCTTTGCAGTGTCACAGTTAATCGGAACACCTTCCACAGATGATGGGACCTTTTCTTATTTGGGATTAGTTCTTTTAGCTGACAGTAAATTTGTAAATCTTGATCAATTTCATGGTTGTCATTCAAAGTCTTTAAAATCACTGTAGACTGTTGTATTATATTCGTTTTTAGTCAACATAATGCCTCTGTCGCCGGATTATCTTCACTTTTATCAAGTCAGATATCACTAGTGAACTGTCGAGTTATTGGACTTCTCAAAGTAACTATTTGTTAGCTTTTGCTTTTGACGCATTGGTTCACGGTTTATGATCCGTATAAACTATGAATTCTCCTATCGCCTTTATTTCTTATTGGGATCATATGCAAAGGAGATGCCAATCGCCAATCAGGTGGACGTATTATGTCCACCAATAGCATGAAATCGAATTCGGCTCTAACTATTTTAAGCTTATCATATGCTAGTCTATTTGGTTTAGTGAAAACTGATGTGCCTTCTGTTTTGATTGCATGATTTACTTTTGATCTACTTTTGGAAAGTTGGAGGGTTCGGTTTGGTTAGGTAGGTGATAGAAGCTGTTTTAGTTTAAGACTACAGCATTTAGTAGGTAGAAGGTTTTGTAATTCTTGATCATTTTCATGGTTGTCACTCAAAGTCTCAAAACCTACTGTAGACCGTTGTATTTTGTTCATTACTAGTGGAAATAATGCGTCTGAGGTCGGATTGTATTGACATTTTACATGTCGTATATCACTAGGGAATTGTGATATGTAATCGAGGTGTCGAAATTTTCGAGGTGAATATTTATTGACTTACGCTTTAATTGCATTGATTAAGGGGTTATGATCCGTATAAACTATGAATTCTCCTATCGCCTTTATTTCTTATTGGGACCATATGCAAAGGGAGATGCCCGCTATTCGATGCACGTATCATGCCCGGCAGTAGCATGTAATTGATTCGGCTCTAACTATTTTAAGCTTATCATATGCTAGTCTATTTGGCTTAGTGAAAACTGATTGTGCCTTCTGTTTTGATTGCATGATTTACTTGTAACTTACTTTTGGAAAGTTGAGGGTTCGGTTTTGTTAGGTAAGGTAATTTTGCAAGTATATCCAGGTATTGTCACTATGATTCATTTACATTTCGCTGACAGCCTCTGTGTGACTTTTAACACTTGTAATTAATTGTGCTAAGACCAGATCATTTGCCGAATCTACTTTTTGAGTATGGTGTATCATACATGATGCGGTTGGGGGACATCTTTACATTATTTTATCTGCAATACAAGGTAAATAAGATAGTGAGGTGTCAGGATCTTGTGCATCCAAACAGTGTTGAACCTAGCATGGGTGAGCTTGCATCCATCCTTGTTGTATGACTGCTTCACCCACTGTATTGGAGATGACGCAAAACTATGACGGTGATCTATCGCCTAATGTTCCTTCTTGAAAAAGCCTATGGATTCTTTGTCTATCTGATAATGATAGACAATTCGTTATTTCTCGTTTTAGGATGGTGTATGGTTGTGGTGTTGGTGTGCTTAAAATTAAGTCACGGACTTCGTTGGCTACTGAAGGGGATAGGACTAAACATTGGTCTCGATAGTGAACTCCTTCAGATTCGATATTGTGTCTCGTGAAATAATGCTCTAGCTGAGCGAACCACAACTCATGATCACTACGATGGAATTCTGAAAGTCGGATTTTCGTAGTCATAATGGTGTCCATGTTTACCGGTGATACATCTTCTAGGCTTTTGGTTAGAAATGAGTCTGACATGTTATATGAACAATGTAATAATGTAATAAGAACGGAAAAGTAGTTAGTCCTTTAAGTGTTCCTAGCAATAAAAATGAAACATTATGTATTAAAAATATATAAACGTAATTCTAATTACCGCAAAACAGGGGGCTTATATTTGTGACTGAATACGAAAAGAAACAGTGATACGTATAACAGAAATTAAACATTGTATTCAGATCAGGGCTCACCAGTTTAACGCTTTGGTTCCATTGACAATAGGAACCAGATTATTAAGGAATAAGTCTTTATTTTTGTATCGCGGGCAGAAGACAGTGAAGCGCAATACTAATCATTCAAACACACAATGCTTCTCAACATTCAATATAGGGTAATGAAAAATATAATCCATATACTGAACAAGGAAGTAAATAAATATTTGGATTTTATTGTTTTGGCGTGAGCTTAAGGTTTGAAGTCAACTCATAACTAGTCAACCCAAGTTACTTCAATCTTTCTTATTGAAACCAAAATACCTACTTACGCTGTGCAACGAGTCTTGTGAACTTCAAGTAATTTTGATTTAATGTTGAGCTAATGTTCACTGAAGTGGGCTAACTTCATTTTTAAAATCATAGCATAGTTTCACTGGGTACTTGTATTTTTAGCAACTTTAAGGGTAACTCGAGATGTCTGTCATATAAACTTATTTTTTTAGGAGATAATATTGAGTGCTACACGAATATTCAGTGGAATGTTTGTTTTCGGAATTCCTATGCTAATGAAAATAATAAGTGACTACTTAAGAATCCTCCCCCAGTCTATGCGATCTGTGAATGAGTAACTCATTTGCTGTATTCCTGAGTATCTTGTTAGGCCAGATGCACGGTTACGTGCGTATCACAATTTTTTAAATGTCTTTTCGGAACGTTAGTCTAAATGTTGTGTAGCGCAGAATGAACAGTAGTGCTTCTGACTTAATTGTTATTGATTATCTTAGTAGCAGTAAGCAATCAACCACATGAGTCACAGTCAATCAAACACTAATAAATCTAACCACTATGATTTGCCCTACATTAATATCAAAAAATCTTTGTCTCTATTTATTATTATGTTCAGAATTAATTAACTGGCTTCCTGTAATAATTGTCACATGAAGTTTTCAATGTCATAGTCAATAACCAATCAGAGAAACTTTATGTTAAAACAACCTCCAATAAACGTTGTAACACTTACTAGTAAATTTCATGTTTAATTCATTTTATATTTTTGGGGTTTACTGGAGGATGCTAAATGAAGTTTTCGTGATATTTGACTAGAAAAATCCCTACTATATGTTGATGAACATGCTTTCTCGAAGTAGAACAGGGATTCTTTAGGCAAAATTATCCAAAATTACGTCACGTTGTTTCAAAAGTTTTCATTAATTTGACTGAAATGATATATCATATATTTTAATTATCTATATAAAAATTTGTTTGTTTTATTCTATCAATATTTGTATTACTAATAGTAGCAGTTGTTTGATTGCATTTTATTTTATCAATGAGTGATAGTGTTTATTTCAGCGAAAGGACAAAAACATACGACATTCCTTTATCTCATTTGGACTTTAAGTATCTTGATTCTTGTAATGATATCGTTGAGTTGGAGAAAATACTGAAAACATTGAGGTACTAATTCAATATTGCACGCTTCGTATTCACAGATCTGGAGAAGTCGGACGATATGCAGAACTTGAATCATTTTGCGAAGAAAAAATAAATCTTCTAAATCCAAACAGGTTAGTGGCTATGATATTTCTGAATTTGCATTGGTAAGGCTTTCCATATTCATTACTCTATACCACTCAGATTTTCATTTTTATTTTCGTTGATCGTATGATTAAATATCTTATTGGTTACATGGTTTTAGTTATTGTGCGATTCTTATGTAAAGTTCGTGTTAGTAA
This sequence comes from Schistosoma japonicum, assembly GCA_025215515.1. Taxonomy (NCBI): domain Eukaryota; kingdom Metazoa; phylum Platyhelminthes; class Trematoda; order Strigeidida; family Schistosomatidae; genus Schistosoma; species Schistosoma japonicum. Next base: position 14,297,326 of record CM046066.1, read on the forward strand.
CTTGTTAGTTTTGTAATTACATACCACACTTATTCACTTTTTAGCCAGTCATTATAAGCATGTACATTGATGCAAAGAGCTTCTCGGATATTATATATGAGCCTGAATTCTTTCGATTGTGGTCCTTAAACTTTTCTGAAGTAAATATCTTTGAAGAGGAGAAAAATAATACATGTCTTAACTCACAGCATTACTAAGTTTGAAGAATGCTGGTACATTTTCTTTCTCGAAAGAATTGTACACTTAATTGTTAAGATAGTGTAGATCATATCGTTTCGAATGAAGTGCCAAATTTGTTTCATCAGTAACACCAGGAGTTTATATGAATGTTGAGTTATTAGATTAAAGTGACTGCAGTCCACCGAACGAGATTGCAGTCAAGTTTTTATTTATTTTTTACTTCAACGTCTTTATTACTAGTAACCGTGTTGTGATTTGAATATACCTAAAATGGTGTTATAAGTATGATTGAGAAATATGGAATGCTTGATTTCCTTATTTAATTTTTAGTATCACTGCGAACAGCGATAACATTATACGTCTTTTTTTAGCCGGATATTGAGGAAAACAGTCGAACCAATAAAAATTTCTCAATTGGATAATGAAGAAAGATGTCGAATTGAAAAAGATTTCCAGGTAATTATTATAGAATTAAAGGTTCACCTTAAAACATAGGATCTTAGCTATGAGCCCATATTGTGTGTGTAATTATAGACAAATTTAAGGTTACCTGCGATATATTGGTTTATTTTTTATCATTGATTGCTTCAAAATGTTACCGTTCATTGATTTATTTATATTATTATGTTAAAAGTTGTTTTTAGAATGATGATGGAAGCAAATCTGGAAATGTTATTGTTCAAATCATCTTCTTGATTCCGAGAATTAATATAATTTACTTTCGTTGTTCAAAAGGATTATAGTGTTTGGGTTTCGTCAGTTGTTTAACTACAGTCAAACTGTTTTAGAGAATTCATTATTCGAAGCATTTTCATTATCATTATTAGTACTATTAATTTTTTTGAACCCGGGACATTATCTAATGTTAATAAAGAATAGTGAATGTCTTTTTTTAATGGTAAATATTTCTACATCTTTAAAGACTAAACAAATACTTGACTCATCCGAAAACAACAACAAAATTTCTAAATAACGTTTCCGCCTTTAAACTAAAGCTTTCACAGCAAAGTGGTTCTGGGCAAATTTTCGGAATATGTTATTTGTATTTGCGTTATAATCAGATTTCATGGTTACAGCTATCATTCGAACTCAGATAATTTATATGATGTTTGACTTCAGTTTACATTTTAAATGAAAGTGAGTGACTACAAGATAGACTTTCTTGCAAAATTAATTGAAACTAGACGCAAACAACACTGGGGGGGGGTCAGCACAAAATCAAGGCCTGCAGAGGGACCTTAATGACTTCAGGTTTAAATTGTGTGTGTAATTGTAAAGAATACTAATAAGTAATCCAGAGTTTAAGTAAGCCAATTACACCAGGTTTTATCGCTTCTAACGGTTTTATAGCCGGTTGTTGCTCTTAATAAAAATACCTTTAAATTCACCAGAATGAAATGCCTAAATTTTACAGTCAAAATTCTGGACTAATTAATTTGCTTATTCATATTATACATGCGTATATTATTATAGAGTTGGCTTAATGAAATGAAATCGTTTGATGAAGAAAATGACTGTAAAGGGAATTTAGAAGATGATTATTATTTATTAACTAAATCAAAAAAGAAATTACGGACTGGAGTACAACTAGATGTAAGGGAGGAAGAATTAGAAGAGAAGTGTTCTACAATACGGAAATGAAAATTTGCCACCTATTCGACGAACCGTCATTTTTAGTAACAAAGATTCATCTACTCGAGTAGGTCATACAAATTTTAATAACCTTTTTGTACTAAGTTATACATGGCATGACGATGCCTGATGAATTCATGTTGTAGAGGTTAGAAGTTGGGTAAAGTTACAGATAATAAGTTATTTGGTAAAGCTGTAAATGGTTGATGCAAATTACACATTTTTAGCTCATTTTCATGTATCATGCTGATTAGCATAATTTTTGGTTTAAATGTGTTAGCGTCAACCAATCAGAAGTATATAATCAGTCCATGACGTCACTGATTATTTGGTTAAGCATAAGTCAGGGCACAAACCATATGCTTGGGGTTTAGGAGATAATTTTACTCCATGGTCAGTGGCATTACATATTAAAGATTAGAATCGCTGTCAGTAAAGTGAATGCATCCAGTTTTTATTTTTTATCTAAATCCTGAAATTTAATACCACCACATATTTTTTTTACTTTTCCTAGTACAATATCGGTACTTATATATTAAATTCAGCTTTTTCTGAATTGTTAGTATTAACTATTGTGACTAGTCAATCTCTGTTTAGACATATTTGATATGTGAAAACCAAAGGTGGCATCAAAGAAGTCTGTCCAGATTGCACACAAACTAGTAGTGTGAACAGTGAATTGGGTACTTGGATTAGTTTGAAGCAAGTCAATAATTTCATTCTCAGTATGAACATCAGTACACTAAGGTACAAGTATACCCAGATTATAAGTTCTAAGTTGCGTGAAATGCACGCCTCGCTTTTATTTTCCTTGCATAATCAAAATACAAAACAATTGTTTCTAGTTTCCCACTACAGTTGATTTCATTGAGTAGACTCTATCTTGTCTGATTTTACTCAACTTAAAAAGCAAGAAAACAGCTTTAGTACATTATTTTAATCTGATTCAATTTACGATTGAACATAAGTGTGATAGTTAACACAATCAGGTGAACAAACAAGATATACTTAAGGAATAAGTGAAACAGTTAATTAGATTCATATTAGCATGTGCTAATAGAATATGCTACCTGATTTATTTAGACTTAGAATGTATATGTGCTGCTGTTTTATCTTACCCGTCTCTGTTTAACTATTAAATTCTTAACTATACCTTTTTACTCTATAGGTAAGTTCAAGTGGAGATTATACATTTGGTAACAGAATATTGAAACCAAAAGACTATAGTGAATGGGATAAGTAAGTTTTGTCATCATATAAACAATTTATTATACTCTATTATTTACTATATTTACTGCTGGAACAACTTATATAACTCTGAACAACTTAGTTCAATCAACTAAGTAAATGTAAGCATATGTTTGTGCTTTGAGATTATCCGTTTTCTTTCAAATTGCTTACAAATAATGTAGTATTCAACACTTTCAACCATTTATATGTTTATTTTATCAGTAAAGACTTCATTTGTGTTCAGTTTTCATAAAACATTTTATTTCAATCTATAGTATTTGTAATCTTTCTTTCTTTCTTTTATTTACCATGTTAAGCTGCACTATACTGATGATTTAATAGTAGACAGTTGTGAATAATTCCAGTCACTTGTACATAAACCTGAACACATTCATCAATCAATATAAATTATTCCAATTAGACTATTGTTATTATACATTGTAGTTCAGGATATTTCAATGAATAATCAGTCGATGTTGAATTTAAGTAAAGAGAAGTATAAAAATAGTAATATTCATAAAATAATAAGCTGATAATATTAATGAAATCATTGAAATCTACTGTATGTTTGGCAGCTTTTTCATCTACGTTCGGAACTCTTGAAAATTACATACTATCGATCTCATTAAATAGTAACTAGCTGTCTATTTTTGGCTTTTAGATCCTTGAAAATTATTGAGCTTATATGATACATGCTTAACACATCTTTGAGATCCATTTAAGTTTCACCTATCTTTTACATAGTGAATTCGTGCACATATCTTTATTCTATCTTCTCAGTTTTTACTCATTCTCTTTATTTATGCCACTATAATTTATCTGTCAAATTAGTTTTCATATTATTGATTTTATCTTATTGTCCTACTGTTGCTAGGCAACATAGAATGAGGTACATTTATGTCTAATTCTATAATGATCACGGCTGAATGATACCATTATTAAGTCAGAAATTCATAAATGCTTCAGGTCAACTGTTACATTGACTGGATACAGATTATTCTCCGCGAATGGATGTAGTAATTAATGTATTAGTCTTAAAACAAAGAATAGGGCGTGGATTCTGAAATATTAATTTGCAGAATCGAATCGTGAGACCGTTTTCTTTTTATGGTAGATTTATCAGGCTTTGCATCACAGACTGACTCTAGTTAAACAAATATTGAAACCTAGAAAGGATTAGACAACTTCTACATCTTGATAAAATAATTCACAGTGGTATTGCACATCTACACTTCTGCAAGAGATCAAGGAAAGAATTCCCAGATCAAGATTAAAAAAGCTTAATTCTCAAACCACGGAATTTAATGGTTTGAATCTGTAGGTTCAGTTGATTCGTTGTATTGTGAAAACAAAGTAACCTTACTTATAGTCAGATTGTTTATTGTTCCATGTTAGTAGAACTACTGAATGTGAAAATTATCAATTTATTTTATCACGTTTATTAGTTTGTAGTAAAAAGTAATTTAATTAATTTTAATTTAAGATTAGCAAAAGAATGGGATAAAGAATTAGCTGAAGACAATCAAATGAATAGCAGATCTGAAAAAGGCGAAATCATGAAATCGTCAGAAATTGAAACTCGTGGATTAAAAAATCTTGATTATAAAGAGCTGAAATTACGAGTTGTTAATATGCCAATTCAAACACGAAAAAAACTGGCCTGAACATGAAAAAGATAAAGGGAACGAAGTAAGCCTTTGAAGTTTTATATAATGAACTGACCCTTATATGATAGTCAGTGAAAACAGAAAGGCGCTGAACATCAGGTTTGTTGTAGCATTAGACTTTTCATCTGTGATCATTCTCAACTCCAGCTAGGAAATAATTATTGGAAATGAAATAAACTTACAATTAGAAACAACCGAGTGCCAACACTCTATGATTTAAAGGTTAAGGGCTGGCTTAGAGGTCTAAATCTCCTAGAATTATTCAGTGGTACGATTTTGTATAAAGACTGATGATGAGTTTCATACTGAGAACAAACTTTGTCCAGTAGTTTTAGTTTTAGACTACTTGAGTAAAATCAAATAAACTGTAACCGCGCTCTCTAATGGATTGATTGTGATTATATATATGAACAACTGGATTCTATCGTCGTTGTTTTTTATTGTTAAGTAGTTAGTGCACTATTTTAGGGTGTTAGGTTCAGCTTCTGATGTGGTCTTGACATCTTATCGCTATTTAAGAATTTCATATTCCTACATAACACTTTTCCAATGCTTGATGATTTCGAGTAACACCTCAACTAATGTCAGTCTGGGACAAAGACTAACTGTAGCCTTCGTTGATGTCTAAAAGTGCTTAAACTAAAGTAAGTCATTTTTATTTCTGTATTCGATAACTCATTTGTCAATCTTCGTAGTCGAAAATTCACGGAAATTATAACACGCTATGCAAAATATTATAGTATGAATGTCAGTTAGAGTTGGATTGTGACTGTTAAGTGAAATCTAGGACTTGTGTTTCATCATATTTGAAACTGGATGTACATACATCCTACTGCTGATTTTCACACTACCACTGAAACGCTTCTGCATTCATGGTTAGGCTACTTAGTCCATACAACCACACTTGTGCAACGGGTATGTATACGTAACTTAAAAGTGTGTGTACCTTTCCGTTGATGCTGCCATGCAGTGAAATTGATTGGATTAGCCTCTATACAACGGTAGTCTACAAGTTTGATTAAATTTGAAACACAGTGGTGCTTAACACTGAAGCAATAAGTTCGAGTACATGTTTGCACAACGAATAAGGCAAAACCGGCGTTATTGATTCAATTACCAACTAAAATCTAACTTTAATGATACTTGTGAACTACCGCTGTATCATGGCGATCCGCCCAAAATCGGTAAAATTAAATGTTCACTTAATAAGTTTGGAAAATATGAAAAAGAGAAATAATTAAGATCATGAGTTATTAAAAAGGTGATGTGAAAATAATGATTTTATAATGTTTAAAATCTTTAAAACATTCAATGAAAATTCTGCTTCCTTTAGTTTTGTCGCTTGGATGTTGTAGACGATTTTGAGAAGATTCACAAGTAACGCAGAATGACTAGTGAATGCTGGGTATTCTAGAATTTCGAGCTATATACACTTTGTGTTCCGCTTTAGAAGGCCAAACCAGCATATGTTTGAAAAGTGACGGCTCTGTGCGGCCAGTGTGCCCTCCTTTACAAGACCAAGTAAACCTGTAGATACATATAAACGTGGCCCAAGCGAATGTTTGTCATCTACACAATTAAGATTCATAGGTTAGTTAAAGACGACACTGCTTAATCTAATTGAGCGAAATGTTTAGATATGATATTAAAATACAATAATAACTAGTTGAATATAGTAACAGAACGAATGAGGCGTTAGGTAAAAATGGTAATCACGAATAATCGAACATCGCAACAAAGATTAAAGAAACATAACTGCTATTTCAGTGAAAAGATTTCTTTTCACCGAATTCATTCTCAAAGATGCACAATCGCATATGCATATATATATATATATATATATATATATATATATATAATATTAACGTAAACTTGTAGGAAGTTTATAGGAAGGACTGAACGAATGTTTTCTACTAGGCTTTCTGAGTATGTTCTTAAGAACCTTTGTTTGAAATGCTGTAACATTCTAACAAGTGCAATCTCTGAAACACCTTTCTGACAGTGGATGTAAGTATGATTAACATAAAAGCATTCGAAATGGTCAACAGACAAGCTACACTAATATTACTACGTTTTACAGAAGCACTCTTTGTTAAACGTTTTAAACCTGAATCTTGTATACAGAAAGATAACATGATATTCTTTTCACCACTGTGATGTTTATATAAATCTTCTCTTACAATGTCACTTAAATGTTCGCAAACAGAAATGACTTTCGCTGAAAACCCGTCGAGTAATTATTTAATCATTTGTTTTGATTTTATTACGATTATGTAATACTTTATTGCTTTAACTTTTTCCATGATTACGTTACCCTCCTCCCCTTTCTACTCATAATTCGCATTATATAAATATTTGTTAAGTCTAACTACAATGAAAAGCATATCTTGTATCTGCATTCCAATTATGATAACTTCTATTTTCATTTAGAACATTCGTCTCAACCTAAACATATCAAGCATATCAAATATTCAATTCTACATAACCCCTTATAATTTTAGGCTGTTTACAGTTAAAACTAAGCTACAATATAAATCGGTGAATTCATTCTATCTTACGAATCCTGTTCTTTATGAGTTATATATATATATATATATATATATATATATATATATATATGCGATAGTACAGTTTTGAACATGAATTTACCGAAAATGAATATCTTCACAGGAACTGTCTAAAATGTGTATCTCAATGATTTCGATAGTCAGTATTTCAATAACATCTGTTACAGTATCACCGTTTAGAATGAATCACCGATGAGTCCCAAATAGGACGAAACGCGCGTCCTTGATTCCACTTGCCAGTCACAATACAAATTAAATGAATCACTTAGTTTTTGATACATTTTCTAAACACTTCATAATGAAATTACCATTTTTATTTCTTCAATAGGACTAATATATGTAAATAAAAATGTACAGTCTTCTGTAAATGTATTTAGTAAGAAGGAAAATTGCTTCTACTTGTTTTCTTCACTGAAATGTCTTATACATACCTTTGTTAATTGATACGATAAGAGTTTATTCTGTTATATTTAACAACAAGTTTAACAATATACGGAATAACTACATGCAGAACTCATATACAATTTATAACTAACTTTAAAATATAAATTAGGGATGGTTATTCTGGCGGATATTGGTACTTTTAATTGATTAAATATGTAACAGGTTGATGTCGATTAGGTACCATTGGACACCAGGGAGCACTGGACAGGTATTTTGTTTTATTTTAGAGCTCATTAGCAGTGTACGCACAGATCCAGCACTAGGGGCTTCAGGTTGACGGCAAACGCCTAACCCTCTGCACTACTGAGTCAGCATTTAATGGTAGAATTCGCAATTCCATCAATTTGTGATATACCACTGCGATCATCGATTACTCTCAGTGATAACTGTCTCACACCTGAAAAGTCTATATTTCACCAGTCACAAATTCTTATTAGACCTGGTATAGTTCAGACTTGTCAGGACTTGAGACAGTTATCACCGATGATAATGGATGATTGTTGCGCTATATTGCAAATTTATTTATTTGTTATTCAATTAGATAATTTCTTTCTTTTCAGTCATTTAAATCAGGTGATTATGCAGATGCATTGAACTATTACAAACGAAGTCTTATTATTCACAAAACTAATACCGTCTACAATAATCGAGCTTTAATATGTAAGTTTTATGCACTTTGTTTTATAAGTGCATTTGGTTAATATGATCAAGTTCTTTTTTTTTTTGTTTTCCTTTTACTTAATGAAAGAAACGAAACAAGGGTTCACCTCTTACATAATCTGATGATTTATCGACAGAATATAAAAAAACAATCGAAAAAATCTCTTATAATCGTGAAAATTGCTTAATGTGAGAATTCTACAAAATTAAACTAAATGCCAATTTTTATAGAACCACCTCAAATCAACTATAATAGTCAACTGATTAGTGATTAACTATAACATGTTTCTAAAGTTTCAGTAAGAAGTCTTAACTAGGTTAAGTTTGGACTTGTCTGAACAATAGATCATCGTTATGCTATATCTTGACTTAATCGAAGTGCAAGTTGTACTATTGAACGCCATTTAAGTGATTCTGACGGTTAATTGTTTGTTGCAAGATGTAAAGGCCATGGGTTTGATTCCACCCTCAAGGTACTTATTTCTGACGAGTCCCATGCTAGAACAAAACAACTGTTTATTGCTTTCTGGTTATCACTGGCAACGAGCCGATATCAACCTGTGATGAATACAAAATAAAATAAAGTCCCGTCATACATAAAACCACCCTAAATCAATTTTCCTATAAGTTGTCATTTTTAAACCCAGGAGTCATTGATACTATAACCTCTAAGTAACTTACTGATTACGTTATTATACATTCACTGAATTGAAATCTCCTATTCTTCACTTTGATATCTGTATATATTATAGCAACTACTTAATGTAGTTAATTTAAATTTACGACGGCCTACTCAAATTTTTGGATAAACTATTTTGGAAATGTGCTATGTTGTCATTACTTTTTTGCTTTAATTATCTATTTATGTTAGTTAGTCTTGTATACTTACAAGCTTTTATGAAATGTTTACAATCTATCTTGAATCTAAATGTTTCAACTGCTTAAGAAGTACCGCCATGTTGAATTAGTAAATAATTCTGTATTTGTCTACCCTCTCCTTCCAACCGTCAATTAGAGAAACAAGACGAGATTACATTATTAGTATTTTGTGATGAGAAGAAATGTCATGGGATTTAAACTGCTGAATATGATGGGCAACTAATCACTATTAAGAATCTCTTTGAATATACACAACTTATGTGTACATTAAGCAGGAATTTCTGTTAGTTTTGTTTATTTTGATCTGAGAATTTTTTGTATTGTAATCAAGTAAATTAAATTAAAGAAGCATTGTCATTATGTTGCGTTTAAATTATTGACGATGAATCATCGGTGAAAAAATTTGATCTACAACCGTAAGGTTATAGGCTCGAATCCCATAGTATGTAAGTTAGTGTTATTAATCTCCACATATTATTGATTCATTATTTATTTTGTCTTATGATTAATACTTTACATCTGAATATATGATTTAGATTTACGACAGAAACAATGGAATGAAGCAGTAAATGATTGTACAAAAGTTTTGAAAACTGAACCGGATAATTTAAAAGGTATATACACTGAGAATTTTAGTTGTATGAGAGAAAAAGTCTTATTTATTCATCACAGATTAATCTCAGATGTCATTGAACATCTAAAAGCACTGGACAACTGTTTCGTCTTAGTATTGGGCGAGCTAGTTGTGAGTGACCACAACTTTATGTGGGATTAAGTTATACAATGCTTTCAGGATTTCACGGATTTCAAAATGAGATCAATCTGTGATGAATAAATAAAATAAAATCAAGAACTAATCTTCATAAAACCTCATGAGCTTAAAAGCGGATATGTTGTAAACTCTTAGTTTCATCAAAATTTATTTATTTGAAATAATGACTATCGTCATCTAATAAGGTAACATTAATGAAATATAATTAACATAGAAATAGAGTTATGGTGCTCATGAAATTTACGCATAACCACGCTCCAGTATAATTCATTTCATTTCAAGCAGCTAAATATTTTAATTATTTTGACTAGGTAGGGTCGAATGAATTTCCGTAATCGGATCCTGTATACGCTTTGCCGAAATGCATCATATATTGATGGCTCAGGATTCTAGAGTCAAATCTAAGGAGGCTTGTTTTCTATTCGGCACAAGGTTCGAACAATGAAAGCTCTGATATAGAGTTTAATGCTGGGTTTCAGGAGATCATAAATGACATTTCATGAACTCGAACTATTAGCATTAGCTGCGTGAGGTGATAAAATAATATGTGCAGGGTTAGTCGTAGGGATGTAGAAATTATGTGGAGGTAAGGGTGGGATTCGACCTCAAACAGGATGATCTCGTGTGTTGTTAGAGGTATGAAGGTGGCTGTCTCTTCTTGGTTGCCTATGTTATGAAATGTTATTTTTTCTTGAGATATCTTAGGAAACTGGATTAATGTTGGCCCTAGTAACCTGAGAGTGAGATGGCATAACTCAGGGGATAACTGTTTGAGGCCACTCAAGCACGAACTTATTATGGAGTTTTGAAAAGTGTTAACTCCTCCCATTAAAATGCTTTACTACCAGAGACAGAAATCAGTGGAGTAAGGATGTGTGACATTTTTACTGTAGACATTTTTCAACCCCTTCATTATTTTAGGAAGGCAACATCACTGGAGATGTTGGTTATCTGAGGGAGATATTTTACTACTCTACATCCCACTGGAAACAGTAATACGACTCCACTCACAGAACTCAGGTTGCTGCCCTTGGCTTTATCTCACTTTGAAGAGACATACTTGATATAGTAGGACCTAGAGTAACATGGGTTTTAACTAATGTAGCTCGGTCGGGTCATCACGATAGATAACGTCGATCACCACATAAAGGTAGCGTCTAAAATCAAATAATTAAACGTTAAGAATTACAATGTAGTTGTAGATATGATGCACCTTTCTTCAATCTTTGCTTCGGAGTAGCTCATGCTTTCCTGACGATTCGGTACCCAACCCCCCATCCAGCTTTACGCCCTGCGACTCTCATTAATCTGCTTTCGGGTCACAAAGCTTTTTGGCCTCTTCAAAGTAGATCTGAACCAACGACCTGAAGCTTTACAATTCTTTGCTCTATAAACTGAGCTATCTTTATCAGCTGACACGGTTAGGATATGTGTTACCTTTGCCCAGCCACTGCCTTCCCCTACGAGGAACGATATCTGGTGTAGGAATAGGCCGGAAGAAGGTTAAAGGGTAACTAAGACATGGCACTAGTCCACGAAACCATTAGCAATTGGACTGAGTCATGCTCTTAGCTGCAGACTTCCTCGTTGGAGTCCGTGTGATGTTCGTAATCAGTTGTTAGATACTTTAGGTGACATGGCTCGAAATCGGTTGTAATGATGCAGATGCATCAATTCTTTGTCATCCCCAAATTCTGCATTTATATTTTTGCGAGTTCTCTCCATTTCTACTAAAGCTGTTACTTTCTTTATTACTCTGGGATTTGGCCTGACAATTTCATTTCTATACTAATTGAGGAATGGCTATCTGAACTGATGTATTTATGTACCAAGTTCTACGTTGTGAGTGACGCTCATAAGAAGGATGTAGGATTAGACCTTATATATAGTTGGGTACTAATTCATCTTTTGCTTAGTTTTGCATACAACCATGACTTATTTGCTATCTTCCATTCCATTTTTCAGCTTTATTTAGACGTAGTCAAGCTAATTTCGAATTAGACAATTTAGAACAAGCTGAAAAAGATTTAAATAGACTTACGGATCAAGATCCAACAAATTTCAAAGCCCAAGTTTGTTGAATTGTTTTTTTTTGTTAAAAGGGGAAGGTTTTTTCATGGATTGAAATTCAATAAGACAACCATTTTAAATCAAGAAGCACTGGGACTACTGAGCACTGTGTTAGTCCCAGAAGATTTACAAGAGCTATGAAGGTATCAGTCATTATAAGTCAGTAGCCTAGTAGTAAATAGACTGGTATTTGTAACGACAGATAGTAAATTCGTGTCTCGGTGAAGACACCAAAATTGAGGTGAATGTACGTCTTGACCAGGAGTGCTAAAATAAACGAAAGGTGAATTCTAAATTCCATTAGCCATAATCCAGAATATTATCAGTTTATCAAGTTGGCAGGAATATTGAGGTTCTGTTTGGCTGACTATGTGTAGCTATTTTGAATCATTAGTCAGTCAAAATCATTGTTGAGCTTGGTGCCAATGTGTTTGATCTTATATCACAATTAACACGAACAGAAAAGGAGTTAAAATAACTGTATTAACAGTAATAATGAAAAGAATCGAGCAATAAGAGTAAAATCCAAGAAGATGGAACGAAAAAGATGATTGTAAGAAGACGATAGAGATCATGCATAGATGAATTATATATGATGATCGGCCATTTAAATGACCAGATATTAAACTATAGAAAGTGTCGAAGTCAACCTAACCTTATGGACCTTTTTATTTAGCCTATCAGGTCTTGCAGATACAGGGTTTTCAATATTTTTTTTGAATAGGGAGATACATTTGTAGTGACGAGTTTGGATTTAATACGGACTTTGATTTTTCATTTTATTATTATTATCAATTATTGAACTAAATATTAATTTGTCCAGTTATAAAACTGGGATGCTCAAGTTACATTAACCGAAATCTCGTTTTTTATCATAGAACTTATTACGTAACGTGAAAATTGCAATATCAAAACGTCAGAGATCATATTTAGAAGGATCTAGACGCATGATTATAACCGATGTCGGTGTTTCTTCGGGTGATGACGATGATGATGATGACGAAGACAATGACGAAACGGAGGGAGACATTTTACAACAACAACAACTACAAAAACTAGAAATCGTTACTAAGAGTGTACATGAAACGGAACCTTCAAGTGTTGATATACAGAGAAATGAATGTTATAGTGATGACATTGATGCTAATGAAAACTGTAACAATCCTAACATTCAACTAAGTAACAGATTGAATTTAGATACTGATAAGCAAGAAACCAGTTTAAACACGTTGTGTGAAAATAACAATCGAAAAGTTATTACTGCAGATGACGGAGATATTGTCTGTCGTACTAAGAACAATGAACGCTTAGAAAACGAAGAAATGTCCATTGTAAGTAGTAAATTGTTTTAATTAGATTATTGTTGAAGATAGGTCACCATAAGAAAGCTTTTACTAGTCATTCGTGTTAGGAAATTAAGATGTAGAGTTCTATAACTGCACGTTTGTGAATTTAGTTAGTGGTCTATGGAATTCAAAAAAGTATAATTTTGATTAATATAATCAACCCTAATGATGGTTTCAAAATCACAGTTAATCTAAGCAACAATGCTCCAGTATACAAGCGAACACTGTTAGTTTTAGACTTCCCAGCAATTTACTTCCATACCCCTCCCCCCGTAGCTGGAGACAATTGATCACAATTTTTGACCATAACTTTTGCAATATATAACACATGTCAGTAAGGCACGTATTTGTAATCTTGAAGGAATTAGTACTGTCAATAATATTCGAACCAGTATTCTTTGATGTTACAAGTAAATATTTGGTAATTGGGTGATTAAATTAGCTACTTTAACCTCCTATAGGACAATGAAATTTAGAATAGGTGATCAAGGGTTTAAAACCTATGATACTATGGTTTTAACAACCATTCTACTGATATTCTTAGCATTTATTTGATACTCCAGTGTTTATCTTCCGTTGAATTCTCGTTCTATAAATACTCATGTCGTATTCTCCTTTAATTTCGCTTATTTTCTTATTTTAAGAATGAATGTTCAATCTCCGACTATGAAAAGTTAAAACAGAAAGGAAATGAACACTTTAAAATGGTAGTTATGTAATTTTGATTTTAATTGCTTTCTAAGTATACATTAGCTGAGATTATCTATAAAGAATTCACTACACGTCATGAGGGTTACATCTAGAAGTTCCAGTCATTTTTGCTTTTATTTGGCCAGTAAATACTGGTTTTTAGTGTAATGTTTAATAAACTATTCATTCTAGGAGTCTGAACCTACTATCACTCGTGCACTATGAATACGTTAGTGTAGCGTAACCTAACATACCGAGTGAAATACACTAATAATAGAGATGTTAGGGAACGAAATGAAATTTTTAATGAAAATGATACACTAAAATACAGTTTTCACAATGTTAAACTATCTGTAAGCTTTCAGAATCCTACTTCGCTACTTGGTAAGATTAAACAAATGCTAAAAACCAGAGGGGACTGTACAGCTATTTCTATAAGACTACTCAACAGTGAGTAGTTATTGCCCTACTAGGCACTGAGCCATGAACCTACGGGCTTTGAGGTAAAACCTTAAAATTTAGACAACTACTTCCAACTTCATGTAGTTCGCAATATATTTGTTTTCAAAGTTTCTTGAGTTGTTTGTTGATTCAAATTTCAACCATAAAGTGAAACGCTTTTCTATTTTATCAACTAAGAATACTGACACATCTTTCTGAACTTATCGCATTTTATGTTCATAATGCAACCCCCTTTTCAATACAAAGATACCTGAAATATTGCTCACTCTGATGAATCTATAATGCTAATATATGCTGCTTAGTCAGAAAATTTTATTGTGAATAAGAAGGAACTTCATACTGGCTTATAATATTTACTGATTGAAACCATTCATTCAATTCTCAGCAATAAGTTTTATGCCAACAACTTGATGGTACAAAGCTTCAAACTGTGCTTATACATCAATTTTTACACTAATTATTCTCGTTAGAATTGACCGGCAAACTGATTTAATCTTTATCAAATATAATCATATTTTTTATAGGAAACTAATAAACGATTATCACCCATGTATATTCAGTGATATCAAAGCATGAAACTGCAAGATTTATAGGTCATGATGTCATAGTTCCTCATCAGTAACGAGCGGCTTCAGTTAGATTATGTATATATATATATATATATATATATATATATATATATTTGGTATCATGATTTGTTCTGAGTTAGATAGATATTGAAACCTAAGAAGCACTAGACAGCTGTTTCGTCCTAGTATGAGGTTGTTCAGCAGTAAGTATTTACAATCTCACCAAAGAATTGACCCCATGATCTTCATGATTTGTGGCGAAAGCTTTACCATTTGACTACTGAGATGGTATCGATGGGTTGATATTTCTAAGTCATTCAATTCGCGACATGTTTGCGTGACCTTAGCCGTTGTTGTCAGTATGTAGCAGGTTTAATTTCATTGCTCATGTCTCCACACTTGAACTAGATCCCCAGGTGGGATCGTGGATGCACACTGTGGAAGAATCCTATACTAGGACGAAACAACTGTCGAATGTGTTATGTTGGGTGATCAAAGATTATTGACTAACTTTCAGAATTATGTCTTAGTAGTCTATTGCAATTATTTTAGCTGTACGTAATGTATTTATTTTATTACTATCGTCATAATCTTCCTCGTGCCCTATGCTCCCGTTTAGAATATTTACTGTTAGTTTATTATCTCTTATTTATGAACTACAGTTAATTAGTTGTGCACATGTTGTTTTTATTCCCTACAACTGTCTCGCTTGCTTTGTATTAGTGTTGAATTACTAATTGGCTGACTGTGTGGTTTGATTTTGTGTATAATATGAAGTAATGCCTGAAACATAATATGATTCTATCTGGTTGTTCATCAATCTTACGTTTTCTCTATTTCCGGCTTGGAACCGAGTGATCGTTGGGCAGATGTGCAGGGATTATTGACATTTGTTACTGTAATCTCATGCGCACAAGGTCACATCCATTAATTGGTAGTACACAATAATTAATAGCAATTTTTTTGACACCATAACACAGTACTTACGCGTTTTCTGTGGTTGTCTAACTTAGATTCATTCATGGAATCAAATCCAAATTCACCAATCTCCACAACACCCAATAATAATTTATATATATATATTCCTTTTTGTTTTGTATACAGTTCATTGTTTTATTAATAAGACTATTATTATCTTTTATTTCTAGGGTGATATGAACTTGTCTTTAACATATTTCAATAAATGCATTGAATTATGCTTAAAGCATAACTTAGCTAATGATAAACGTTTAGCTGTTATTTATCGTAATCGTTCATTAGTTTATTTACAAATGAGTGAATATCAATCGGCGTATAATGATTGTACACTGGCGTTATCAATTGAACCTAATTGTCCTATTGCATTATATCGTAGATCATTAGCGTTAAAGGTAAGTAGTCATTGGTATTTATTAAATTCCATGATACAAATGTATATTGATTGTATTAATACACTATATTAACGCTAGTAATATTTAGTAGATAAGTGTTTAATTTTCAGTGATTAGATCTAAGAATTAAACTATATTCTACTTCGGTTTAGGTGGATGGTTGAAAGTAGTTTTCCTATCCTACCCCCTTCAAATTTGAAGTGTGCAAATCAATGTCAAGTTTTGTATTTTACTAGTGATTACATATATTTCATGGATACATAGATACCGGTTGTTGACTGTAGCTTCTACTTTATGTAGAAGATGATATCGAATCCCATTCAGAAAGTATGAAGAGAAGGAATACACCATGCTAAATGTCTCGGTTCTATGAATACAATTGTCACAGTCTACCAAGTACCACAAAATTGAAATGCGTATATATTTAGTCCAATCCTTTCCGACCACTATAGTAGATGCTCGTTGGTTATCTAGTACTACACTTAGCATTGATTTTTCCGTAAGAGCAGCCAAATTCATGGATACATATTGATGAACAAAACAAGGGAACTTATCTTTCAGTTAACTAAACACCATTTGTCAACTTCAGAATGACTAACAGAGATTGGATTGATTGGTACTTTCACAAAAATTCGTCAGCGTGAAATAGTTATTAGTAAGGAAATGTAATTTACTGTTGTTAATGTTTAGAACAACAAGTGATTAGTTTCTGTTACCATATATGCATCTTGGACAAATTGGTTCAGTAGGTTCTGTAGTTATGTGCTTTAACATACTTGGATTATGGTTGGCAACAGAAGCTACGTCTCACATTTCACTTTATTTTCGACTCATTATTAGGGTGTTTCCTCACAATTATCTTCATACCTGTTACATAATCAAGGGGCTACATACACTCAGTAGATCAATGGATGATTTATTGGCGTGCGAACTAAAACTTACTGGGTTCGGATGTAAGAATTATTATTATAATACAGACATATGTAGCCGATTATTCCGAAATAGAAAGAAACATGCTTCTTCATTTCTACTGCTAGTCACATACCAGATATAATAATGCCAATATTTAAGTTTAAGCTCTTGCTAAACGACTTTCTTACCTGTTATTGATTACTTATGTTAACTTCAAGCAACTTTCTTCTAGAAAACAGTAGCTAGTTAAACAATAAAATATACGCTAACAATTTTGTTAATGGCTCACATAAGTGGTTACTATTATTGCTCCTAGCCTCTACAACTTGCTTTAATAAATAAATATTAGCATAAAAACAGTTTCTTAATGATTCAACCTACAACTATTCAATTGCGAGTTTAAACTGCCGTAGTTTAGATTGAAGATACCACTGGGCGTTAGCTAAAGTTGCCATAAATTGCAAAGAAGTCAAAATAACATAGTAGCAATGATAATGATAACGACTAAACATTAGGAATATGCTTCGAGAATATATAATGAAAGGATATACATCAAGAAATTTTAGAACTCATGACCTAGAGGAAACTAACGAGTAAATACATTTGAACTACTGACCACATTCTCAGCGATATCTCTTAACGTTTTCAACTACTGATGGCGATTATCACATGAGTTCCGATTAGGTATTGCACACGTACGAATGTGGCTTAAAACAACTGTCATAAGCTTATTCTAAATTTCAGTATAACATGATCAAGTGTTTCATACCTATGTGTTTACTGATTGGTACCTTCCTTCAACTAATTTAAAAACATCAAAATGATTTAGTATCAAGTTTGAATGCATTTAAACGATTTCTTTGATAAATTGGCCACATTGGCAGATAACAATAATGAGAACATAAAATTGTTCATAGGATATGCTCAAAGCATATACAAATATACATCTAATATCATTATATTAGATATATTATATATACATATATTATATATATATATATATTATATATTATGTATAAACATTAGATAAATAGTATATATATATAATATATATATATATATATACATATATATCATATATTATATATACGTATTACATACAAATGTATATTATATATATATTATATATACATTATACATATATATATATATATATATATATATACTGTATATTATATTATATTATAATCTTCCAGTTTCTAGGTGATCATGTCAGCTGTTTAAACGATTTACAGAAAGCATATAGTTTATGTCCAAATAATAATAAAATTATTGAAGAATTACAGAAAATGCAAAATACTGTAGCACAAACAAATGTAAGTTTATTTGTACTAATAATGACAGAGTTTACTCCAAAGTAATCGATTTGAATAAACATTTTATTAATATGTCGATCGGTCCTGTACAACGTAGAATATGGCACATATGTGCATTGCTTGAAGTTGGCTCACCTCTCATAAGCACAAAAAGCTAAGTACTAAAGTAACTAAAGAACTCATAATATTAGTGATAGTAAATAATGAATGGACAAAAAAAATATGATACGTAAAGAAGTGCATAAAATAATTTTAGACCTAAGATTCAAGGGAAGATAACGAATGAATGCACCTACTCTACTGTAACTAATTCTGAAACATGTCCCCCAGATAACAGCCTATATACTTCTAACGGCAATCACGCTTAATACGTAGTAGGGTGTCACTAAAATTTACGGTATCTCACAGATATACCATTCATTTTCGTAACATTTTAAGGAAACACATCCTTAACCTTTTGAAAAAGTATATCATGACTGACTCTTCAAGAGGCACAATTACAAACTTAATCTATTGGTTAGATGCCGTCAAGGAATTCGAAGAGTATGAAGAAACAGTTGTCCATCTGAAAGGTATAATAGTTTTACTTTAAGTAAGGTAACTGGTGTAGACTATTCATTAATATAAATATGCAAATCTCTAATTTTCTCTACAATTCCATGACATCATATTTGAACTTCTAACTGTTATGAAGATATAGAGCTGAACTATAGAGTTAGAACTTAAAAAAGTACTGTTGAAATTAGACCATTTAGCTCTATGCTTTGATAGGTTTGATGATGAGGTTATAACGAAGAAATACACACAGAGAGCAGATTATTATCCAAAACCAGTTAGTTAAAAGATATTTATTCAGAACACATTATTCATTGGAATATCATATCATAACATACATGAATCTGTCAGTCTTACAATTCGTAATTACTAAGACCTATTTTATTAATTGATGCTCTCATTCAATCACAATCTACACTTATCCTACTTAGTAATCATAAATATCATATGAATCACTTAAATCTTATTGATTTAATAGTGTACTATTATAAAAGACTATATAGATTCAATGATCAACCTTTTCCTGCATTTTGTGAATATACATAACTTGCCGAGGGTTGATAGAATAATTATTGGCCGATGGCATAAAATAATATGACATCAGCTAAGTAGGTTTTTTTTTAAATTCAGTCAGTAATACAATCACAT
This sequence comes from Schistosoma japonicum, assembly GCA_025215515.1. Classification (NCBI taxonomy): domain Eukaryota; kingdom Metazoa; phylum Platyhelminthes; class Trematoda; order Strigeidida; family Schistosomatidae; genus Schistosoma; species Schistosoma japonicum. The sequence continues at coordinate 14,317,295 of CM046066.1, forward strand.
TTGATGTGATAGGTACTGGGTTATAGTCGTTCTGTGTATACCAACAATAGTATGACGGCAGATTAAGCGACATAATTAGATTGAAACATCCATTGCGTATTTTACTGTTAACAACCGTACAAAAAACGACATGCAACCGAAAACAGTATCAGGGCATAATCTACTCAAAGTACATATGTATCAACTTTAAAAAACAGTGAACATGATGAACGACAACTGTTGTACTGAATGACTATTGCTCTGAACCGTACTGATAGCTGAGTGATTTATGGTTACAATTCACATTACAGTGAGATTTTATAGTTGCATACTTAATGAATGCAATGATTTAAAAATATTTAGAAGAATACAAAAGCGACTCACTTCATATTGTCCTTTGAATTTTGAACACCTTAATGCTTTCTACATTCTTAACTGTTTTCTCTGTTCCTTCACTTTCAATTGTTTGTATTTAATGTTTAGCATCAGCTAAGGTTGGCCAGTTTAAATGTATACACAACTATATAGATTTTTATTTTGTCTCTGTGTTCAACTATATGTAACTAGACAAGTTATTCGAAAAATATTCTACAAGAAATCAGTTCTTGAAAACAGTAAGGCATAAAATTATTGTTCAGTTATGCAAATAGGAAATGAGTATTAGGAAGTTAAACAGTTTTTTGACATTAAGTCATATAAAGACAAGTGAATTGCATTGTGATCTTACAACAACAATACTTTTCTATTATTATTAGTGTATACATTGACTATTTCCTAACTGTGCATATATTACAAGTTTAAATCTCGTACTTTTTCTTCAACTGAATATAAATGCTAACTGCTGTATGCTACATTTAAAAGAAGACATACAAACAATGATTGTGACTTAGAACAGGCTTGTATCTTCCCGTTGATTTATGATGGTCTGAAACTGGTCAGTCCATTACAAATCAACAGGAAAATAAAAGCCTATTCTAAATTACATATGTACCCGTTGCACAAGTGTGACTGTCTAGACATAGTAGCCTAGTGGTGAACGCGGTGGCGTAAAATCTGTGCATCTTTTATATGATGCATAAGAAGGAAAATAGTTGTAGTAGATGAACTAGTAAAAAACTTTTATTAATTGAAAATGAGTAGCAGTTACTAACTTTTTACTTAATTGAAACTTACTTTTTTGAATAATAATCAAAGTTATTTAATTCAAACTTGTCTCTATGTATAATTCATTCTCAGAATAATCTAACTATGCATCATCTTTGATATCATGAATTGGCACGAATTAGACAATCGTTGATCACCTGGAAACACTGGACAGCCGTTTCGTTCTAGTATGGGACTCTTCAGTGATTCCAGGTGGTCAATAGTTATCTAATTCAGACCAATCCGTGATATCGAAATTGACTGTCAACAATCTCCATAACACCCAATTATATGCATCATTTGTTTTCTTTTCCTTGATTCTCTCTTTCATTTAATAAACAGAAAATGAACACTGAACCACAAAACAATAAATCAACAGCAGGGATAACGACTAGTACAATCAGTACAACATCAGATATTGAAATAATTGAACTACCAAATGTTGAGATTGAAGAAGAGGATAATGTCGGTGAAAATGGTGATGACGACGACGACAAAGTAGATTTTGAAAGTGAACAAGATAATCACAATAAAGAAGAGGAGAATGATGAAAGTTATGATAATATGACTTTATCTATGGTTTCTACCGATTTCTCTAAGTTTCAGTCGAGTGATACAAATAACAAACTGGTGATGTCTAAATCAATAGATAATGAATGGGAGGAAGTAAATCTTGTCAAAGAAAGGGAAAAGACAACCAATACTACGACTACTACAACAAACAATAATAATAACCTAAGTGAGACAACTTATGGTAGTGAGTAATTTATGTGTAGTGTTTAATTTAGAACAAGACAAACAAACAAACTACATTGTTTACGTCGTTTTGTATTTATTCAGAAAATCAGGATGTACTAGACATCTGTTTTGTACTAGTATGCGATTCTTTAGCAGTGCACACCCATCAACTCTCTAGGAATTTAACCCAAGATATCTAGGTCACACTATCAACTTTAAGACCGTTGATCTGACGTCCAATGGCTTGCATTGTCAACTGGGTGACCAACAACGAATATAATTTTCAGTTAGATTCAACTTAGGTTTTACAATAAGAAAAATGCATAGCAATATGTATATAAGGAATGGTATGTCTCTGTGAATAGCCCTAGCTGTATCTTATTAGAAAATGGAATATAGACATATATGTTTTGTTTTTTATTCATGCTAGTTTTTTTACTGACCTCTGGTAAGTGACTACTTAAGATTTTATGCATAAATTGGATTTTTATCAATGGACCTTTCGTCCCACACCCCCCGTCGGAATGTCCCGCTTCATGTATAACATTTTCTCACCTTAGAATCCCAACATTTATACCATGACTGGTTGGATACAATCTAGTAAAAACTGATTGATAATATCGCGAAATTCGTTAGACGACATCAAAACAGATGGAGGTTACTTTGAAATATTATGTTTATAACATTTATAACCATTTTAACTTCAACTTACAGATAAACCAATAAGAACATCTCATGAATTTCAAACTTATTGGATGAATATTCAATATATGAAACGATCAAATCGTATAGGTGCCATTAAAGAAATTATAACACTATTAAAAAATATATCACCTGAACTATTACCAACATGTAAGTTCTATTAATAATGTAGGCTACTTAAATATGAAATACAAGTAGTAAAGGATTGTTACTCAAAATAAATGGTCTTTTTAACTATAAATAGTTTACATTTTCGTTAAATTTCATATGTTTATTAACAATGTATGCAATATTTAAGCGACTTATATTTTATTAGACTTATTTATATGTTCTTATGATTGAATATTCTTGGCAATCAATTCGTTGAAAAAGAATCCTTTGTTAAATAAATTCATTTCATAAAAATGTGTGTTAATTGAATTTTTTAGGAATGTAATCTAGAGTTTTGCATCATGGAATGACTTTATTCCCATTACTATTGATGATAAATAAGGAGAGGATGTCTATTTTGTCTGCAGTACTCTACGCAATCAGTAGAGTTTAAAAATATCGAGTATGTAGTAGTTAGTTATTAAAGTAAATCAGGTTGTCCAATACATCGCCGATTGATTGGAGTTACAACTGTACAACATGTAATTGGAATTCAGTGATCTAGAATTTAAGTGCTTTTGCTTGAAGGTTATGAAACCGACCTCTGATAAGATGGCAGGTGTGTACTACTGAGGTGTCCTACACCAGAACAAAATGGCTGTCCAGTGATTCCTAATTAATATTGATTATTTGACTCAAGTTAGTTCATTATGTGAAAGTCCTAAGATTCATTTATTTGCAAGTAGTACTATTCTTGTATTTTCTTCCTTACGTTTATTTTCAGTCTGGCAATATAGGGTTGGGCAAATTACTTCCCTGTATCATAAATGCAATTATTCATACTTATGAATTATTGTGCAAGTGTATTCTAATGGAATGTTACAGAACTGAAACAGGGTTTCACTATAGTGGAATAATTGATTTCATTTAGCTTTTTACTTAACAATCTATGCACATTTATATTTAACTTTAAATTGTTTGTCCTCTTGACAAGGAATTTATAAAATTTTGTCAGACAGTTGTCCATTTACATATTAAAATGGAAGACCGATGGTTAAAAAATTCATTTCTAATCTGAGTCATAAGGTTAAATCCCACCTCACTTTCAGTTTGTATCCTCTGGATAGTTTTAATAGCCTTTCCATAAACTATAGCTCAAAGCAGAATATACAGACTGTGTACTTGGTAAATGAATTACAGTTTGCTGAATATGAGACAGATAAAGACGTTTTTGATCAAACGGATCTTAATAATGATGTTTACAGCTTATAAATGCCCATAGTTTATTAAAATGATAGTGCTACGCATCTTTTTCCTATGCAAGTCGATTACTTTAATGTTTTGCGTTAATTTATACTACTGACTACTAGTCAGTAAGTCATATTCTCATGAAACATTTGGACAGGGCAATCTATAGTGTGGACAGTTCTTAGTTACACACGTGTTACTAATGTCAAAAAAGGTTTGTCATTGTATCTGAATACTTTTCTAGTTTTTAACGATTCATCGTTATTTGTAAGTATTCATTGAACCTTCATTTGTCTATATCGGTTTCACATTTTTGCGCTCATATCTATCGGTTTACTTATTAGATGTCGTTGTGGATACGGATCTAATTGCGTTTCTTGTTACCTACTTTAGCTTCGTTATATACAACCGACAGTAATGCATACTCGACACCAAGAAATATTACTGATAAGTAAATGCTAGATAGTTAATTTATTGCCTATGTCGATTGGCTTTAAATATATTCAAAACTATACTTAACACCAGTCTCCACAAAAATAACCATCTCAATTCAATTTCCTATTCAATTAATTTCTTTCAGTAATTGGAATACGAATGGAAGCTGAAATGCTAGATGATATGCTGAATGCAATCAATGTTTCAATGACGACTGGAAGTAAGTTAATAAATGAGTATTACCAGACTATTAGAAACACTTATATGAACGATTGTACACTGCATCCAATTAGAAATATGAGCAAAGTATGCAAAATATATTTGACATGAGATATTGATACGTCCCTACAAACCGCTTTTATGTCAACAGATGTTGAACAAACTGGCTCATCAAACTATCAATAAGCTTTAAAGTCAATAATTATTAATAGACATTATACATGAATTGTTTTAACCTCAGTTGCTTAGTAGGAAGCAATTTGGAGGGTGTTTGACTTCCATCAGTTCAGATACTTGTATTTCATCTAAAGAAAACTCCCAATCATAAAATTTTGACTAACTACCGTAATAACTAACTGCTATGTACTTATTAGTGTTCGGATATACATTCAATCAGAAGCAACGTAGACCTTGACACATTTATGTTAAATCAAGTTGCTAAACCACACTAACAAGAAAAGATTAAGTTAACAATAGCGATACTAGAATATGCATCAACAAGAAATGAAAAGGAATGTATGGAAGATTAATGTAAACTAAGATTTAGAAGATAAAGGATGAATGTATCTGTACTACTGTAGCCAGTGTTCAGAAATATCTCCGTGTCTCTAGCCACTAAAATGGTGTACTACACAACACGGTTCAAACCAGCAATCCATGAAGTGATTGCATGTTTTGATTTGGCCACCCTTTTGTACATCTTACCCGTATACCAACCAATATTATGCAACGAGGTATAAAAAATTGAGTGAACTAGGCTTATTTTGCTAATAAACAAAAATTGTACAAAACCGATCCTGGGGCACAGAAAGCTGGAAACCAAGACTCACAAAGAGGTACTAAATACTGCAACGAGAAATCCTGTTAACGTTTACATTTTCGATTCGTGCAAAATAAATGTAAAAACTTTTAAAATGTTTTTATATTGTCTCCTTAGATGATAACAGCTTATACATGTATGATATCTTAATACAATTGAGTAAAACTGCACGATTCGATTGCGCCTTATTCTTAATCAACGATGAAACTAAAGAAGGTAAGTGTTTGTTAAATAATTTAGATTAACTAGATTTTCAACACCCAATATATTGCTAAGTAATCTAAATGAAGCCAGAATTCGGACAGTTCCAACTCAATACAGTTGGATAGCTTTGTAATATGTTGGATAACCAGAGCCAATTAACTATTTGATACTTCTGGTATATGTGAGCTGATTAGTTGGTGAGAGGACAGATAAATGGGGATCTCATTGAAATTAATAGAGAATTGTAACTTATTTTAAGCGACTGATTTCATTATGATTTCTAAGACTGTTGTCTATTCCTTATCAAGATCTCAATCAATATTCGATATATTTTATGTGACGTCACATGTATTGACGTACGAATTGATCTAATCGGTTCAAACATACCTCTTTTCCGTACGTAATAAAATGTACTCCTCCTAAACAAGCAAACGATCATCCGAAATTATAGTATACAAATACCGAAAGACCTTACATAAGAAGTGATTATTTTCCACAGGTCAGTATACATAAATTTATAACGATTAGGTAGGGACGGAATTTAGAACACAAATTTCTCACTATATAGGACTTTTCAGCTGAATGTAGTTGTATCTCGGTGTTAATCATTACATTGAGATTCGAACGTGGTACCTGCCGCTTTAAATACCAATGTTATTCAGTAAGCTGTTGAATCAAACTTGACAAGCCTATTGGCTATCTGGATTCAATGTTTCAGCGGTATATGTGCTAGTGACTGAAGCGATAAGTAATGAGTCCAATTATCAACATGAACATCATGAATCGAATGGGCGTACATCTCAAATAAAACAAAGTGTATATTTAATATTTTTCTACCATTCACTATCCGTGTTTACTGAACATAATAGCATCGAAGTAATCCGTTCAACATACACACATGCTAATAGAGATTAATCAATTGTAGTCCATAGTATCAAGCAGAGGAAATTACAAACCAATTACATATAAAATCACTATATATATGTTTGTTTTTTCGCTTTTTAGCTATAAAAAGTATAATGGACCAATTACATCAGTGTGAATTAAAACAAAACCAAATAAAACAACTTGAATGCATTTACTCAATATAAAACAAAATAAAGTACACTGCATACATCATTTTAACAATATACAATATCGTTTATACAGACAGATAAATCAGTAAAGTAAAGAAAGTTTCAATGAAATTGACTATTTTTGTGAATCTATATGACCGATTAATCAGATCAACAATAGGGCAACTATCGCTACTAATTTATGTTTGTCTCATGTGTTGTACATAATAGAGTTACATTGATTGTTGTTATTCTAATGATACTACTAATAAGTAATCCAATTTGTGTTGTGAACAAACGATAATGATTGAGAGTGGGTGACAGTAAAAAGATTAAAAGTAAATAAATCAACAAAGCAATCAATAGTGAAAGACACTAATTCACAAATATATATATATGTATTACTTAATAAGTGCGTATATGTGCGTGTTCAAAACAAACAATACAACAAAATGAAATCATATAAACATAATGCATACATACATACTTGGATACATACGTTGTAAAAGTGTGTACCTTTTTTTTTCTAATTTTTCGTGAATGATCATTTATTTATTTCCTACTGATGTTAAAATTTATCTTGAATATTTGAATACTTTATTTATATACACTAATGATGTCAAGTCTTTTTGGTGTTTTTGTGAATCACAGAATATGAATATGGTGTAAGAGTTGAGAAAAGGGTGGTTACAGTCATTTTGGGGTGGGTTGTTGAATGATACAAAGTAATCTATGCATCGATTATTGCATATTCATTGATGCGACACTAGTGACTACTAATCAATGCTCATCTGCATTTATATCATCAATTGATCTACTGTCATTGGAATCACTGACACCATCTTCTTTTAGTCTGGACATTGTAGTATTATGCAAATTATTGATTAGGAATGTTGAAGTGGAATTATGATTACCACTGTTATCATCAGCAATATTAGTACTATTGTTAGCACCACTGTTTTCTTTGGTGACTAAATAGCTTAACACTAAGTCACCTGACTGTTTCCAATAAAAGTGTCGAGCACTGCGTAAATTCATATTAGGATCAAGACACTGGAAGTAAAAAAAATGAAGTCATTAGGTAAAAGAAAAGAATATTCAGAACAATAGATTAAGCACTTAGTGAAACCTGAAAGTCCTGAGTTCAATCCCTAGTGGAGTCATGAGTGTGTGCTGCTGAGGGCAAAAACGTTGTCTAATCCACCACAATTTTTAATTGTCAATGGATGTGACATTTCAGACTTTGAAAATGTTATTTTAATACAAGTATAAACCGAATAAGTGAAGGGCTCACAAATTTCATTTATCATACTGTTGAGTAACTATGGCTAGAAAACAAAACCCGTATGCCCTGCATTAAAAAAAAAGCCAATGAATACTTTCTTTAAGAATTCAATTGAACATTGGAGAAACCAAGGGTTATGTAAGGTAATTAAGTTTGTTCCATTATTGAAGATGAAAACATTCCTGATTTATTCAATACCCGAGTAATTGAATAGTTTATGACATTTGGGTCCAAACAGTCCAACATGCCAAAAACTAACTTGGCAACGGGGTCTCGAAGGTTATGAAACTCTGCTTGATTTAATTTTTGTGCTGAATGACAATTATTATCATCATACAGCCTCGACAGGTCTTGTGTTTCTCAATAGAATTTGAACAATGCGTTATTAAGTGTCATATTCCACTACATTATTACTAAACTACTTGAAGTATGAGTAGTCTCCAGTGGGATTAAAAGGTTCAAACATGAATGTAATGTTGCCTAATCCTGTGGATTCTACTTGGACTAGCTGATTGTCATCGATGATGATGAATGAACTGGGTTTACTGGAAGTTTACGATATATCGGGCACCTAAAGACTGATTATTTTATAGAACTGTTTCGGTAGTCTACTTCATCTATTTTGGTTGTATACAAAGTGGATATTTTATTTGCATTATTATTACGTTCCCCTTGCCCTATCCTCCCGTTTATCACATTAACGGTCAGTATATCACTTTCAATTGATGAACAAAAGTTAAGCGATTGTGCACACGTTACACCATTTCACGATCACTGTCACTCATATTTTGTATTAGTGTTATTTTCTTAATTGGTTGACTAGGTGATCACATTTTATGTATATATAAAGGATTGCTTGAAATGTAATGTCTGGTGGCCGGCTAAATTGTCATACGTTCATCATTCCGGATTTGCGAACTAACAGTCACAGGGTGGACGTGAGTGAGTGCTGATTGGTAATACCTTCCCATCATCATAATAGTTGTCAGACGTCATAACAGCTTGTATACTATTCACAAGCTTTGAAAGAGTGCTACTGAGTCTCATAATAAATTTAATTGAAACAATAAACCTATAGAGTGTATAAGATCTGGGTCATTTTAGCTCTTATGCGTCAATAGATTTTAGGCACATCACAAAAACAGATACAGTATGAAAAAAATATCTACTTGATCACTAAGGTATTAAAGTAATATCCGTTGAAAATAAAGTATGTGAAATAATTTAAACACCCGACTAGGTTTCGTAAAAAGCATTAGTGTAAGGGAAGTACGTAAGATACGCAAATCAATTATCTGAACCTGCATTGACTAGTATAACTAGAACGTATTTAATCATGTCGATTCGAACCATATTATAATAGACATTATCACAATTATTTGAACTCGCTTCCTACACAGAGAATAATTTCTTTTATTGAAATATATAAAACTCATAAAAAGAATTTGACATACTTGATCTCCACACCATATTTCAATAATATTTTCAGGATTTGGATCATCAGATGAAGCAGTAGCTATTATTTTAGCTAAATCAACTTGTAATGTTTCAGGTGGAAGACTTAATGGTGCCATTGCAGGTGTTTGGGGATCGGAAGTTGTGCAGCAATTAGATGGTATGCTATTGGATGATTTAGGCGGGATTGCTTGACCAGTTTCATCGTTTTGTCCTATTAAAAGTGAAAAAAAGATGTATATGTTGGTTATCGACACTTTATTTCTCTAAGTTCCTTTACCAAGCATGATTGGTAAACACATACTCTAGGTATGAGAGCTAGTGATATTACACGGTTGTTCGAGAGGAGCAAGAGTGTATTATTCCTCTGAAGCATATAGCCTTTATTGAAAGCAACGAAATTATAGCAGACGGATAGTGTTCATAATAGACATCAATGGGATGAGGTTTCTTAACTGAAAGAAGTCAATATTAGATGACTTTAGTTGAATTGTACCGCTTGTTAAACGATATATTTATTTGGTCATTGCACTACTTTTTTGAGCTTTATTTCTCCCCATTATTAACGTTTCACAAGTGTATCGCAGTTTAGTGCCTTATTCTTAAACAAGTCTACTATAATAAGGAAAAACTTACCTGGGGATCTAGGTGACGGTGGATTAGATAATGACCCATTGATTGTTAATGTATCGGCCAATTTATATAAACGCTGAAATACATGCTCCATTACTTTACGTATTAGCAAAACATCGTTAGCAGCTAATGAATCTCTTTTTAATGAATTCATCGGTACAACACGTCTGTGGAATTAAAGAAATGGAGAAACATATCAGTGAACTGTGTAATAACAAATGAGCCTACAATCAGTAAAGTGATAACTTAACGATTCAAATAAGATCTTGAGAGCTGTTACAGGTATGTGGAATATTGCAACTTACCGACCACATATATTGTAGAAACATAATCCTACTTAAGGTAATTTAAACTGGGTTAAAAGTGGTCGTTCAACCTGTGATCACTAAAATCAAAGTACAACTGATTAGATCCAGTTACAAACGGTCATATTGTGAATTTCATGATTTCAGGGCTTCACTGCCAGCAAACATGAGGGGAGATATTTCGAAGGGGGACCTTTTCTAACTCCTCTTCTTTCTAATGTGAGAAGTCACCATACATGAAGACCCTACGTATTTGAAAGAAACACCTTATTACATTCAGACTTCAGACTAGTAGGTAATACAAACCCGTGCTCGGAGGTTGAACTTTCGCTTTTAGTTTCTCTATGTAATTTGAATCCTCTTCACAATTTGAGACGTCGTCACCGAGATATTCAGGATATAACAAACCACTTGTGATCAGTATTAACAATAACATCAGCAACTTAGACAATAATACTTTATCTAGGACAAACATTTTCAAGATAGTAGAAATTACATTTGAAAACAAACAAAAGAATACTTACCGCTGACCTTGATTATCTATTTCAATGACAGCAGGAACAAGACAAAATGCAATACGCACTGGTTTAGGGAGTTTACACTGGAAAAGATAAAAAAGAGGTAGAGAGGAAGGAGATGAGCGGCGTTATAATCTGATAACCTGTTAATTAATATTCAAGCAGCTAAACATATACAATCAAAGATGATACTAACTATTGCTCCTGGAAGTTGAACTTTGAATCATAAAGATGGAGTATGGTACAAAAAGGGAAGTGTTACTTCAAAGGTAATTGATTTATACAGACTTGAAGGATTGTTTATACAGCTACTAATGGTATTAGGACTTTTACAGTTTACAGACGTTTTAATAGAACAAGAAACCAGGTGTGAATTTTGTAGAAAGTTTTACAGATATGTCGATCGAGGGTGGAATGCTTAGGATATATTTTCCATTTCTCTAAAATCTTTGCAAGAACTCACACAAACACTAAGCTACTTGAAAACATTTAAAATAACACACTACTTACAGATTCAACAACTTCCATGATCCATTTCGGTTCCGGATTACAACGTCTTAACCGTACACTAAATGACGAAGCATCCCGAGCTAAAAGTCTATCCAGTGGTCGACCACTTCCATCACTACAGGAGATAATAACATAATTATTGATTATCAAAATGAATATACCTTAAGATAATTGGAGTATGTCCAGGTATTTCCAAAGTTTGGTCTGTATTCAAATCGCTGCGTGCTACATAAAATGAAAAGGAGTACAAGCAATAATTGATAACAATCATTTTAGTAAACAAGAAATCAATGATAAATAGGAATATTTTTTTCTGAAAATCAATGAATGTGTCTGTTATGATCCATATAAAATTACGCAACTCGATTGTTAACATAATGAGTAAAGCCTATACAAATACTCTCTCAAATCCAAAAGTTGGACGATTACTAATAATGACTGTACCTAGTCAATGACATAATTTTTATGAGTGAATCGTCAATTGATCTTCGATGACCTTTCAGTCTACTCGGTACTGCACAGTCCCAGCCTAAATGAAAATAACACATATAGTCAGCCAATCCGATATCATAGAATCGGGATTCATACGTCCCAAACAATCATATATACTCAAAGACAATTAGTAAAACAATATGGATACAGAATCAGAGTACTTGAGATATACAGTTGAAAAAGTCAGTCATTCAGTCAGTTACAACGTAGAACTTGGTACATGCGTACATCAGTTCAAGTTGCCATGCCTCATCAGATAGAGATTAAATTATCGGACCAAATCCCAGAGGAGAGGAGGTAGTAACAGAGTAAGTACTAATGGAAAGGCATAGGGATCAGAAATGAGATTTGAGATAAAAAGTGATTCAGTAAAGAGAAAATTATAATAAGCTCAAAAATTAGAATTTGGAGGAAGACAAGGAGTGGATGCACCTGCGCCATTGCAATCGATTTTGAGCCATATCACCTACAGTCTCTAACCATTTGTTACGATCATCGCGTGGGCCCCAACCAGGTATACAAGTAATAATTCGTGTCATATGAGGTGCCAATCATTTAATAACAATTTATGGTTTAAATAAAAGCTTAGAACAAGTAAGATATGAATAGCAATAAGATGCTAGACAAGTATAAAGACGCAATATTTATGATAATCTTTCGAAAAAGTGGTAGTGAAAGATCGGTCATTTTACCTTATTAGTCCTGAATCAATTAGACTGAATCAAGGTACCACTAATATCTGACTTACTATTATTGTTTTAAATTCAAGATTAGAGGATAACTTCAGTAAAATGGTGATGATACAACAGTAGCATTATAACAAATTTAGTTTAAGTAACAATATATTTTTTCATAGTTCTAAGAGACACTAGCTTTTAAAACTCCTAGAAAGGATGATAATAATGTAAATAAATATTAATGTTTAACTCATTAGAATATAAATAATATTATATTCATGACTTTTATCTTAAGTATTGATTAATTAAAATTGTCATTTTTTGGTACCTCGCAACTTCAAATAGAAGATTTCTGAAAATGTTTATTGACAACTTCCAAAAATTACACTAGTATAATACTGATTGTTTTTATGAGTGACATGAACTCAGGTTTTACAATATCACTTGTTGTACAGACATCCACTTTCCCGACCATTTAATTGAGAACCAGCCCGATGTTGACTTGTGTGAGAGTATGATGGAATGAAAATAGGAGTGGCCAAAGTAAAGCGTAGGGTCAGTCTAAGAAGTCGCTAACCGTTGATCAGAGTGATGATGGTAAGTACAGACTAAATGGTTTGGACTTGAGAGATAATCACAATTACTGGTTGGAGAGAATAAGTAAAATAATGATGTATCTGGCCTACGTGCGAATGGTTAATGAAAGCGTAGATAGATAGATAAGTGACCAATCATAATTGAATGGATAGGTAGCTATAACATACTTATTTACCCTTTCATCTGATATGTGTGATTTGCCACTCGATATTGCTGTAAAAAATGCCTTGTGCTTAACCTATCTGAATCTAGATAAATCGGTTGAATTGTGTCTGAATGAAGACTAAGGCTTGAATGGAACTAGCTATAAGTTATCCTATCGCGTATAGGGAAGTAACAAAAACAATCCGACCGTCCTACAGTATTTATTCTTTAACTTAATGTTATTTTTCATTCGTTCTTCATGAACTATATTCTGCAAGTAATCTCGTTAACTTGATCATTTTGTCCCAATGTTGCATGTCATGGAAAGCGTTTGAACGTGAAAAGTAGTAAATACTAGAAAAAAACTTACATAAAAACTTTAAAATATAAAAATATAATCCAGTTAAAATGCTTAAGGCTATACGTTACGGGTATGGGTTTGCACTACATTTTATAACCAGTATAACATGAACAATATTACTGGATGCGACTTATTGAAATTATGTTCGTACACAATATTTCCAGAAGGCATTATTTTCTAATTATTATTAACTTATTTACTGTAAATAGATACGTGTTAACGGTGGCTTTAAGACAAATTTCAAGTGTAAGTGATAATGATATTACTAGCTGATGGCAAAAACTGAAGTAAATACAGCATAGTTCAAAAATCGACTAAAGGGTTGAAAAGGTGTCCTTAGAACAAGGCCACATGGATACTACAGAACAAATATAAGCAAGCACGTAAACATACCATTATCCAAATTATTATTATTACTGTTTGAAGATGCAGCTGCTAAACGACGAGTAAATAATGATCTGAGCAATATAAAACCATAATTAACTGAAAGGAAAGCCAATAACAGAAACAAAAGAAATGCGCAATGATTTTGAAAATAGAATGCAATCATATGGTTGGGGTTATCCTCAATCTATAAAATGCTTACTATGTGTACACTATAATGCGTTTGCCGTTATTTTTACTAGCAGTTAATGGATGAGTGCTGTATATATTGGAGTACAGTTTCCACCAAATGCTTCATCTCAACTACGGTAGTCATATAAAACTGATATGGATATGCCACTGTACCGTAGCCTGCAATACTGCATAAAAGGCATAAATATTGTACAAACTAGAATTTGAAATGTAACCTGTAGCGAAAAATACGCTTTAAGACGCAGCACTCAACCAATGACTTAGTGGTAAAATAACATACAGTGACCATTAAAAACACTGCAGATAACCTCAACCCTGAGTTGCTTCACAATAAGAAGAGTATAGGTCCAAATAGATAAGTATCTAACATGGGCAAAATATTTTAATTCACCAGAAAACGCTTGCTATACGTTATATCAAAAAATCTTAAGAATAGAGTAACCCAAAACACGATAACGTTTATTTATTACTGACGTAGTAGCAGAACATGACAGTTTAAATCATTAACTGGGCATGAAACACTTCTTCGAAACTGCAGAAGTATACCTAGCTGTTGTACATGATCTGTTTTAAATAGACATACAACGATATGCCTTGAATAATCTCAATGATAGGAAAAAACAACCTCGTAATTTAGTGTTATAACTTTTAAACGACAAACACATCAGTTAAACTTGTATACATAAATCATAAGTCACTTAACCAACTACAGATGTGTGAACATGGCTTAGAGTCCCGTAGTCGAAATATGAGAGCTAGTGATGCTACTACACAAATGTTCAAACCAAATATATACATAGATACGCACTTGTGATTTTATAACGAAAAGTTAAATGCCTAAACCAACGAGTAACTGCTTCATATATATAAAGAGGATATTATAAATGAACTCATTCATGATAGTGAGGTGTGTGGGGGGAGGGGGTAGAGTAAGCTTACTTTTAGTATCATAACTAAAATTCGAATCATTGAATTCATTTAAGAGGCCAGCATCAGAGGCATTGATGTAAGCTGACAAACAATCACCTTCATCCAAATGAATAATTGGCATCTATAAGATGAAAGACAGGGAGACGGTTACGAACAAATAAGCTTCAACGAGATTCAATACTTAAAACACAACACGATTAGTTTAGAACATATCAGAGAGGAATGAAGAGCAATCCAATTGCATTAACCATCCATAGATTGTAAGTGCACAAAGTTTAAAGATGCTTGAAACCAAATAGAAACGAGGTATGAACTAAACTAAGGGAACAAAGGAGGCAGATAGTTTAGAAAATTCGGAGCTACAAACCTGATGTTAGAAGTGGGGTTGAAGAAATTATTGGTGGTAATATGAATAAAAAGGCAGATTTTCGGCGGTGAAAACTATGAAAGACGGAGGTGTAAGCCTCATATTTTTTGACGAATGAACGCATTTTCTTGTCAGGGAGTAAATTTGATCCTTAAGATGAGTCATTTAAACCAGATTTCAAAAAACGACGATCTAGGCCACAAATTCGACAAAACTACTGGATGATCAAGACGAAAACGCTGTAAACACTTATGAATGTAACGAAGTAGAAAACTTACTTTTCATAAATGAAGTCAAGAAGGGTGAAGCATTGAAATTTAAACTAAATTTCTGAGATATATTTTGTTTATACTAATATCTATTCCATGACGATGATATCTTCGAAAATTGAAGTCTTAATCAATTATAAGATTCAACTTCTGAGAGGATTTGATAAGTTTTTTTTTAAAAATATACATACATCATCAAGATAAGATATTTACTCTACTTGTTGAAAGTGTTTACCTTTTATACATTTGTATTGTGGTAACGTATTGCTCAGGACAGAGTTGAATGGAGAATACTGGTGAGCGGCCTATGCTCCTCCGAGAGGGGTAAGAGGCGTAAGTAAGTAAGTAATTGTGGTAACGTCAATAAGTATATCTCCTATATAAAAGCAATTGAAATAGCTGAACAAACAAGACTATATGATACTAAGCCAAATTATTTTGTTATAACCTCATCTCATCTTCCAGGTACCGATACGTGTATTTGGTTTTTCAGTACCCTACAAATGATATTATCCCCTTGCTCAAAGCGAAGTTACTGGGGTAGGGATCGGAGTTCGTGACTTAGTAAATGAAAATCGAATCCATTAACCATTGGGGCGTTGCTCGTAAAAGTCAACTATTCAACGTAAGTATCATTTTTAACACGAACCGAAACAATATGTACTTCCAGATACCTGTAAATTACTCAACATTCAACTAATCGCTTTAAATTATTAACTGACAGTGAGTTGGTCAGACAGTAAAAAAATAATTAAAATTAGATAAAGCAAATGACTTCAAAGTAAGAGTAGACCATTTTAATCAAAGCAAATAGTTTGAACTGCGGCTAGTGGTAAAATCCAAGATGTGCAACTAATCCTATTTGGAAATCAACTGAGAGATGCACTTATAACATCTGAATACTGATGTTCACATTATGAGTCGATCTGCATGAAGCGTCAATGCATAATACAATGGGTCAGTGAAACAAGAAAGTCAACAACAGACGTGTGAAACGAGCAAGAATATGGATAAAAGTACTGAAAACCTACATGATAATACGGTTAATAACAATTACAACTTACTCCACATTTTAAATCTACTATGAACCAATTTGGAACATAAATAAGTTTTTCACGCTTCTTGATTTCCTCTTCAAATGATACAACACCTAAGCATTCATTCATTGACGCCTATTTACATACATGAATGGGCGAAAAGTAAAATATGAATGGAACTATTAGGGACAATATTGAGATGAAATAGGATAAACACTAAGAATATACACATACTCATGCTTGACTTTCTATGACCAGCTGGGCTGTTATCCAGCCACGTTTTTAATAATCACTAAGAGTATAATATAAAGTACTTTCGCAGGTTTTTCTTTAGTTTAGTGGATGAGTACTGTAAATATATCATAATTTACACTAAAAGTATTTTAGAAAGCTCTAATTCTCACTTTGGTTGCGTTTTCTATCCGATATATCGGGCATCATTACACTAATACTTTTACGGTAAACAAATGTGGGTTACTCCAGCATCTTGAAATGACATCTATAATGACAATTATATTCTAATATATGCAGTGCTAATGTACTGGAAGAAAAAGATAACGAACACTGAAAACGGTTGCCAATAACCTCAACCTTCCAAATGTGTTTAAAATATTGGGATATACTTGACCATAAAATGACGTGAAAAACATTAACCACTTTAGTAATATCATTGGTAATTAGCGCGCAGTCCAGCACAAATGTACTTTAGCCCAAGTTTACAGACAAGTCCAGGACAACAAGATCAAAGTAACAAAATGAAAAATAAACCAGAGTAAATTTATGACGTTTAAACATCGAAAATACGATTCGACAAAAAAGGAATGAAAAAGTATATACGAAAGAATGTCTTTTTTAATTTATTTAACTGTGGGGTGGATTTACTTTTCAGCAATGTGAGTTGCTACGATTACTTTAATAATTTAACATTCTATTATTCAGCTGAGAAACCATTTATTTATAACACCTATAGATTTCAAAACCTAGATATCCCTTAGTATATTTTGTAGTGAACGCTGAATATTATAGTATGCAACACGGAATGACTGTAGCTAAGTAACCAATGAAAACCATGAAGGAATGAATTCATGGATTGTTTCAATATAAGACTCCTCAGAAAAGATGACTGTTGTTAGAAATGTAATATGTTAACTCAGTGGTCTGGGGGACAAGTTATTCGTGAGGACTCGGTTGCTATACTTGGAATGGTCATTTATATTAAATACAGATTTCAATACCAGAACTAAACAGTGACTAGTAGCTGTAAATAGCTGTTTATTTACGGTCAATATATCGCGCAAACCATAAATATGATTTCTGTCACTAAGTATACAATGCAAAGCAATGACTGACTGTCTTGTGTTATTTAACGATATTTACTCATTTCACTATGAGTGAATAACACAGTTTACAAAATAGAACATGAAATAGTTAGTCACATTCCTTAATATTAACCAATTCTAATCAAATGACGTATAAGCATAGATTATAACATACTAGGAGCTTATTACATAATTTTTAAATTGCTTGCTAGATACACACTCACACGACTAGCTTTTCACTTACATTCCAATGAAAAATACTTGTTGACAAGCATAACAAAGCCAACTACTTCCACCATTACAAGTAACCATACTTGAAATGTGAGTCATAGCTCAGTGAAGTTCTCAAGTTAGGTACAGAATAATAGACAGAGACTGGAAATTAGTTGAAGTGGTTGAGGTAAATTTGCACATGTCCAACTATCGTTTACCTATACGGTTGGGGTAAAACTAAAATAGAAGTAATCCAGGGACAACCAAATCAAGAAGTTACGTCAATTCATGGAGTCGTTGACTGTTGGTCCGAGTTGTGCTGGCAGATCAAGACCTACTAGCTAGCGTTCGCGCGATAATCGCCATCAGTGGCTGCAGATATTAAACTGGATATGGTTAACAGTCGATCAATGGTTTAAGTTAATTTACTCGTTAACTTCTACATCCTAGTTTCCATTATTCTTTCGTGCATACCTTTTTCTAATTTCTTCCTATTGAACTATGTACTGGTGTCGATCTTGTCAAGCCAATGAGGTATCGCAACTTAAGCTAACACACATATACGCAAGGTTTCCTCTGTTATTTATATCTAGCTAGCTAGTTAAGGAACTCAACGTCCACCAATTAAACTTCTGGTTCAAGCCTGCTTCAATTCATTTACTTCACTTAAACAATGGACTGTCAGTATAACTAGCCTCCACACTTAGAGGGTAGTTAGGAGTCATGTCCCTGATAAATGAGTGACAATGGTTATGCCATTGAAAAGAATTTTCTTGAAATGCTAATATACAAATATAATTACCGAAGAAAAAGATTTACTTTTAAAACATCATAAACAGCTACTACACCTTCATTATCTTTTGTTAATATGAAACGCTTTTCGGGGCATATATGAAACTGTACAATCGGCGATCCACCTGTAAATTAAAATAGTTGTTACTTAACAAAAATGATAGTGAAAAATTTATCCTAAAACACTATTTGAGTTGTAATATAACTAAACGATATCACACAAATATGATTCCATACGTTACACATTGATCTTGATTGGATACCACTTGAGACTAGAGAGGACTGAATATTATAGAAATTAGAAGTGAGGACTCAAAACCCTATCAGTGATTTAACTCAGTACCTTCATATTTCGCGGGTAAAGCTTAACCGCCAGAAGAACTAGGTCAGTGTCCTATGATAGGGTCTCTACTTAAATCACACAATCTGTGATATAGAGCGACGACCATTCAATGTTATCGACTTGTTTGAACTTTACTAATCACTATTTCTCACTAATACTTCCAGAGAATCATGAAACAGATCACTAGTATTATAAAACATTCTACGAGATGATTTCACCATAAAACATTAAACATGTAAGAGAAACTATTTCTATTTTAACAACTGAAACTTTAATTCAGTGGTC
Source organism: Schistosoma japonicum (assembly GCA_025215515.1). Lineage (NCBI taxonomy): Eukaryota > Metazoa > Platyhelminthes > Trematoda > Strigeidida > Schistosomatidae > Schistosoma > Schistosoma japonicum. The sequence goes on from CM046066.1 coordinate 14,337,036, forward strand.
ATTAATTGTCAACAATTATGCCCTAGTTATTCAAAAAGGGATGTTTTCAAAAAGTTCATTTTTAACACTTAGAACAATTGTATACTGTCAAACCAGGAACCATAAAATTTGCATCTCGGATACTTGATCCTCAAGGATGTGAAGATGTATTCACTCGTTGACTTCGTTTAAATGCAAAGTTCTAAATTTGACGAATTCTTTTTTTCTTTACCCGTCATATTCTCCATGAATTATTTTTTGTACAATCATTAATACTACTGATTTTATTAATTTGGTATACATTTTGATGTACTGAAGTAATGAGATAATTTGTAAGGATACACGTATACCAGGTTCTACGGTGTTTGGTTGATTCATTGAATTTATTAGTGATAAAGCAACGCCTAACTTATTAATCACAAAAACATTTTTATAAAGACATTACCTTTTATAACAAAATCAGGTTTCATAGATGAAGGGTTGTGCTGTTCATTATTATTACTATCCGTAGATAAATCATTATCTTCATCATGATTTAAAACACTTAAAAGGCCATTATTATTGAAAGGTAATGATACGGAAAGTGGATTGGATAAAAATTCAGAACCTTTAGACATACGAATAGATTTATCTGCACTACTAGCATAATCTGTGTAAGTATTATTTTCTGAATGATTTGAATAATGTTTGTGATCGCCTACGGTTGATTGAGTACACGACCCAGCAGGATTTTTAATAGGCTAAAATAAAACGTAAGGGAAAATGAATTGAATTGTGACTGGCAAACAGGATCCAGGATGTGCGTTTCATCCTGTTCGGGACTCGTCAGCTGGATGCAACTGCATCCCAGTACGTGACAAAATCAACGGAAAGATCCAAATACATTCTAGTTATGCAAGGAAAAATGCTATTTTTCCTTACTGTTGTTATAATAAACACTGGGTTTTAGCTACAAAACTACATTATAATGCCAATTTATGTGCAAAGTTGCATTCAAAAGTGGTTTTCATTTATACAATCCGAAAATAAAGTTTTACCCACTAGCTTTTTATGATATAAGTATTTTCGATAAAAGTAAAACCAATGATAATGGCGTAATTTGTGGACTCCAGAAAGAATAAATGGTTCGTAAACCAATTTTGAGAATATGACTTGGTATTTTATAAGATAAACGTTCTGTGAGATTAACTAGTGACCTTTGAAGATAATTAACTGCTTCTGTCTTGGTTGTTGATAGTATCTTAGTCAGTTATAATTGAAGATTCAAAATCCTCAAAAATACAATTTATCAGAAAATTGGAAGATAGGCTTGCATTGACTTTTACATGCCTAATTTGTTAACTTTCCTCACATTGAAATAATCTAATTTACGTTACACTCTACAGAAAATACAATGATATTTAATTGTATTAATTAATTCAATTAAATTCATCAAGTAATCACTCATGTAAACTATTTAAAACTTACTCATTTGATGATTTTCCTTAACTAATAATCACTGTAATTAGATTAATATAGAAATGAATGTGCTTAAATAAACATTTTCTCTTATTGCCGGCTTATAAATCAAGTGTTCTTTTTTTTGAGGGTTGAGGCTTCGAGTCAGAGTAGACTGATCATAGGCTGATAATACTAGGTTGTACATATTTTGGTCATCAAGGTTCTTGTCCAATAGACTAGCGGGGAGATTTATCAATTAAGGTCATCAGTTTAAGGCTTTCTCGACTGATGCAATGTTTTTGTTTAGCCTCCTTGATCTATACCTACGGTAGACAGGATGGGATATTGAGGTAACCAGTGGCTGATTATTTGTAATACATACCATAATCACCTGAGTTGGTGAAAATTCATTTATTTATTAACCATTATAGCATTTTTACCAATAATTTAACGTTTGAATCCAATGTTGTTAATTCAACTGTTTCACTAAACACCAGAAATACTTTAAAGATACAATTAGATACTAATATCAATCTTCATTTTAATCAATCTGGATCTCTATTAGTATTAATTACTAATTAATAATTAGGAATATCTGCCAGCATCAATTAATATAAATAACTAAACAATGACAGGATTCTTAATGAACTTACCCAACGTGAAACATTTGTATTACATGTTGCAGACCACAAAAATGATTGACTCTGACCTTCTTGTAATAGAAGCTATAAAAAAAGTTTCGAAATATTAAAAATCGTCGGGTAAATGCTTTAAATGTACTAATAAATGTAGTATATATTCACATAAGAGACAAAAAGGAGTTATATTTTAACAAGCCAAGAATACATGTTTATTATGATGAATAGACTTTTGAATCAATTATGAATAATGATAACACTATACCAATTTAATATAGGCTAGTTATAACCGAACTAGAAGATTGCACAAATCCCTAATGTAGGAGTGAAATATTTAATTAATTGATCAATATATAGTAATAAGTGTAATGTTTGTTCAGCTCTTAGTGTTGATGAAATTATATCAATCCATTTGGTTGTTTTACTGAGAAGATAAACTCCTATAAGTGTATAAGCTTTAATGTTTACACTATGGAAAACGTGAGATGAGAAGAAGGAAGAGTCAGTCAGTAAGTAACAATGTAGAACTTCAAGAAGGAACAAATCAACACGCATGTATAAGAGGGTTGAGAAAATCCTTCATCTTAAATAATTACTGCGTTCAATTATTTGTTTTGTTGTTTTCTTATTTATGGATCAGATGATACAAAAACATAATAGTGGTATATGAAATGATGCGTCATGAACCCCGAATGATTTAGATACTAATTTTTTAGCTTGGCGAAAATTTCGACCATTCGATCTCAGACAGAAAACTGGATGCGGGAAATATGGAAAAAGCTACATTCCGTAGGTTACACTATATACATGAAGCACTTATTTATGTGAATATAAACTGCCTTGATAGGCTAGGAGTTTCAAGAAAACATAAGTTTGGAGCAGTCAGAACAAGAAAATATTTATACATTATTTTCCGAAACCTTCGAAGAGATTTTCGGAGAATACGGATTTAAATTATTTTTCTTAAATTCCGGAGAATATTTCTAAGAATTATCGATGTCTATCAATAAGAGTTACTACAATTATAAAAAAATCTAAAGCCAATTAAAATCGTAACCGTTTAAGGTCGAACTGAACACAAATATCAATTATTTTGAGGAGTACTACTGACGATGATAATGATCTGCCAAAGCCTGTCAAATATTAATCTCCTTGCTACTGGAAGTAACATGATACAATTCACTGTACAAAGCAAACTATTTTGCATACTTAAAAAATGATTTGACTAAGAAGAAGATCAAACTACTCAGATATTTAAAAATAGTTTACCTTAAGGATTGGATCAGTCTCTTCACCGATAAGTGTAGAATGACATGGATTATGTAAATCGGTAGCCCAAATTTTACGATCTTTACCAGCTGAATAAACAGTCGACCAATTGTTATTCACCTAGAACCAATAAATTAATAATGCTGAATACTCTGGATAGCCAAATCTAACCGATCACTTAAAGAAGGTAAAATTAAAATCGTACGAGTTAGCCAGTAAAATGCAAAAACACTCTCAACAAATTTTGGTTTTGGTTATCCGCAACGCTTCAGATGCCCAGTATCAAATCATTATTCATTTTTGTGGATAAGAGTTAAATATTATAGTGCAGTCTTCAGAAAAAATTTTATTTTAACGCCTTTCAGTATACTAGTATTTTTCATCAGGACTATCGGCCTGAAATACACTAGTATGCCCATACCACGTAGTCAAGGATAACTAAGAGTGCTTGCGATGGATTTTTAATGAAAACTACATTCATCCAATCAAAATAGCCATCCGCAAATCAAGAGTGGAAAGTCAGCAGGGCCAGATAACACGCTAGCTGAGGTGCTGAACTCAGATACAGTAGAAGTAACTGCAAAGATACTTTACATTCACTTCAGGAAAATTTCGGAGGAAGAAAAAGTGCCGACAGACTGGAAAAAAGAGTGCCTCATCAAGATACCGAAGAAAGATCTTAGAATTGCGAGAACTACAGAGGCAAAATTCTACTTTAATTACCAGGAAAAGTCTTCAACAGAGTATTGTTGAAATGAGTGAAAGATCCAGTTGACACCCAACTTCGAGGCCAACAGGCAGAATTCCGTAAAGACCGATTGTGTATCGACTAAATCGCTACTCTACGGTTTATTGTTGAACAATCAATCGAATGGAATTCACCACTTTACATCAACTTCCTCGACTACGAAAAAACATTCGACAGCGTGGTTAGGAGAATATTATGGAGCCTTCATCAAAATTATGGCGTACTCAAAAAGATAGTCAACGTTAAACGGAATTCTTACGATGAACTACACTGCATGGAGGTCAGTTCATAGATTCATTCAAAGTAAAGACTGGTGTTAGACAAGTCTGCTTACTCTCGCCCTTCCTTTTTCTGCTGGTGGTTGACTCGATCGTGAAGACCGCAACATCTCAAGGCGATCTCGGAATACAATAGACAACATGGATGCAACTAAATGACTTGGACTTTGCAAATGACCTGGCTCTCCTATCCCATACACAGCAAAAAATTCAGGTGAAGACGGATAAGGTAGCAGCAGCCTCGGCAGCCAGCAGTAGGCCTCAACATACACAAAGGGAAAAGCAAGATCCTCCGATACAAAAACAACGAACACTAACCCAATTACGGTTGACGAAATCCTGGAATATGTAGAATCCTTTACATACTTGGCAGCCTCATTGATGAACAAGGAGGGTCTGATCTGTGGGAAATGTGAAGGCGCGGATCGGAAAGGCAAGAGCAGCATTTTTACAACCGAAGGACATCTGCAACTCAAACCAACTGTCAGCCAACATTAAAGTTAGAATTTTCAATACAAATGTGAAGACATTCTTGTTGTATGGAGCTGAAACTTTGTGAACTACGAAAAGCATCCTTCAGAAGATACAAGTATTGATAAACAATTGTCTGCATAAGATACTTCAGATTCGTTGGCCGGATACCATCAATAACAACCTCCTATGGCAGAGAACAAATCAACTTCCAACCGAAGAAGAAATTAGGAAAAGAAGTTGGAGGTGGATAGGACGCACATTAAGGAAATCACCAAACTGTGTCACAAGACAAGCATTAACTTGGAATCCTGAAGGTCAAAAGAAAAGAGGAAGACTCAAGAACATATTGCGTCGGAAATCGGAGACAGACATGAAGAGAATGAAGAACACTTTGGACGAGCCAGAAAGGAAGGAGAACCCAGGACACAGTTGGTTGGAGAATGGTGGTCGGCGGCCAATACTCCACGTGGTTGGGAAGTAACGGGCATTGATTGATTGATTGACATTCATCCAATAAACGGATATAAGAAATTTCCCAAATTCCCAGATACTATCCACTTATTAAACAGTTAAAAAGCAGCTGATACGTTAAGCCCAAAATACAACCACCAATTTAATTTAAGTATTTGAAGTGACACCGCTCCAGAAATTATAAATAATTTTATCGAAATCTGTTTCAAAGGACATATAATACAGGTAATGAGCTATAAAAGCACACATGAGTTACAATGTCATTTTCGGTAACATCGACACATGAAACAATTTATTGGTCATTAAGGTTTGTAGCACAAATCAGTAGTATTTTATCCAGCAGCACATAATCGATTGACAAAATAATGAAGTGATAGTGATAGTTAAATGAGAATAAAACTAACCAAGTTTGTCATCCAGGCAAGTACAACTAAACATCCACGAGATTGTTATAACCAATAGTTAGAGACACTTTGTGATATGGCGCAGAATCAATGACATTACAACAAGTGCACTCACTACTTATCTTACTCTGGACCCTAAGTTCTACAACAATTATACTATATCCATCTTATTATGAACTAATTCTCTCCACTCGGATTATAATTTATATATTCAGCCTTTGATACTATCATTAGTGTTAATACTACTTATACAACTGTTGCATTTATCTTTCTGTTCTGACAGAATGTGGTAACTTTGATGAATGGATATTTGTACCAGATCCTGATTGAATACCAAACATTAATCCGTGGTAATAACTTAAATATACTAACTGCAGGATATGTATTTCGAAAACTAAACCGATCGCTTAGATATAATGAGGAATGATTTACTTACCATGTGTATTTATTTACTCAGCTTTGAGTCACACATTGTGTGCAGTCTAGTAACATTACCCGGCTGTCCATATCTAAGTAGGTGGATCTGAGTTTAAACCCAAAACCTATTAACCGAAAGTTAACTGTTCTAACCACGACACCGCCGCTTTATCTACTTCGAACCAGTTAGTGTATGTTTCTAGCATTATTGCTACTGGTTGATTTAGACCAAGACATTCCCGTATTTTTGCAGGGATTAATAGGCATACATATAGCTGTAGCTAATACTTCCGTCACATTATTTTAAAGAAAGGAAGCATGTATGCAAGTGAATAGACTTAAAATTTAGGCCAACTGATAACAGCAATTATTACTGTCAGTAAATCAGCATAAAAAAGCAATGTATTAAGGTTACGTAAGGTAATTGCAAATACCTAGTTTATCGATCGACATTTTAGTAACTGCAATAAACTGCTGGATTTATTATAATAGTTTTTTTCACCATAAAATACTAAACCATTAGCCAATTAAACGCCAATGCTAACCAATAAAAGTTAGTTTGTTTGCTCGGTATTAATGGGATTTCGGATGTCTAGAAGAATGAATTATAAAATTTAATACAAAGTCAAAGAGTTATCCCTGCATATTATGTAGTACCAATGCAACCTGTTAGGTTGACGTCACTTGTATAGTTTTCAGTGTTCACTTAGTATATCATACCTAAAACATTGGTTATTTTCACATTTACCATGTTGATGAGTACTGCATACTCAAGTGTTAAGTTCATTAAAAATCGCATCTCAAATACTAACATTTACTACAGTAGTGTTTTCCTCTGACATGTTAGCCAGGCTACAACGTGTGTATAACAGATAACTGAAGACGCTTGGGATGAAATCCTTAATATGTAACAGCCGCCCAATAAATTGACGAAAAATAACCAGAAATGCTCGATACAACAAACCAACTGCTTATTGGATACGTTACAGATAACGAAAGGTATCTATTAACCAATTACAGATTCATGTAATCGGCTTCCCAAATTGAAATATATGGAGTAGAATATGAACTTGATGCAACTTCATCCGATATTCGCAGTAGCTAGTGGTTCTACGACTCCATACATTTACCATCATCATCATCATCAACGTAGAGCCGGGGAAATACGCCCGATAGTTCAAGTTCCCATAACACATTAGCACTACGAGATTACAGAGGTAATATAATAACAGAATATAAGAGAGGAGGGTGAAGTAAAGTTGTGCAGAAACTAATAATAGGGTTCAAGATATAGATGAAATTAAAAAGTGAATACACTCGCGCTACTGTGACCGATTCTGAGCCATGTCACCAAGTGTCTGCAGCCATTTATTGTGACTATCACGCGAACCCCAATCAGGTAGTCTGCATCCACCAACATGGCTTAGCTCAACAGTCAAAGACTTCATGGACCAAGTACTTCCACTCAAAAGTCAAAAGTATATAGCTATCATAATAATAGGGGATTGTCAATAATGATGATGAGAATCGACCGTTGATTAGGAACCATAATAGCTAATGCCACCAACCTCTTCCCAAAAATGACGCAGATCACTATATATGATATATGCTTAAACAAATATAAATTTTGCTACCTATTTAAACAGAAATAATTTTGTACAAGTGGTCACCCAAAAATGTATGCTAACGCAACTAGAAAGGTAGCATTGTGGAAAAATCAAAACGACAACCTTTATAACAGAAAGAAAAAAGCTATATAGGAGACATAGGTTGACTAAAAATACAATCAAGACGTTATTTAAATTACAAAAGTTCATTACATATTTGTAAAGTTCAGTAGAAAACTACGACAGAATCATCACTGGGAATTAGGCTGAACATGAGTCTTAAGCCACTGAGCCACACTATTTCTCTAATACCCGAACCACGAATCTGTGGTTGATCAACAAATGCTAACCCTATGCAGCTTTATCCTAAACAACGGCACCAGTCATTCAGTAATGTACAACGTATAATCGGACACATCCATCGGTACATGAAGTTACAAATCATTAGCGCAGTAAAAGGAACACTAAAACAATAGAAATAGTAGTTACGTTAATAGCAGTGTGGACATACTATGATTCCAGTAGAAAACATTAGTTCATGAAATAGAACAAAATAATTTTAAGCTTACGATCTTAGGGGAGACAAAAAGTAAATGCACCTGAGCGACTGTAACTAGTTCTGAGCCATTTTACTAAGAATCTTGAACAATTTGGGCTACGACAATTTCGCAGACCCCAACCAAGTAGTCTGCATCTACAAACATGCCTCAGATCAGAAGTCAGTGACTCCATAAATTAATATCACGTCTAGCTTTGAGTGCTACTAGTTTCTTTACATCATTTCCAACAAAAGTCTGTACTGCGCATAGAGGTAGTCCGTGGTTGGGCATAGGTAATACATGCTCAAAACACCTTAGTTGATGATGAATCACAATCGTATCAACTGATTTACCAACTTCCCTAATATCCTGCTTCTAACCTCATTATTACTTACCCAGTGTCTTAATAAACGCGAATAATGATTCGAGAAAATCTAGTCAAATACTAGTAACCTACAAATGCCACATACTCTAAATGGGCGCATTTCACGTCCATAAAGTAAGACAAACGGCATACGCGTCATTTAATTGGTAGACGGATATCTCTCCTATGCTATTTGTGAAATAAGTTAGTAAAATGCAAACAAGCTTTTTGAATTCGTGTTACAAAGACATAATGTCATAAACTAACCACCTCTCAGCCGTTTCCACCCAGTCCTAGCGTCAACAAATACTTCGCAGTATGTCACCCTATGGGACAACAAATTTATGACACCAAAAACTCTTCATATTAAAAATAATCTACATCCACTTCATAATATATCTTACCTTTTAAATAAGATTCTAGCATTACTAAAAAATTAAAAAATATACATGCTAGTGATCAAGAAAAATAAGTGCATGCATTATTGAAAAGTTAGAAGTAAAATAGGAGATGTAATTACTTACCTGTAATGTGAAAACACTCTCACTATGTATACGAATTGTATCTGTGCACCGTTGCATACCAAGTGACCATATTTTAATTGTTCCGTCAGAACTACCACTAACAATCTGAAGTTTAAGCAAGTTAGACAAAAGTGAATTCACTTGTACACAAAAAGTGAAAATGAGAGTTGAAAACAGATAATTCATCAATATAAATTTGAACACATACCACATATAGGATCTACTTCTTGGGATAAGACCTAAGAAATAAAACATGTTATGCAAGGTATAACATGATTGAATACAATACCGTATTCTTGATGTGAGAAAAGAGTTAGAGTGGGAATATGTTAGAAGAGTGATAAACCATCACCATAACAAAACACAGAAATTATAGAATGATCATTTTCATTGTACAGAAAACATGTAGGCCCTATTAAAACTCATGACATGTCATCAGTGAATGGTTAGAACACATTAAGGTAACAGCTTATAATTGAAGACAATTTTAATTACATTATCGATCGAGAATCAAAGAATGTGTTATTTGAAGTTACTCAATCGGTTACTGAAATCTTCCAAATAAGACATTTCTGATCTCCAGTTCACAGATATAACTCGTAAACCCTGTAATTTTTATGTACTCTTAATTATGAATAATGAATTGAGGGTTATAAATGATTGATGAATTACAAAGTAGTGACGAGTATCAGGTTTGTCTAGTCCTAAATGCTGTTACAATCTTATCAGTGGAGTTTTATTGCGGCCACTAATGTACGTGACTTGACATCCAGTAAAATGATTGTTGACGCTAAATTTTTTGAAGGTAACTATAACAATTAAATCAACAATAAGGACTAGACATATATGACACCGGTCACTACCTGACGATCAATGAACGTAAATCTGTCAATCCAAATGATCAGTTGCCACCCAAAGAGCTCAATGATTAAGTTTCAAAATATGAAACTGAGCAGATTTGAATCATATAGAAAGTATCAAGTTCTCCATAGATTTAGGTAGGCTATGTTAATGAGTAATGACTGTTATGATCTGTGGTTCCCGACTAAGTTGATATTAGTCTAGTAAGAACATTTTACTAAGCTTTTGATAAAAGCGAATAAGTTACCTGCTCGAATTAAATGACTTGTCAATGATTTCTCATCTAGTGCCTATCCTTGAGGTGATCGCGAGCGTAACATAAAAATCAGGTTCAGATTTTCGACATGAATACCTCCAACAGTCTAAAGTGATAATCGACCACGTGAAACAGCCAGATACAATGGATTCGATGAAACAAATTAGTAATTGTTTTTCACAAAGGTATTCATTATGTAAGAAATTTAATTATAGAATTTTAATGAAATTCATAATTAATCAACTGTTGAAAGATATCTCTAAAGTGAAATTAAAAGCTTTCTTTCATAGTTGAATTATCAGTCACTTAATTCTAGTTACATACAATTGAAATGGAATTTAGCTTAGATTTACTTTTCTTCAACAGACTACTACTGGTAATAAAGTAGTATCGCTGTAGGAAACCAAGCTGGAACGGAATAAAGAATTCATTTTTGTAGCTGTCTTAATTCAACTTATGTATTACCAACAAGTATTTGATTTTCTAAACGAAGATTATTGCTGAATTAAATTAATAAAATATTTCAATTTCTTGCACAGATGTAAGCATATTCAGTAGATTTTTTTCAAATATGATTAGATGAAAAAAGGTCATAACTTACTTCTTCACCATTTGCTCGGACAACAAGTGCACGTACACTGTCAGTATGACTTCGTAAATCGAACGGTTTACTACGTGATCTAGGATCCCATACCGATATTCTTTTATAAGGACCACCAGCCACGATGACTGTCCCAGATGGATTCATGGCTAAACTGTATGTACTTTCATCATTCGTTGTCAGTGGGCGAGCTTAAGTACAAAAAGAAGAAAAAAATATAGATATGTGAAAAATTTTATAAAAAATAATGCACACATATTTGAACCAAAGCTGAACTACAAATTCCATTCCGATCACTTATATTTAGAGAGCAATGGAACTATTATAAGGTATGGAATAAGTTGTGTACAAGTGATATTAGCGACCAGTTTATCATTTAGAAAATTTCCAACAGAAACTGGTATTGAGTAAATAAGGTTTAAAAAAATGATGCTACGTACATGGAATTGAAATTGTAGAAGACTGAATTACTTATGAAGCATGTACTTACCTGAATCACACATTAATTATGTGAGGGCTACAGATACTAGCTGGCTACCCAAACCGAATTAGAAAAAATAGTATTTTTAGCTGTAACCGGCCAGTTTGGAGTCAGGTGTCTGAATCAAAAGCTACCGTTCCATTACTTCACTGAGATGACGAACAATGAGTTTCACCTCTTACAGTAACTACACTTAACAGTCACTAGTAGATTATCATCAAAAACCAACGTCATATTAGTCAGTAAACAGGCTTGAGCGTAGTCTTTCATATTCATTTCACTAGTACAAAAAACACTGATACTTGTTGTTAGCAACGCCAGCCGCAAGTTGACTATCAACAATACATGGAATATGTTGAGATCTGGTCGATTTCAATCGAAGTGAATATTAGCGGGATTATATAAGCAATCATTTAAAAAAATGCTTACTTTCAACTGTGTTATTGGTTGGAGTAAGTGCGGTAAGTGTTCTTATATCCCACAAAAATATTGCACCGTCTAAACCAGCACTAGCAACTTCTTCACGATGCTGAGCGTAGGCAAGCACTCGTACATAGTCTTTGTGTGTACCAAGTGTAGACATACAAAACCCTTTTGTAGCATTCCAAACCTTCACTGTCGTATCATTTGAGGCAGATATCACTAAGTAAGAAAAATATACCTTCCGATAATTATGGTTGCGAAAGTATTTTATTATAAATTCGAATAAATAGATTAAAAGTAGATAAAATGGCTCAGATAGGAAATTATCTTATCGCAACACATCTAGATTACACATAAAGTACTGTCAAACTAGAAACAATTATACACTCTAAAGATATAATAAAAAGACATTTGGACATACTCGGAGAGACAAAACAGGATAAATCGCAGTGATAACTGCATGAGTCTACAATCTAAAACATACTGCAACGTATTTGGAGTTGAAACGCAAATTTAATCCAATTGTCAAAACTACATTCTCGAAAAAGCGATTTGCTTACAAAATACAACCAAACGTTATATAAGGACAGATGATGTTACTTGGCAGAGAAAATCGAAGTAGAAGTGGTATTGTACTAATGTGATTAAAAATATTACGTAAAAAGCTGGACGACAAACTAATAAGATCTGCAGAAACGAATCGTTATTTAAAAAACAACCATGAAAATAATTTCACGGTCAGCATAAGTAATTAATAACAATTAGCATCACAAGATACGATGGTGCAGCCGCGAATACAACGGTTACTAATACGCTATATAACCACGAGGAAAGAGATGAAGCCTATATCATTAGGTTAATTATCATCTCAGAAACAAGTACATTTTATAATTGTACGAACATGTTCGTGTAAAAGCTAGCTTAAACCTATATTAATAAGCACGAAGTGCTTGAATACGCTTACGTGACGATTTACAGACAACCAAACACCCCAACAATTATTTCAGTAATACCAGTTTGTAAAATATTCTGCTCTAAATGCCAGATTCTTAAATTTGTTTCTTGAATCAGAAGCCTATTTACTTACATAGTTTAAGTGACCGGTTAGCATTCATGGCAAGACTAGCTCAGCGTAAAGATTGTAAAAATTTTACGAAATTATTATGAATATCGGAAACGACTTTACTTTATCCATAAAACAGTGATGATAGTGAAAGGTAAACAATAAATTCGTTGCTAATTACTAAACCAGCTAGTAACTAAGAAATGTATGAGCAAAAGGCAAAATGCATGCAATCTGTACCTAGTAGACCAGGGAAAGTGATCGTTCCCGCCCAGCATTTCAACGAGCTATAACCCATAAATAATCGCAAGATAACCCTTAGTACTGACGACAACAATTTATAGTATTTTATAGCAACGCTTAGATTGATTTTGACCTGTCTTACTTTCGAGAATTTACAGCGGTGTATGACACTTTAATTGTACTTCAATATCATAATTCAATAAGTAAACGAAAATGAACGTACGATTTTTACCGCCACAACAGAGTACAATGTCTGTAACCCAGTCTGCATGATGTTCCATAGTATGCACAAGAGGATCCTAAATTACCAGAGATCAAAATGAGATTATTCATATATTACCGAGGGTCTTTTAGTGTTCCAAACTCTAATAACAGAATCCCGACCAGCAGTAAATAGCCTATTTGTGCATGGATCATACTGCAATGAATTAACACCTGAACGATTTTTCGGTTCAATTTCAGCTCGTATGAAGAACGACAAACGACCTTTTTTTCGACAAGCATTCATAATACTAGCGTGATGTCAAATATGATCTTGAGTTGTTTTGATGGCTGAACGTATCATTTTAAAAAACAGCAACAATCAGTGACAAGAGAAAGTAAAGAATGACAATGACCCACAATTAAACAAATCATGGTACCGACTAAGCCGTTTAGAGCGCTTAAGCATCAAGTATTCAACATCAAATTTTACTAAATTTGATACATTTAACAAACTGTTTATTTTTCGAAATTTGCGTCTAGATTGTAAAAAAGGGTCTTGGTATGCCGGGTTGCACATCAGATATTTAATTGATCAGCATGACTTTTTAAGTGCATACGTCAGTGGGTTATAGTCGGTTAATATTGTAAATTTTCGGCCTATGATGGAATGTTGAAAATATCGTACAGGACAAAACATGGCTAGTAGTTCTTGTCTAAAGGTGTTGTATCTCGATTCAGTGTCGTTTGATCGTCCTGAGAAAAATGCTAAAGGTTGCCAAACTTGGCCAATCTATTGTCACAGAACTGCTCCAATAGCTGAGTCAGAATCGTCAACCGCAATGCTGACAGGAGCTTGAGTATTGTAATTTTCCAACACAATCATATTGCCTATTGCCTCTTTCGTTGCGATGAAGTCTTTCTGTGATTCTGTATCCATTGTGACCACCTTTCGATGCTCACGAAGTTGATTCGTAAGTGGTTTCACAATAGATGCACAGTTTGGGATAAATCGCCTGTAGAAACTTATCTATCCATTAAAAGCTATGTCTAGATGTTTCATATGTGTTTCCTCGTCTGTACACACTATCAAGCAGTCATCAACATATGCATGAACATAGCGAAGCCCGAGGAACACATCGTCAGTAAAACGCTGAAATGTTCGCGCTGCATTTCTCAAACCAAAGGGCATTTGGAGGAAGTCGTGAATGCCGAATGGGGTTACGATAGCTGTTCTGAGTATGTCATTTTCGGCCATCAGTATTTGATTGTACGCCTTCACTAGGTCAATTTTAAAAAATGCTGTCATTCATTTCAAGGTGGTTGTTAAATTGTGGATGTATGACGAAGAGTAACAATCAGGCGTAGTTTGCGCGTTGAGACATCGGTAATCACTGGTGGGCCGCCAGTCAATGCTATTTTTCTTTAGGACCATATCTTATGGAGATGACCATGGGCTACTAGATTGGCGGATTATTCCCAGGTCAATCATTTGTTCAAATTCATTCTTCGCAATCCTCAATTTTTCGAATGGTAGTCGGTGTGATTTGGTGAATACAGGTTGACCTGTTTTCATGATGCCATGTGTAACATTGCTGGTTACACATGATAACTTCGACGTCACCTTATTTAGGTTTGGATGCTTGTCAAGTATTATCTAAAAATTAGGGTTAATTAAATGTTTTAAGCGAAGAGGACATAAACTACAACCTGTAGCAATGGTTCCACGCACGTATAGCTTTGTGTTGCCGTCAACCAGCACCTTTTTGCTAGGGTCTACAAGCAAGTTGTGATGGCTTAGTAAATCTATGCCTATGATAGGTATTTTCACAGCGTCGATAGTGAAAATTCAATGTATGAGTTTGCACAAACTCACGTTCAATTAGACATATCTTTTCCAATATGTGGCTATTTTTTTTTCGTCGGCTGCCCGTAGATCGAATCCGGATTCATGTCGGCGATCAGATGAAGTTGCGGGAAGGATGCTGACTTCTGCGCTGGTATCGACGAGGTAGCGAACCTTCGTCATCACATCAATGATAAATGACAGTCGTCTGTTTGAACTGGCTGCAATTGCCGCTAACGTGTGCCGGCAGGATAGTTTTCCAACGCGTCAACAGTGGGTTAGTGGCTAGGGAAACGGCAGGGGTCTCTATACTTCTTTGAATCCTTGGTGTTGTTGTACTAATACCAATGTGATTTTTGTTTTGTCTAGGCTGAGATGAGGATAATCTGTGTGATGAACTTCGTCGTCGAGGATTGTCTGGTCTATGTTGTTCCTGTAGATCGAGCAAACAAAAAAGAACATTACACAATTTGTTCACTTTGTTTTCGGTTTTAAGAGGCTATTCCGCAACGTGATTAACCTCATTGTGGAGAGTTTTGGGGATCTCCATAATTTAATCAGCAACTGAAGCTAGTTCATCTATTGGGTGGTTTTTAAATGTTACCGATACTGCTCGCACCTGTTGTGACAGTTTCGATAGGAAGGTTTGACGGAAGAGACCTTCCTCGAAAGTGCGTTCACCAATTATTACTTTCATACTCTACAACATTTCTGTCATTAAACCGCTGTCGAGCTCAATGGTGAGTAACAAATCGTCAAAGCATTGTCTATCGGACAAATCTCCGCAATTAATAACTGATCTTTCGAGCTGGTCATTAGGTTATAGGTAGTCAGGCCTGAGAAACGAAGGAATGATGTACCTGTTCAATTCACACGGAAGTGACCTTACGACAGCCAGAAATTAAACGCGTGGATCTGTAACACTGTAGTCATGATATTCAGCTTCTGTGTAGCAGAACCAAGCTTCTACATTATTTCCTCGAAAAAGATGAGCTGAAATTTCGGAGGCGCAGGGGTCTTAGTCCTAATAAGCTGAGGAATTTGATCGGACACCATTAAAATAGTAATGTATGTAAAAACTAACGTTATTGTGAAAAATGTGCGGGAAAAAAAGTAAAAATACAGCAAAAATACTCTGTTAAAAGCTATAAACAGGAACGAACTGACAGTAATGATTGTTTCCTGATCATGTCGTGCTTACCAATGGTGTGCACCACGGTATATGACCAAGTTACGTTTGTCGTACAACCAGAGCAACTCCTAGCGACTGAACTCACTCTTACGAATGAGGAGAAATCAGAAAGCGATTCAGGATGGAAGCGAAATTTTACTTGATCGTAAACAAAGCTTCAATGAGATAGCAACGTCTAGGATGGCAAACTAGAGAGAGATGCTACCCACGATGGTTTGAGTCGTGATCTGGTGGTGATGCTTGACCACGCGCCTTCAACTAGTCGTGTCTGCTAAAACAAACATGGTCAGCATCAATGTCGAGAGCCTATGCAACTATTTATTTTGAGGATTATTTACAGCTACACTTTTATCTAGAGTGCCATCTATTCCTGATATCCCATGTACAACCAAATAAATGGACACAAACTTGTTTGACCGATTCTCCATTTTAAACTTCTACATTTGCCATGATTCGTTATATTTGACCCTAATGACTGACAGTAGTTTAACTCATAGTGGTCACAACATGCATAGCACCCTGTATGCTGTATTGAATACAGTACGATCCTTAGTTCAATGGGACTGTCATTAGTAAAGTTCCCACACCTACACCTTCAACGTAACTTTGCAGATATGATACTGATTATAGGAAAGGGTACAGTCTTATCAAAGTTATTATGGCATTAACGTATTACGAAGTTCAAAGTAAACCTACTTTGCGTCGTAGTATTTATGTGGTATTATTGTTTTTAACCAGTTATAATGTAGAGCCATACTGATTACAGTCTTGTATGACTTCGGTGATTCTAATTAACACTTTATAGTCAGTGTACGCTAATGTTACGATTATTCGTTCAAATGTGTTAGATACCATTCTTGTTTCGTCATCAACTCTGATTGTTTTCAATCACTTGAGAGGTTTGATAGTTAACAGTCTATCGTAATGGATGATTTGGTATAAACTGTTGGCAACAAATTACGTCTTTACCAGATTTGCCGCGTGTACGGATCAGTTCAGTGTATTCCAGAATAAATTCGTCATTTTTCCATTCGGTGAGAACCTCGTGCTTACATGTTTGAAACAGAATGAATGACACTATAATACGTTTACAGAATTACCATAGATCTAGAATGATATGAGTACTTAGACCGGTGTTCAAAGAACTTTTTCTTTGTTTCTCTGACTTGTGTTGGGCATAAGCTGCAGCCACAAATCTTGATATCCCTTTCAAGCAAAAATGTTTCCCAAAGTTGGTCACATTATTATATTAAGCAAACAAAGGTTCTATTATGGATTTCTATGTGGAAAGCTTCTTTCAGAATTTTGAATTATTTTTGGTGGTGTTCGGCCTCTGAGAAATTTGTTTGGAATTTGACTGCATTTTCTAATAAACCATCAGAATTCACTTACTTCTAATCGAACAAAAAGCTGCGAAAAAATTGGCTACTGTAGAAAGTTAAGATTGGTTTATTATTTAATATGGAAAGTGTTTTTTACAAATACTAATGTATAATTTTATTTATATAAATCCTAATAACACTTAACGCTTCTGTTAATTACGAAATGACTTTAGTTTATAGAGGTTTATATTAGTCCAGAAAATTGCAACATTTGCTCATTGTGCATTTCTCTGTGATATGAGGAAATGGTATTAATGACGTCATGATTGGAGCTGACTTAAAGACTAATTGCAAAAAAGCTATATGACCTGTAGTAACAAAATATTTGCAAGTAAACTGAGTACATCATTTTAAGAAAGTATCAATCATGCAAGTACAGCTTAACGGTGATACATATTGTGTACTAGATTAACTACAAATTAGATATTATTATCTGTAGAACATTTGACATTTTCCGACTGAAGTTTATGCTAATAATTTTAAAGACATAACAGGTTATATGGATTATACAGGTTATGTGCTTTATAAGTGTATGAAGTATGAATCGTTATTGCTTATTACAATTACACTCATTTCCACAACTACATAATCCCAATACGCCTGTAGATCGCTGTATGTCACATTGACCTGTATATATTCACAAACAACAGAATAATTGTATAAATGAAATGTCTGTATCGATGAATTAATGAAAATCAAACTTAAGCGGAATGTCCCTTCAACAATCGATAAACTCGAGACAACTTCAGGAGGTTGTCAACCTTTGAATTAAGTTCAATTACACATTGAGCAAACAAACAAACAGGAGACATACATTATGTTAAGCACTATGTCTCGGGTTGTCATCGTCTACTACTAACTATATACAATGCTTTATTTTTGTGGTCATTTCTTTCCCCATCTTGAAACTCTGGTTCAGGATAGATCGATAATAGGCTGGGCATACTTGGATGTATTAAAAGTCCTACATTATTAAGGTTTTTTTATTAAATGACACCTGAACGATAAGTCAAACAGCCCAGTAATATGATTTAGGATCATACATTTTAGTTCATTTAAGTATCAATGAAATTACATTAATTATTAGTTAAACAAGATCGTTAATTGTTAACAAACGTTACAGAAATTAATAAGAATGGTTGTTTGAACAAATAAATACAATGAATGTTACAACATTTGCTCTGAGGTATAACTCAGATTAATTTATTGAGATTTAGGCTTAGCATAATTCATGCTTCTAAAATCAATACCACGTACTTTGCTTAATTTTCTTAATAATTTTATTTTTAAGGATCAAGTATTCCTATTAATTATGAGATAGAAAAGATACAGCTGATTAGTATAAATCAAGACAAACTGAAGTTTTGAACTCTAGGTCTACTCACTACCCGACATTGTTAAAGATGTCTAGAAAAATATCTGTATTTTTTTGAAAGACTGAAGATACTGAAAGTATATTGAAATGAATAATAGTATAACTGAAATATAAGTGAACAAAACAGCGAGGCATGAACGTATTCGATTAGTTCCAATACTTTACAAAGTATGTGATACTACATGGCCCTCTCAGCCACAAACAAACAGTTATAATAGTCCTCATAAATGCGTAGTTATAGAACTATAGGTTAAAGTAAAAATAAATGAACTAGTTTGGAATGCAGACTCTGAGAAATATTGATGCTTACCTATAGGTGCTATTGTTTTGTCAGTAGATCAATTACTAATACTTCCATGTCTAAACCAATACAGTGACCAAGGACAACAATACTAGTCTATTGATTCCTTTATATATATGAAAGATCAGACTAAATAGTTGATCACTTATAAAAAATAGTAATAATACAAAACTCAGGCGATGTTGATAGTAATTTAGCGTAACGCGTAAACAATTTTTAGTTGTAATTCGTTAATGAAAGTGATATAATAGCAGTCTGATATGCCGGGCACCCGAAGAAGATTTGTTAATTTTGAGAACTATTTCTCTGTAGTCTGTTACATCATTTTTGGTTGTATACAAAGTAGACATTTCATTTATATTATTATTTAGTTCCCTCTTGCTCTATTCTCCATTTAATGAATTAACTGTTGAAGTTTCATTTCATATTTATGAAGTAAGGTTAAATGATTGTGTATACGCTACTCCAGTTTGCAGTCACTATTACTATTATTTTGCATTAATGTTAGTTTTATAATTGGCTGACTGAGTTGTCAAGTTTTGTGTATATATAAGGAAACGTTTGAAATATAATTCAGTTTAGTCTGGTTGATTCATCGGCTTGTGTTCTTCTTATTCTTGCCTGGGATCGAGTGGACATCGAGCAGACATACAAGAACTAGCTAGAGACTCATTGGAATTTGAGAATGTGTTTTCGTGTGTACAAGGTTACATTAACCACTTGATCAGACGCATCAATCATAACAGCCCTCTGTTAACGTCATAGCACAGTTAGTGAGTGTAATTGGAGGTCACGGTGTGCAGAACATAATAACAATAATAGTACTCAATAGACACACAAGCAAAATAACTGAAATAATTTTCTGAGGAACGGTTTACATGTATGTTATTTTTCTTGAATTGTTCGATTTATCAATTTTCAACTAAAATACTGATGATTGTTTATAGCTTACCATCATCTGAAAACTACAATAGTAGATAAAACAAAAGTAAATTACATGAAACCTTTTCTGATTATTTCACTTCTGAATATATGTCATTTACTATTTGGTGAGTAAATGGCATTTTACTAGCACTTCGATCTCGATCATCAAAACAATGAGTTCATATGCTTTACTATAGATCAGGCTATGAAAAATAATAATACTGATTAGCAGTTTAAATAAACATCAGGTTAAACAAAGTTCACTTTTCTATTCACAAATAAATGATTGGTTTTAATTTGTTTGTATTCATTAACAATTGATGTTGATTGAGTATCAATGAAAAGCGAGGAGTTTTGGATAGCTATATCATTCGAGTCTAGGAATTCTCAATAGTTAGCACCCTAAGTTTCGTCATGGAATCAAAGCCTGAGCCTCTAGGTTGACAAATGCCTAACCCCGTAGGTTTAGTGGTGCAAATCGTAAAATGTTATCATTGTAACCTGAAGATCTTGGGTTTGATTCCCTGACAAATTATGGGCGAACACTGATGTGGGGTCTCATTATAAAAGGAATCAGCCGTCCAGTGCGCTCTGATTTTCAGTGTGATCCAACTATTATTATTCTATGACAATAAAAACAACTAAATTTGTTAACTATCTCCACCGACTTGCCCTAATTCAATAAACAACTAATTTTAAATGTTTATCATACTGCCATTTACTAGGTTACATTAATTATGTACTGTATAAGTTAATACATTTTGTACAAACTGTAGTCTTCCTTACGACAGTTATATTTAGTAAAATTATTTTTATGGACAAAACAAAGCAAAGTAATCCAACCTTCACCTTTTAAGAGACATTCTTAACAAATCTCTGTCACTACTAAGTATTAATTTTGTATATTGTTAAAATAAATGGGTATATTGGATAGAATCATTCAACGTTATTATTATTATCATTCAGGTGAACATGATTTTATTGTTTATGGATGAAACCGCCTTAGTTACCTGTAGCTATCTTTATGATCTAGTTTAATACTAGAGTCAGTTAAAAGGCATATACTACTTTAGAACTTAAATGAAGCATTTCAATCATCAGTTGGTTATTTTAAAAATGTCAATACTTCAGATTTCCTGGGGTAATTTTTAAACTTCTAGTGAGAAGAAGTAACTAGTGAAATTCAACCATGTTAAATGTGAGGCAATTATCCACAAACAGTAAACAAAGAAATGATGCAGATACATATGATAAACGGACCTAGTTTAGAATATCAGTCAATGACCTGACTGCTAAGAGTTTACCAGGAAACCCGAAGGTTCTGGGCTGGATTCCTTGATAGAGTCGTGGATGAGCACTACAGAATAATCCTATACTAGTACTCAAAAGGTGCCTTGTTCTTTCTGATTTTCTACTGTTGTCAAACTCAGACTAATTAGCGATATTCAATTTAAATTAAGCATTCTCCACAATACAGATTTACTCCAAAAATATTTACATTCTCTGTTAATTAGTGTTGGTTAACATATCACCGAAAAACATGTCTCATCCCAACTAATCAGCTGAAGAGAATTTTGTTACGTCTCACTTTCAGTGTTCGTTTTGGATAAGATTTCAGTGAAATCTATGCTTGACCCGCTTCCATCATACTGCTTCAAGTTTAGTCTTGGAATGCTTAATTCACACGATATATTTTCTTAGCACCTGTCATCTAGGCATTTAACTTGTGTTTGAAGATAAAAGCATTTCCTGTCAATATTCTATCTCACTGATATGGTGATTGTCAAACGTTTTATTATAGAATACATTTTATCAACCGCGATTAGCCAATTAACCCACATATTAGCATAAAAGTTATTTATAGAATTCGTCTAAATCTAGCGTATATTGGATAAAGTAGATTCCCACGTTTTTTCTAAGTAAACAAGTGCAGACCTAATGTGAAGAGACGTGGTATGTTTAAAACTGCTACCAATATATGCAGACAACCGCGAACATAAGTCCTATCACGGCAAATATTTGGACTCCGAATTGATGTAATTTTAAAAATGTTATGGAATTTCGAAAGAGTAGCCCGTTCAGATCAACTGACGATCAACTTGTGAATGAAAGTCAATTAATTACACCTCCCTCCTTAGGTTAACTGGAGAAAATGGTTTACGAAACTGGTTGGCTAAGCGAAAATAATGAAAACCTACAAAGACAATCACTGGCGTACAGGAGATTAATTTAATTGTTATCTATACTCACTTTAAAACAATGTAAAAGTTGATGTTCTAAATGAGAGTGATAAGTTTGAAATCTGATGATCGAATAGCAAAAACATATTGCGGACAAAGGTCAAGATCTCTTAGAAGCATGAAGCTAAACTAACTGGAACAATGCAGTACTAAAATCTAACAGTAAGTATGAAAGAACCCAGTCATTGCATTAAAAGTTAGTGCACTACATTTTGATATTTCAGTTGATTCATGGTGTAAAGTGACTGCTATTCGGTTTTCTCTGAATGTGTAATTTTAAAAGCAATGAATGTACTGAGAAAAAATGTATTCATAAATCTAGAATTTAAAAGCGTGATACTAAGGGTGAAATTCTAAAAAATTATTTGATTATATCCTTTAGAAAACATTCACTACAGCATATATTCGCATATTCTGGATTAAAAGTTCACTGTTTCACACATCTGTAAAAGGCAAAGTGTAAATGCCGTAATTACCCCTGCGAATTACATTTATGTGTTGGTAAGCATGTTTAACATGAGACTAAATTTAACTGGATTTTTGGTGACTTGTTATGTTTCCTATCACCTGTGCATTGTAACCGATTCTATATACATCCGTATCTAAATCATCGTTATATGTGTAATGTGTCTATTGCACATGTGTATGAAGTTAGAAGATATATGCGAATTCGGATGTTCTTCAGGTGTGAACTGAAAATTGGTTGGTGCCCACATTCATAGAAGTACCTCACCTAGACATTTCATCTTATACCTAGTCATTTTTCAATGCTTTTATAAAGATAGATAAATAATACGTTCAGCATGAGACAGCTGCCGATAAATAAAATAATATCTACTCTATTGGCTCAGTAAAAGACAACAAAAAGTTATGAGATCTTTAGTTTCACAGCAAAGAATCACCCATGATCATGTATGATCGAAATAAGATTTTAAGATTATTTATGAGATCGAGCATATTGTTAGCAACACACTGATCACATCCTGGATTAGAACATCAGTACCCAGTGATCCATAAATTGGGCTGTATAAAAACACTGTACTGCAATGGAACACATATCAAAACAGTATCACTTCACGAAAAAATGAAAGGAAATATCTAATGAATATATTTTTTAAAAATGATTACACATAAAACCCCATCAGGATATGCATAACAGACTGCTTACCCATCACAAAATCAGCGGCCGCTAAACGAATTATACTACCTTATGTAAAAAAATTTTACAGTTTTCAATCTGAAGATCAAGGCCATGATGATTAAATGTAGTTCCTAAATCTACAATATTACTGTAGTCAATTCTATGAAAGCCATACAATGCACCGATAAACCAATACAAAATAGACCATTTATACAGTCAGCTGTGGCAATTGAGACAAACACTACACTGGATAAACTGGTTATCCTCTCAGTTTACGCATATGTTAACATTAACTAGCCGTCAAAAGCTATGACGTATCTTCGTTGATGCCAATGATAGTTGACAATAATGGGCATAAATACAACTGGTAAGGTATTAAAATATTGGACAGAAGAAACGAAAAGAAAAATAAAGGACTTTTAGCAGCTAGGCATACATCAAATAATAAAAATATAAAAATTGACCCAGTCTATCGACTAAAAAGATAAGAATCTGAAAAACAAAGGATGAAAAGTCAGTGCAAACAGACTGAAAGCCACAATAAATGTACACATTATAACTATGAAATTATACATAGCATCTAGTCAAACAGAATGTCAGGATAAAAATGGCTGGTCAGTTCTTGAAAGTTTATAAAAGCCTACTTAACTCTGGAGTATACAATGGTGATGTGTGCTAGTAAGTCGATCTGAGCTACGTAATTGAACTATCCAACTCATAGAACAAATTGTATCCAAAAACCTCCTTCTGAGCTACAAATCCTTATCATCATTTAGAAGTCAGATTTATACGCTTCGTTACCGTAGCCATAGCTCTTTAATTTTCTCCTAAGTATTATATTATAACTTTAATCATTATAAACTAGAAGCAGTTGTATCTTCCTTTTGATGTTGTTATGACCTTAGACTGATCATTCTTTATCACAATGTGTGCACCCTAAGAAACTTTTCTAGACTTAGCTATAATTCCAAAGCATGATTAAAGCTGGTTTGTGGCTACCAAGTAGAATCCAGGACACGCGATTTATTCTGCGTGGAACTCCGCAGCAGGATGCGATTGTACCCCGTGTTGGTATTCACAATTAGACTCGAATTCAGCCCGTTCATGTTAAACGCCAACACGTTTCAACTTTAATCAAACTTGTGAAGTACCACTCTATCCAGTGGCTATCCAGTCAAGCTGTACATTTGGTCACAAAGACTGGTCGATTTCAGCGTATATCAGTATCGATGGGATGACGTAAATACTTTCAGGTTATATATACCTGTCCATTGTAAAAATATTAGCCTCGGGACTCAGTATCTCAAAGAAGAACTCAGTGGTGTTGTAGTGGCAGTGTGTATGTCAACACAGGGATGATAGTATGTCCAGCAGATAGATTCAAAATAAAACGAAACACCTGTTATAGACTTCACTAGCCAGATATAATTCAACTACAGTTTCATTATTACGTTACCTTATCCCCAAATTCTTATATCCGAACATATTTCACCAGAATGTGTTCATTCCATTCAGTATCCTATTATCATAAAATCACATTGAATTTTCTTTTATAATGACCTACATTTGCCTACTTTAAAAATCATACGAGAATCTCTAATCTTGTAATGATGTCTTTGACCTTTAGTCACCTATAACATTTTCAGTTAATCCAATAACTAAATTACTTGATATTATCCATTTAAGTCATTATTATGATTCTAAACTAGACGATTTTCATTCATACACAGTACCATACAGAATCTATTTATCACATTCTTTACTTTACATAAATTAAAATTGTACAACTATTGACACTGAAATCGTCAAGAAAATTAATTTTCTTCACTGAATTACTTCTTTTAGTGTACATATGCATAACTATCAAAATGATCGAAATTCAATTTTAAAGTTTCCATTAGTTTCGTTGGTAAAACATACGAAATGTATTTTGTTTTGATTGAATCGTTTTTCAATGATATTGATAATTTAAAACAACTAATCACTTACATTTTATTCTTTCTGAGGTTATACAGCATTATTGAGGAAGATATATTCTTTCCATAGGATAATCGTATTACCAGACAAATGAATTTAACTATTCTGTTTATTCACCAATTGAAATTTTCTTGAATATTGACTAATGGACATTGTATTCTCCAGGTGATGTTAGAGATGGAAATAAATCATTTATATTTTATCATATCCACGACCAATCAACTAAGTCGGAGTAATTCAACCAATCAAAATAAGAACAATTTTAACCAATTAAAATTCAAAATGACTCATATAAAATGAATTATAATGGTCGGTAGAGTTGTAAGATGCTGCTTCACTCAGTTTCTTATTGTCGGATTAGATAAATAATAATGAATGTAAATTGTCTGAATATTTTACATTTTAATGATGTATATAATGTTGAAGATCAAAAACAAGAACCAATTGCTGGTGCATCAAGATTTACAACAGCATTAAAAGAACATGGTGCAGGTAAAGGAAGTATTGTTCTATTCTCGGGTGATTGCTTAAGTCCATCACTAATTAGTAATGCAACGCATGGTCGTCATATCCCACCAATTATGAATAAAATGTTTATTGAATGCTCATTATTTGGTAATCATGAATTTGATTTTGGCATGGATACCTTTCAAGAATGTATTGATATGTGCAACTTTTCATGGATAAATAGTAATGTATATGATGGGGAGTCCAATACATTAATTGGTACAGACTTAACTTATAAGATTATTAAACATGATGACTTAAATATAGGAATAATTGGCCTAGTTGAAAAAGAATGGATTGAAACTATTCCATGTTTTACTTCATCATTTATTATTGTTAAAGATATTGTTGAAACTGGGCGAGAACTTGGACACTTTTTAAAAACACAACAAAAATGTGATTTAGTGATAGCATTAACGCATATGCGATGGCCGAATGATCGTTTATTAGCTGAGAATGTTCCAGAAATTGATCTAATTCTTGGTGGACATGATCATGATTATGAATATGAATGGATTACATTAAATGAGAATTTATTGAATGATTCGAATCTACTACTTGACAGAACTAAAATAAGTAATAAACGTTTAATTGTAAAAAGTGGAAGTGATTATAGAATGTTTTCACATTTACGTGTAAAATATGATAAAGAAAATTGTAAGATAATGAATATTGATATTGAACAAGTGGTAATTGATGGGCATTGGAAGCCGGATGAGGAAGTAAGTAGTTTCTGACTTTGGCATGTTGACTATCCGTTTTTAACTTAGTAGTAATTATGTGCTGTGGAAGTTATTATTAAGTTTGAATCTGATACTATGAATTAACCTGAGTTATAAAACCACTGAATTGACTGAAATTGAAAATATCAACAATTGGATGCCGGCTCATTGACTCTACTGTTGAGTGTTTGTTAAAAAACCTGTAGAGTTCGTCCTTGATCCCCATGTCGAATCGTTGCTGCACACTGCTCAGCAGTCCAATTCTAGAACGAAACAGTTGTTTACTGATAGTTTCTGGTTGATTATCTTACCCAAGTGAATTCGTAATATCTGATTCAAATTTATATTGATAATTTGATGCATATCATTAAGAAATGTTCTTAAGTTAGTTCTTAAGTCAATAGTTTCTCCAGATAATGCTCAGAATAAGAACGTTGATGAATTGATTTGTAGTTCCAAATCTAACTATTAACCTAACCCTACACTTCTCATCTTCCATATCATAGTATTTATATTAAGCATCTGTTAAAACAATCTGTTATATCATATTTTTTCTACTATGCATTTGTACAAAACCTGCTTTAATTTTCATAAATAGGGTATAAGGTGAAATATTTCATTCAACATTTTTCTTAAAGTACACATGCATATAAATATAGTAAGCGTCAGTGATTAATTAAGGTCAAGTATCTTATCGAGAGAGTCGATATCAAATTCTTGTCGCATACAGATTTACACTTATTTATAGTAGACTAAACCGGAAGTAGTAGAATTTATTTGTACCCTGGATGTTTCTAGATCATTAACTGAACTTTGTTCAATTATATAGAAAAATGGAATGCAATATAAGTCAGACAACACTATACTTTATACAAATGACAATGAGCTATTAGTCAATATGCACTAGATCAATTCATTCATACTGAGTTATACAAAGTTCAAATGTAAACATAATTGATTGAAGCTAGAAGTATGTACCATCAGTTAAGTGCTTGCCCTGAAACATTAGAGTTTTGAGTTCGATTCCCCACTGCTTGGATCAATATTAAAACGAAATAGTTGTCTAGGGCTTAGTGGTTTCCAACGATGCCTCATCTATGATAATGTTACTGATCAATATTACCTACAAATTTAATAAGCTTTTAAGGCTATTCGAGGGTCTTAATTTTTAGATAAGTGCATATATATTGAGAAAAATTCTATGTGGAAAAAAGTAAACAAGAGCAAAATCCATTTAAAATTCATTCTTCATTAATGTTTCATGTAAAACACTCACTAGTGATTAATCCTAACCACTTATGACAAAATTCTATAATAAGTTTGAGTTAAAAATCTTATCCACAATGTTTATGAATGCTCCACACTTAAGCTAGATAGTTAAAAGAAAAACGAAATTTCATCAAAATCATCTTTTCGAGTTACAATCCTTATCCACTTTCTCAGGAACATTCTTATAATATGAGACCCTTATCAATCCTTGTGTGTATAATGACCATGGGAACCGAGATATTGCCTGGCCACTATAAACGGAATATTTTGTTTATTCAGAAATAGATAAGTTTTTGATAGGATTTAGTAAGTTGTGATTTATCACACTACTACTACATGTAAATTAACACTATTCAATATATTTAGTCATTTTCTGTGCTGTATCCTGTTGTTTTCTCTCAGATGAGACAAACGTGTGGGTTCTTATTGGCTTAGTGCAGTCAGCGACACAATACAGTTAAATCATCTAGGGCAACTGGATTCTATGTCTGATTCCCACGATAGTCGGTACGGTTAGTGCGAATCGTGCTCTCTGATACTTGTACTTCAATCGGATACCACGATTTGTTCCTTCCCAACACACAGCTAATCTAAAAGACTAGACTTGTAAGAAGATTATATTATGAAGCAAAATATATCTATATCAGACGAGACTAGCCAACAGTGTTTATATAACTCAAATTTGAAATCGAGTTAATTGATGAAAGTCTATAAGTCAATCTTACAAAAAATTAATACAACACGTTTCTCTTGATTTAATGGACGATTGCATTTTTGGAGATTTTGAATCCCTAACATATTCACTATTTGATTATCATCCAGTATTCATGATTTTTTTCAGATTACTGATAGGTGATTGATTGGCTAGTAAACAAATCATTTACCATTTGAATAAGATATGACATAATCTATTAAATCATACGGAAGTCGAATGGAACTAATTTCGATTGGTTTTACATACTTTTGATTATTTCCAGTTGATTAGATATTATTCTGTCATGACATTCTTCTTTATTTTTATTACTATATGGTATGATTAACTGATTGTAAACAAACATATGTCGGATTGATTAATCAGGAACAACTTTAGAATGATTAAGTTTTAGATATGGATAATTTAGACACAAATGTGTGTACTACAAACATATTTACATTTGTTTGTAATTTTGTGCACATCTCTGCGTCAACACTGTATGTCAACCAAAACAGCTTGTAGCTGTTAACTATTGATTATTCTTAATCTATACCTCATTTATACTTTCAAAAAATCACTGATGGATTTGGAACTAAAGATGTTTGAATTCTATTTATCAAGTTGCGATGTGATTACTAGTCTAAGTGACTTGACATCGCTGAATTATGTTTTGAAAGATGGTGGTTTAAGGAGGGGAGGGGAAGTCGGACGAAAGCGATACCCACTGAGTCATCTGGGCTCGAATTACTAGGTGTCGTAGTAATTAGCCGTCACTTATCAATTAACCTGACTGTGACTAGCTTCTTGTAGGACTAAAATATACATACTATTCGGCCACTGATTAGTCACCAGTGTGATTTTCTCTAGCCCTTGCCAATGGATTTTAACCAGAGTGAAACTCAGATACAGGTTTTGTTGCTGACTCCCTCTAAACCAATTATGTAATCATCTTTCATTTACATTTCTTCTTAGTTTAATCAATGTAATTGGCTTCAAAATCTCTTTTTTCTTTCATAGGACGTGGAAACATGGTTTTGGTAAATTGGTGAAATACTAAAGGTCATCACATAATATTGATTTCATATAGTAAATCAGTGTAATATTTTTCTTATTATCTCCAAACACTAATACATAAGAGAAATTTGTTTCGAAATATTTAGTCACATGATGATGATTCTCACAACAAAAATATTGTTATTAGTTTAAGGTGAAGGTAACTGTACAACCAACAAATAATATTAAAATAAAAAACGATTGAAGATCTCAATCTTGATTATTAGAACTTATTAGATTTGAATTGACAGATGAAGTAGTTGGTGCTTAGTTTAAACCTGGAAACCGATGATTGAATAAGTTGATAAATGTCAAATACTTGTGACAGAAATCATCAAACCTTCTAAAATATGCTGAATCTATCACAATTAAACAGTTGAAACAAAACCTGTCTGTCCATAAAGTAATAGTTAACATTCTATACCTCGTTAACTTAGCACGTATTTCATCATCTCATTGTTACTAATGTATCTTCAATCTTATTTCCATTCATTCTGCTACAACATCAGTATCTTTTCTTCAGATTTGATTCATTTTGTTACTTCACTGTTTTATGTTGCTAAATCTAACCTATTTAATTATCATCATTTTATATTTTTCGTTCAATAATTAAGTCTGATTCACATCATTCTCAATATCTCATAACGTTAATTTATTATTTAGAGAAGAAACTTAAACTAAGTCATAAAAAAGTAGAAATACATTTTTTCACTCTACTGGAACTTATCACAAACATATTTATATTTTTAAAATGAGTGATACACGTATTTGTAAAATTCCAATGAGTAGAAATTAAAATTTCTGATGTTTCGCGGCTTAGTGCAGGTCGTTTCTTCAGAGAAATGAATAACCGAATTGAATTAGCACAAGGTTAAATAACACAATAGAACAAATCAGAATCAAAGCAAGTTCGTACAATCAAGTTTTGATCGTGTCATGTCAAGTCATTTGGGTCAAGGTGGTTTGAAGGGAGACATGGTATGTATGCATACCACTAGTGTGATGTGAAAGAAGATTATGTGAAATTGTGAAAATAAATTGTATATTTGTTCATGTGAATGAAATTTGAATGTAATTTAATTGTGATCGGTTGGATAGAAAGTCCATGTTGGGTGGATATTAAGGCCTTTTTTTGTCAAGTGCAGTTGGATTTAACAAAATGTGAGGTGCTTCAGCTATTCTTTTTTCCTTATAATTGGAATAACCTTTTTGAATAATTTGGATATTTTTATATCGATTTTATGATTATGGTAGATAGCATGTACTGCTATTGATGATTTGATTTGTAATTTTTCATGTTCAACAGGATTATTAGGAGGTCGTTTAGTGTAGCTTTCATGTTCTTCGGCACAAGTTTGATTTCTCGAGAAGACTCTCCAATATAGAAAGCATCGCAATCAACACAAACTAACGTGTAGACACAAATCTGTGTTGAAGTGAAGGGGATCTTGTCCTTTATTTTGACTAATAAACCTCAAATAGTATTGGTAGTCTTGTAGAATGTTTGGATTCTATGTTGTTTTAGAATTCTTTGCAATTCATCTGTTGTGTCACGGCGATAAGGTAGAACAGCTGTACCAATCCATTATATTTTAATTGATTTACTATTAGTTAGTAATAAATCGTTTCGTTTTTGCAAATTTTTAATAATATTCATTGGAAAATTATTAAGTTGTAAGTTGCTGATTACATTTTCGTATTCAAATTTCTTGTCATCTTTTGATGTAATGAGTTTATTGGCTCTCCTGAATAAGTTTAAAGCCAGATATATTTTTACACTGAATGGATGTGCTGAGTTGAAATCGATTTGAATGTATCGGTTTGCGATAAATTCTCAGACTAAGAGTTCCATTTAAATTTCTTTTGACTAAACAGTCTAAAAATGGTAACTGATTGTGTTCATCTTCACTTTCAAAAGTGAATTTGATATGCTTGAGACACGGTGTTAATTTGTCTTGAGAAAGTTCTCAGAAAAGTCTTTTTAATAATGACAAAAGTATCATCTACATATCTGAGCCAGACTAGTGGTTTGATGACATTATTAAAAATATGAGATTCAGTATGGGCTATGAAGATGTTTGCTACAATTGGTGAAACGGGGAAGCCCATTGCCACTCCGTTAGTTTGTTTGTAGAGAATCCATTTGAAAGTGAAAAAAGTTGAATTCAAGCATAGTTGTAGGGATTTCATGATTAGACAGATGCTTAATGAACAATCGGCTGGATAGTGTGTGATCGTTTACTAGTAATCCATTAATAAATTCTAGACATATATTAACTGGAATACCTGTATATAAAGATACAACATCATAGCTCACCATTGTTTCATTATCTTCAACTATTAGATCTGATATTCTTAATTTGAAATCATATGTGTCTATAACAACATTGTGTAAATTCTGTTGTAGGGGTTTTAAAATGTTGCTTGAATGTCTAGCGAGTACATAAGTTGAAGTGCTGGTGAAATCAGCTATTGGTTTCGGTGAGACACCAGATTTATGAATTTTTAGTAAACCATAAAAACGAGAAGTTGTACATGATTTAGTATATAAACTATAGGCATGTACCAATGAATGATTTTAATTCTTTCAGAAGTTTACTTGTCTCAGATTTCGCTTTGTTTTTTATCATTGAATGATTTTTTGAATCAGTCATTAGATATGGTTCTGTAGATGAGTGCTCAAAGGCTTTTTCTGCATAATCTATTTTATTGATTATAACTGTGGTATTGCCTTTGTCCGCTTTGGTGATTATTATTGATTTATCTTTTTGTAATGAATATAGCGCTTTTAATTCTCCCTTTGACAAATTAGAAGGAAGATGATTTTGCTTAGTCAAAATATGAACTTCTTTATTAGTGGCTCCAGAATCGGTGCTATTTCTAACGTGGTGAGAGGCTTTCTGTGAATATTAAAGTTAAGTCCTCTTTCGAGTAAAGAAATTTCATGTTTATCTAAAGTTCCATTTGACAAATTGTGGACTGTTCTTAATTTCGTCAGCATTCGGTGTAGTTGTTGTCGGAGTTGTCTTTTCTACTATTCTTCCTTTCATTCTGTCATACTTTCTAATTAGTCTTAATTCCGACTGAATTTAAATAGTGAATCTTTTATTTCATTGAAACAAGACTAAAATTAGGAGACTGTAATTCGATGGTAGTTAGATATTTTCTGAATCATCAAGATTATTTATACAATTACGGTATTTCTCTAGCAATAATGTGCATTTGTGAATACATTCTCTTAAGTAAATGAGGCGATTCGTGTTGAGTGGCCTGAATGGACTGTCAAGAAAGTTCAAGTGGCTTGACAAGTAATGAATTAGGAATAATGTTGTCCTGTAAACAGCGTTTGTTACATATTCGATGATTATACCGATTGCATTTACATTTTGATAATTTGATAATATCAATATTATTACTTTATTAATAGGATTATAGTCATTCATTGGTTAGTCTATTTGAAATGATCAAATTCAAACCATATTAATGATAAATACTTAGCAGATTGAATAGATTTCATGTTAATTTGTGTTGAATAATAGTGATAATATAATGAAACTATCTTCTATTTTAGTTATCTAATAACATTCAATTACAATAAATAGGAAAAACACATCTACAAAATAAAATTAATGTTAAGAGTAATAGTAATAATAGCGAAAGTAGTAGTTGGAATGGTAGGAGTAGTAGTACTAGAGTTAATCGTTTTATTAGTAGTAAGATGATTTATCGTAGTATTACTTGTTGCTGTGCTAGTAGTATTAACAGTAGCAGTAGTAGTACTTGTAGTAGATTCTGTAGTAGTATTAACGGCACAATAATGTTAGTAGTAGTACTATTATTATTATTATTATTATTATAACTTGTAATATTTGTAGTGGCAGTGGCACTAATGGTAATTGTGGTAACGTTATTGGTAGTGTTAGTAGTAGTTGTAGTGGTAAAACTGCATCTGTCTTAAATTTAGGTTGACCAAGATTTCAGTAAATGGCATTTGTATGCATTAACTTGTTCACGATTTTTTATATTTCGTCGTTATCATCATCCCTATGATCCATTAGTTTACATTTTATGTATACTTAATTTTTTCATGTATATTTAATAATGTATGTGTACAAGTTTCCTTATCTCCAATTACATTTTCAATGAGGTTGTCATTTGTATTAATAGATCACTAATTTGTAAC
Organism: Schistosoma japonicum; assembly: GCA_025215515.1. Taxonomy (NCBI): domain Eukaryota; kingdom Metazoa; phylum Platyhelminthes; class Trematoda; order Strigeidida; family Schistosomatidae; genus Schistosoma; species Schistosoma japonicum. The sequence goes on from CM046066.1 coordinate 14,371,123, forward strand.
TATTAGATTTGTTTTCCCCCTTAGTAGTGGTAGAATTATATCAATCAGGTTGTATTAAGGTTTACTGGTTTATGTTACTCCACTTGGTTTGCACTATAATGTCAGGTGATTTAGGAGCAATCATCAGGAAATCCTGTTACAAGGTTTATGGAAATTTGAACTACGGTAGCCAAGTATATCGGTAGTTTTATTAGATTTGGTACTTCCAATATGACTGGAACTCAATGAATGACTCATGTTTATTGAAAGTATTCCGTTTTCTTTTATGCGTTTATCAGACATTATTAATTATTACAAGCCACATTTAAGTCAAGCCGTTGATAACCTAGATTACAATCATCATATTTATTGCAGCATTTCCCTTCACTATAACCGAAACCTGAGTAGAATCGTCAGCATCCAACTAAAGTGTATCAAAAAGGGTGCATGTGTTAGTGAGTTACTTGAACACGTGACAGCAGTTATGATTTGTCGTGTGGAAATAGGTTCACACTTTCGACTATATACATTATGAGAGGCCTCAGACTACATAGGGGGGGGGGCAATGGAGGTTAGTTTAAATCTAAAGAAAGTATAAATGAATATTACAGATGCCTCACTCTATCAAATGTACAACAAATGAGAAATACATTTGATTTAGCAGGGTTTTCTATCGTCTTTCCTTAACCACCTGATATTAATTATCCTTTGAATGTTACCATTATGAAATTAACATTTTATTAACGTACATCATGTAATAACAGATATTCGAATAAATTTCATTTACCATCTGAGTAAACTGTGAATTATTACAAATACACATAATATAATCATTGAGTGAAATCACTGTTCAATTAAATTGAACCAGACAAGTATTTCTACAACGATAAGTTTGCAGAAGGATTCTACATAGTATTCTATGTGTGCCTTAATAATATGGTGTTGATCATTGATAACTGTATTTAGTTGGTGATTGTAATTGTTACAGACTAATCTTAGTTGAATGCCATTTTAACCTAGACAGAATATTACTAGATAGCTGTTTTTTTTCAGTAAGGAACCATTCAATAGTTCACATAGATCACACCAAACAATCCAAACTAGGACTTTCAGGTCTTCTTGTAAACACAACCACCAGCTTAACTGTTCTGGTGTTTGACAGTAGAATTCTTGCTTTGATCAATTTGTAATAAGGCGCAGTTACCATCCGATATCATTGGTGACAACTGTTTCACTCCCGAAAAGTGTGAACACTAGTCACTACCTGTCGCTAGAACCTCAGGGACATCTTGAAGTTAATCACTGTTTCGCCGAGTCATATTATAATTTTATGTTTATATATATATATATCTATATATATATATATTATACATTCTGAAACTCATCGTTAAATTGTCACCCCATTAGAGATATGATCAAGCTGTTAACAAGAAACAACTTATTTGGTTGATCATTTACTACAGTTGCCAAAAATGTGAAATATTTGGTGCAGATCAAATCATCATAAGTCATTAATTCAGGAGTTATCATTTCAGTCATTTCTGTAAACACATTTTTTTCTTTAATGAGTAGGTATAACAGTCCTAAAGTTCAGATTTATAAAATGTAACAGAGTTATCGGGTCAAAAAGGATGTAGTGTAGTATAACGTAGTATTCCATTAAAGTAAGAATCATGATATCATATTTAAGAAGAGGAAGAATGTATATTATAGGTCAGGGCGATATTAATCCACTTATAGAGTACGCATTATTTGTAACTAGATGAAAAAAGACGGAAGAAAAAAGTACAACGACAAAGAAAGCATCCAAGGAATAAATAAGTGAATGAAGTACGACAGGATTTGAACTTAACATAATGCAAGGAGTTTATAATGTAAATCATGAAAAAGTATTTGCATGAACTTCAGTAATAAAAATGTCCATGCATTTAAAATCCCTTTATTTTCACTAGTAAAGTAAAGTATACTCGTTAGTATAAGTATTTTTACGGAATTTTCTGTAGATTTGATGACATTTGAATCAAACATGAATGATAAGTTATACAGGTGACATAGAATTCAATGTGTTTGGTTGTTTCTTCATCAGCTACATTTTACAGGATATTTATTTTATATAATTCAAATTATTACTCTACAATTACACAAAGAAGTGAATTGTTCTCATCTGAAAACAATATGCAAATTGCTGGAGTTGTAGAAGAGTTAAATAGTTAGCATATTTATTAAAAGATTGGATGATGATTATGCACAAACGGAATTGCGTAATATGGGAAAAATTCATTGTCACATAGGAATGACAATCTTAGAGAATAGTGATGTAATTATAAACACGAATTTATCGTCGCTATATGAAGATATGGGGCGAAAATAAAGGTGTAGCAAGAGAACTTACTAAAGAATCGCCACACAAAATAAGACAAAATCAGATATCTATTTCTGCTACTACGGAAATAGAAGACTAATCACTGACTCCTTTTGAATAAAAAAGTCAGTTTTGCGTATTCCAGTTGCAATGGTTTCAGTAAACTCTAATAGCATGTCCACATGTCCGAAAACATACTGTATATACCTAACCGTCATGTTGATTTGTTATAGACTAAAGGTGGTCAGACTCTGTTGCTATATGTGCATCCTGAGTGGATTGCTTCGATTCAGCTATTAATCACAAGTATTACGTCTTGGATTCCGCTTGCCAGTCACGATCCAACTTAAACAATTATTTAATCCTTTTCTGGCTATCGCTGGATTACTTTATTATTTCACTAGAGTGAAGGAATATTTTTATAATTATTGTCAATCTAGGGTATGGAAGAGGGATGAGCTAGAATGACTCTTAAATGGGTCGAAAAAATTAAACTTATGTAATTTTCTTGCTTTTTAAACAATCAAATTACGATAACTATAAAGGATTATTTTTCTGATGAAAACAGTAATATTACGTACAGTGAACACAGTTTATTAGAGGTGCTTTTGTGGAGGTAGGCATCAATTTTAGTTATTTGTTTTCGGATGATCGTCGCGTTGTAACACAAATTAATGTAAGTGTAAACCTTACCACTAAACTCTGGCTCTGTGGTGTAAATAGTCAACCGTTCATCTTGAAACTTGGAGATCTTAGGTTACATTCACTGATGCAATCGAAAGCTTATACTATCGAGAGATTCCATACTAGAATGAAACAGATGTCCAGTTCAGATTGCTTTACAGTCAATCTCTGAAGTGTACTAACGACTAGACTTAAACACAATTTACTTGATTAGTTAATTTATTAAAGTTTTTTCTGTTTAACGAGTCATCTATCTCACTACATAACATACGTATTCTGGGAATATTTTTTATGAAAAAAATAGCTTTAAAAAGCCTGTAAATTGTTTCTGTTCCTGGTTAAAGGTTACAGTAATGCTCCGATTAAAATTGATTTGTAAGTTACCTACTATCTACTTATCAAGAACTCAACAACTTTTCATGTTTTGCACTCCATGCTTCATTTTATAATGTTAAATAAGTTTTTTGCTAATAATTTTAAACATTTCTTTTACTATACACTAGTACTATATTAAGCGATTTCCAATTGGTTCGAAATGAATTTCCTAAGTCACCGTTGATTGATCATAAAAAGTGATTTGTCTTTGGAATTTTAAGATTGCTCCAATCACTTCGTTATACTGTAATTTACCGGCTAAATTGAAACTTTACATTTTTTTGAAACTTGATCAAGTTTAATGTTAGTGTAAACACATTGATTATAGTTTTTGTTTGGACTTTTGTGAAGTCTTAAAGTTGCTCTAATAAAAAAAAGTGTTTATATGGCAACTGGTTCTTTAATTGGTTGTTTATATTCATTGCAAATTGATCCCGGTTTGGTATCATTAAAAATCAGAGAACTTCATTATTGATTTGTGGGTTTAACTGATCGGATTAAGTTAAGAATTTTAATATCTTGATCATAAGAAACAAACATTTATTTTAATATTCTTAAGAGTAGAAATATCTAATCTTTAATGTTTATTGAGTTAATATAAACATCGCATCACCTAGATAGTAGGTAAAATATAATTTCTTAATAACCATTTAGTTTCTTTTCTTTAGGAATCACGTCCTAGACTTCTACTGGTGTAGACGAGGTAGTATCAGGAGGATAGAAATTCTTAAGTCAACATTTAAGTTTTAAGTTTATTTTCTATAGTTTTTAATGATTCATCCTTATGCAGTCAAGCACACATTAACAGTTGGTCAGTGAAATGTTAATAACCTTATGTTACTCAGTTTTACTTTTCGTTTTTTATTAAATCAAAGTGATTTTGAATTGAAATGGTTTGTGAAGGTTGGTATTAAGTTTAATTGATTGAATTCGTCACAGATTGATGTTGGATAGGTACCATTAAAAATCAGGGAGCATTGAACAGCTGTTTTGTTTTACTGTGTGACTCCTCAGAAGTGCAAACAATAGATTCAGCCCAAGGGGCACCAGATTAGCGAACGCCTAACCACTTGGCAGACATTGCTGACATCGATTCGTGACGAATTCAATTCACTAAACTTAATACCGATTTCCGCAAACCATCTCAATTCAATTATAATAATCAGCTTACTAGTGACTAACTTCAGGATGTTCCTGAAGCTCTAGAAGGAAGTTGTTACTGACTAAGTTCAAACTTGTCGTGAGTGACACAGTTGTCATCAATAACACTGAATGATCGTCTCGCTATATCACGAATTGATAAGAAGGGATTTTATTTCAGTCGTTTCCATAATCCAAAGCTTCATTTGTTCTGTGAACAGTTATTGAAAATACCATACGAATACACATACACGTATATACACGTTTCTCAGTTCACTTCAAATGTTATCCATACTTTACACAATTCAACATAGTATGATGATTGGACAATCTTTGAGTTTAAAATTGTTGTGTATCCCATTTAATTGTTTAAATAAGGTTTAAATAAGGTTTTGCTTCGTCAAATAGCATTTTCTGTAAAAAGAATTACTATTACTGACTATTTCAGCAAAATACTTTTGTTTCCAAGCAGTTGAGTACCTGGATCCACTTTTAAAAGACACTATTACACCAAATAATCATAGTATGTAGAATTGAAATGAAATACTCAATTTATTTTTCAACTTACTTTATTTCGTATATTTAGCCACTTTCATCATCAACAACAGGCATTTAGTGTAGAACTTGTCGGATAATACACTAAATTCAGCAGCGATTAACGACGTATTCTAGAAGTAGTTTACCGTTTCATGAGCTCCTATACAGTGGCATATAAATGATGTGATACATCTCTGGATGTAGAAAACCATTCACTGTCACAAACTAATTTTATACAGCAACACATTTTTACTCTCTGCTAAAGAAATCTCACTGACTGACACCACGGTTAAGGTTGGTCTTACACTGGCAATAAGATTAAAATAAGAAGTTTAACTCTTATATCGGATTGATAAACACGAAGAATTCACCTAATGAAGTTGGTAAACCTTAATTCACAACCACTGTACATGTGATCTTTAGAATCGTGAGGTAACGAATAGAATAAGGACCTAATTTAGCTACCGAATTCTCTGGATTCTGATTCTCAACCTTGTAGACTGTACCTCTAGGTCATAGACCTGTCACGTTCCTAAATCATTATACAGCCAAGAAAATTTGTATTTCAACGTGCCGAATATGCGAAATACAAAAGTTATATTATGCCAAAGCTATCTAAAAGATAAGCCTACTTTAATATATGTCTAGTCTAACATTTACCGACTCTGTAAATAACTAGATACTAGAAACTTCACTTCACACCCTACCACAACTAGCGTTTTAAACAGAATCCCAGAAAGAATGTCCCACATTTCGTTCACATAATGGTAGGCTGAGATAGTAATTAGATCTGATTGTTTCAACTAGCATCAACCTGCAAACCATTGAAAACCAGTAAGTATGCTAAGCATTTGGTTAGCTATTATCCAGCAAAGTGATGTAACAATAACAATCAAACTGGACTATTTTACATTATTATTATAGACTTTGTTTATATAGCATATTGTGATGTAATTTATGTAAGATGATAGATCACTTTAATTAGAATTTAGACATTCGTAACTCATTACACTTGATTAGCTTAACAACACATCAAATATTCTTAATCCATTAATAAAGAAACAAAAACAGAAAATGGAGATGATAGTTAAGTGGAAATGAAAAGTGATTACGGTGAATAAGTCTTACAAAGTAAATCCGAGTATACTAATAACTCGACTGTACAACTTAGCGATAAATAGCCGACACTTATTCTCAACCTATTATTAATAAAATTAGAAAGATCAACGAAATAACTTATATTCATCTCTATTATGTGTCATAATCTGACAAGAGAATTTCTAGCTTAGTTACCAATTTCAGCATGTTCGAAGAAGATTATAACATTACAACATCATAAGTAAACCTATGGACATCCTTGTAATGTGTACACAAACTAACATTTGAAGTAAAGCACTTTATTTTCATAGTTTTAGGTTCATGGGTTTAGTGTGACATTCTCTTTATTGATTTTGTTACTTCCTTCATTTTGTTAATTTGCAATTTCTGTGATATTGAAAATATAATCACTTTTATATGCGAATTTCCATGTTGTTACATAAGTGTATTACATAATAGAACAGTTCTATAACTGAAATGATATTCACAACTTCTTATTATTTCACTTTTTTGTTGTTTCATTGAAAAAAATAGGTTGAACAACTTGTTAATCAATGCACTGAAAAGCTAGAAAGTAATCTAGATAGACCATTAGGACGAATTGAAGTGGATTTAGACGTCAGATTTACATCGGTACGATTAAAAGAGACAAATATTGGCAATTTTATCTGTGATGTTGTATTGACTGCAGTAGATGCTGAATGTGTATTATTCAATTCCGGTAGTTTACGAGCTGATCGAATTATTAAAGCTGGTGTATTCACTTTACGTGATTTAACTACTATATTACCATTTTTAGATAAATTAGTTGTCATTGAAATAACCGGTAGTCAATTGATTGAAGCCTTAGAGAATTCAGTATCAGAGTATCCAAAATCTGAAGGTTAGTTAATAATGAGTCCATAAATTATTTAAACAACTTTTAAATTATTCTCATATTAATGATTATACATTGTCAATTGAATAAATAACTTTAATAGTTATTTATTAAATGTTATTAGTTAATGAACTTATAATTATGTAACCTGATGATCCAGGTATGAATTACATAGAAGGCGCTAGTTATTTTACACTTACAGCTACTTTCTACTCATCAGTGATTGATTGCACAAAATCTAAGTTAATTAAATTTTTATATTGACAACTTTCATACAATCTATGCGTTGTATTATGCCAGTTAGATCAATAACCATGTTGGAAATTGAGCAACAGAATTTGATTGTTACTAAAGGACTTTATTAGCATGACATCTATCGCTACTTAGTGATCATTCAGTGCAGATTACAAATTAGTTCAAGATTTTAACTTGTCTATGAGTTGAAGAAATAAACTATGAAGAAGCTTTCACCTGCTGATAAAAGTGCACAATGAATACTATCCAAAACCGTGTTGCCAGTATTAAAAGTTCATCTTGTATTTGTGAAACATACGTACTCTTTTTAGATCTTATGTCAAAATGTCTTAAGTAAACGTAGAATAATCGTTTTCTTGAAGATAAGGAAAATCATTGACAGTATGAAAGAGTTTGTTGTTCACATTATTTACGAAATAATGCAATCAATTAAACTATTTATTAAACTCTCATCATTTTATCAGTTCCTTGCAGCATCCTTATAACATACTGTTTAGTACGTAGAGCAACTCAAACTTAGTAGATCATAGTAAACGTTTATTGTAACCAAAATAACTCGATTACGGCAACATAGGAATTTCATGAAGATCTAGGACTAATAAAAACATTGCTGATTTGTTTCAGCTATGTACGTACAAATAAGTTCCTTTTGTTATACGCGAAACATTAAAGAGAAAGCACAATACAATGTATTAGTTACTTAGATGAAGTAATCGCAAATCTTGTAATATCATATCTAATCCATGTGACTATATTAACATACAGGTTGAAACTAATATTCGGTTGGATTTCGCAACAGAGTCTTATAAACCATCATCTATTTATTCAACTAGTTGGGTTGGTCAAATGCTAATAAAATGCATAATACAAGATTAACCTACTTATTAATCAAAGTTAATTAAGTAGTCCTACCTTACACTCTATCTTAACTGAAGAGTGAAATTCAACTATGTTATGTTCACTTATAAGACTACAATCAAAAACATTGATAGAACAGGTTAAACTTCAATTTAAACCTTGAAAGCATCATCAACACTCTGTACATTAACAGTAAATGATAACCACGTTTTAATATTTAGCTAATGTTCTCTATGTCATTACTAAAGGTTTAATGAATTACTTATTACTGTAATTAGCAATACAACTAGGGTGGAGGGGGGGAAGGATACATGAAAAAAGAAGGATATATTTGTCAAGTTTATTTATATGAAATGACAGTCTCTACATGACCAGCTACAATTAGTAAATACACGGAAATATGATCAGAATCAAAAGTCTGCTTTTCGTTTGTATTGACTGTCAGCGAGGAACATAAACTGCACCATATTCACAAGTTTGTCCTTTTAATTTCTATATTAGAAGTCTCTGTTATATTCATATGTAATATGTCATAAACATTCAAATTAGGACGAGCTATTTGTTAAACATTGATTGCGTACTCATAAGAAGAAACTTCTGACTGTTAAGAGTGACGGGTCAACGAATTAGATTTCTTTAAGTCATTGAATTGCTTTACTGAGTAGGTACTTCAATGAAAAACCTGTACATGCATAAATCATCATTATCATCTTAATGAAGCATTTTCTTCTTGATTTTAATAAAATAATGAAAGCTCATCAATCAGTTTTAATACATCTTCTATGTTATTGATTGTTTACTTTATTTTATCTAAAGGACGTTTTCCAATTATTGGCGGTATGCGTTTCACATTTAATCCATTAAAACCAATTGGTTCTCGAATTATTATCAAAGAAGTTACAGTACAAAATGAACCAATCAATATGAAACGAAAATATCGTTTATGCTTGAAACATTATTTATATTCAGGAAATGATGGTTATCATGTCTTTCCTCAATGTCCATTACTATTAGATGAAGGAAAAATGTCCAATACTAATAATTTTAATACAGAACTATTTTAGAACTGTACAAGTAAGTAGTTGACGATTACATTTCATGTAAATGGAGTGTAAGTTAGTGTCGAAGATTAGTATGAAGTTTTACATAATTAATTGATTTTCGTTAAATAGTAACAATAATAATAATAATAGTGGCTATATTCAGTAGTATGTATAGTACAATATGAATTTTCAGCATACAGTGTCACAATAAATTACTCCTTTTTCATGTACACATACCAGTTCGTGTTCATGAAGGTAGCAGCATTACTACCACACGTTTTCTTGATGACAGAATGATCGTGGCGCAAAATTTGGAAACATTATAGCAATACCAAATTGTCATCAAACAGATCATTTACCCAAGATTTTTAGACTGTGATTATCCACAGTTACAGTATGTGTTTAGACTAAGGAAAAATTGTAGGTTGTTCACTTTACAATAAGAGATCTATAGTTAAAAATAAGAATTTTAGGATTGGACATCTGATAAATATTGATCCTTCTCTTGTCTTCTCTTAGATCTCACTGTATTGGCAACAATTAGGTAGTAGACGTTTTATATAGACACGGGAGTACACAATGCAAATTCGGGACAGCATTCAGCTATTAAAACAAAAACAAACGAAAAAGTAACTTGTGAACCTGTTTGGATAAATGATAACCTAAGATTTCAAACAGGTCACCTATAGTAAGCCACATAGGAATTCACAACTATGTCATTATAGCATAGTATTTATCACTGATGATGCGCATCCATGAGGTCATCACGGATTAATCCCCTAAAATAATGTTATGCTCCATTTTTTAAATCAAAATACTAATATGGAATTCGATTATGAATTCACATTAACTAGAAGAAAGATCAAACTAATACAGTTTAAGCCATTGTTTCTTTCTTGTATGGAAATCATCAGAAGTACAGGCCGTTGTCATCAAAACAGATTTGTACACACATCGTTTCTGTGTGTGCATTTAGCTAGCTTGTTCTATATAAACCACGTAGTTTTTTATTACTTTTAGAAGCATTAGTAGATCTAAATATGGTGATAGCTGACACTTCTATTTTCGAAATACGATATGTATCCAAAGTAAATATGTTTACACATGTAAACCGTTAATTGCTTAACATCAGTAATTTATACTGTTCATTTAGTATATATCCAGAGTAGTGATAAGAAGTATAGAACTATTCGGTATACAAAGAATATCTTCCGCAGCTAAATAATAAATTTTCAACTATTAATTTACTGAACTAAAATTATAGTAGCATCAGTAGAGAATGTCAACAATTAACTAAGTATTGTTTAAGTTGAATTGTGACTGGCAACCAGAACCCAGGACGCGCGTTTCTTCCTATTTAGGACTCGTCGAGAAGATATATATATTCATCTTAATAAAATGTGATTAGATGACTAATTTTACTTACTTCAGGATTTTCAGTAGGAGATAAGGTGATTATTGTTCAATAGGTCATTTCATTCCGAAGAGTTAAGTTTAAAACTATGAAAGAATAAAATTATTTCCAGACTAAACAAACTCTGACAATCCTCCATCAAAATTGAAGAAAAAAACTGCTTACTGACTAGGATGTATATGATGTGGAACTTTAGAATCATAAAAGAATGATATTTTGAACTGGATACAATAAAATGCAAAACTACTTTTAACTATGACATATCAATAAAGAAAGATTAACAACAGTAGCGAATTATGACGAACTCATTATTAAATTGACGGATTACAATCAGCCGAACTACAATCTAAACTCAAATATCTTAGTCAATATAGGGCAAGTATGCACAATGTTTATCAAGAAGGTTTTTGAAAGTCGGCATAACTGTAGATCAATGAAGGATTACAACTAAGGAAGCATTAAAAGTAATTTGAAAACTTTCCTATTTAGAAGTAAAATATACGAACTTTTGAGAATAGAATATGATAAGACCATAGATACAAAAATTTCTTCAAATTAACACAATGGTTGCAAGCAGTTATGAAGACGCATCATAGATGATTAAATTTAAACAGGAAAACATACAGATGGACTTATTAGGGTCATATTAGGAAAGTCACGTAACAAGAATACTGAAAAGAGGTCAACAAGGTAGTGAAAGATTTATAATGGACTGTTTGAATACAAAGACTTGATCTGAAAATATTGGTTGAAATTACTTCCGTAAACCGTAAAAGGTTGAAAGTCCTTTGTTTATTGATTATCTGAAAAGATTTTGACTCCTTGACTTGATGTTTATTATCAATCAAGTGTGCAACAATTGAATTGTTGTTGAAAACCTGTAGGTCTTTGAGTATCAAATTCAATCTTCTGATCATAAATTAAACAGGCTGTTGAATAACTTCCTAATTCTGGCGTTGTAATATTAGATAGAGGAACGTGCGTGAATAAACTAAGGATCATTTTGAGTAAACATCATGATTCTAGTTTGAGAAATCAAGAAAGGATATGACTCATGAAAGAAAATAACGTGTGCTCAAGCTATGCGCACTGGATTGAATTAAGAGAGAATCAGCTAAAATTTGAATGGTGTTTTAGAAGGAAAACAGATATCTACAAAACTTTTGATAAATTATAGTAAAACTAGAATGTACGAAACAGATTAGGTCACTGTTATCATGCAAGTTATTCTTATGAGACTCGTGATACAAGGAGACAAACTATCGAAAATGGTTGATTTCAGATCAAAGCATATGGTGAAATGGAGCTACCCACAGACTAAATTAGTTTCAATTTACAAAACAAATCATCCATTAAAACAGTGAAATGTGAAAAAATTCTCACCTATTATCTCTAACTGGGTCTGCCAATTCAGATGAATATTTCAACTTGCATACATCGGAAGAGGAGAAACGATAATTAGTGTCTGTTTTTATACGACTTGGGCTTAAAGACAACGGCCCATTAGATTGCCAGTAATATGAAGTACTCCAGTATTCATCCAATCATAATAGTGGTAGCATAATTAGCCATTTCTTAGACATCTTTTACAAACTATCAATAACCAAATTATTGTCTACATTTTTCGTCTTTCTAATGACTAATAGATTGATACAAAAAGACAATAATAAGTAAATATCATTTGGTTTTCCACGAATTATTCACTGCTTTGAATGTAACAATTCACATTAATTATACTTCCTTTTTTTACTTGAAACATATTTCACTAATTAGGTTCTTAAAGGATTTGAACGATCACGTACACGTCATCGTCAAAGTTTAATTCCATTAACTGAAAGACAAAAATTAATGCCACAGCTAAGTAGTAGCAAAGCTGAAGCTGATGATGCAAAAGATGCAACATCACGATGGAATACAGCACGAAGGTTGTTAATTGAAGAACGTGAAAAATTAAGTGCTAATCTCATTGCACCAATTGTAGATGGACGAATTAAAATGATTACAGCATAAATTTTATTTTATTAAAATTATTATTATTATGTTTACAACATCAGCATGGTTTGTTTATTTTTGAATATTCAAGCAGAATTTGTTTTAATTGCTTAGATTCATTTGTATATTGATTTAAATGTAACATCAAATTGTATGATTCAATAAATAAAACGTGTTTAGAATGTTTTGTTTTAATAAGGTAATTTTAATTAATAACCGAATACTGTTAATTCAAGAAGTTCAAGGTTATATTCGAGTTTAACGAAATAACACTGTAATTTTCTAATTAAGTTTTGTGAAGATTGTTGAATTTGAATTTCATATTACCGATTATCCTTAATTGGACGATCTATGAAAGCCAACTATGAAGCACTAGAGAGTAGTTTCGTCTTACTATGAGACTCCTGTATGATGCGTATCCATAATACCATTAATGAATATAGTCTAGAGTCTTTGGGTTTCAGTGACCGATTGCCTAACCGATTAGACCAAGGACACATCATAAAATGGATAGAGTCAGAGATAACAAATGTTAGATAACAGCTATATCAGCGGCCTAACGGTTATATGTTTGTCAAGAAGTCTATAAACCATAGTCTTAACCGCCTGTTAGGAGAGAAGATTGTGTATACTCACTACTGATAGGTATCATACTATGTGGAAACTGTCACCAACTCGATTAATCAGTTGGTCAATCAATGCCTGTTACACCTCGTGGAGTATAGACTACTAACCAGGAATCCTTCAACCAACTCTCCCCTGGAATATACTTTCTAGTTATCCCAAAGCGCTATTCATTCGTTTTATGCCTGCTTTCGGTTCTCGGAGCAATATGTTCTTTGCTTTTCCATCTTTTCCTTCGGCCTTGAGGATCACAATTTAGTGCAGTGTCTTGTAACACAGTTTGACGATTTCATCACTGTGTGTTCCTATCCACCTCCAGTGTTTCTTCCTGATTTCTTCCACAGCTGGAAGTTAGTTTGTTCTCTGCCAAAGTAGGTTATTACTGATGGTATCCTTTGGTTGTAGAAATCCTGCCTTTGTCTTGACTTGCCAATCCGTGACTTCACATTTGCATCAAATTCCCCTTGTTTATCAACAATGCTGTTCAGGTATGTTAAAGCTTTTGCACCTTCTAGGAGCTTCTACATGAAGTACAATCTGTTTGGTACCTTCTGTGTTGTATCTGAGGATTTAGCTTCCTCCGTTGTGCATATTGAAGCCTACTTCTGGTTTCATTGGCTACTTTTATAGTATCCGTCTTCACCTGAATTTTTCGCTGTGTGAGGTAGAAGAGCTAAGTCATCTATGAAGGCCAGTTTGGACTAAGTGCATTCAAGTTGTTCACTGTATTACATGCTTTCCTGTGTTGTTTAAATCTACGTTATCCACTCTACCAATAGAAGAAAGAGAAAAGATGAGAGTTAACAGCATTGTCTAACACCCTGTCGTTACCTGGAGTGGATGTATGAGCTGCCCTCCTGCTTGATATATGCAACTTACGGTCACTTGTATTTGCAATTATTCAACAACAGAATAGGCGAGAAATTGTAGCATTTATAAATTTTAACAATAATATCTACATATATTCATAGTAAAGAATAAGCATAAATTAGAGGACCCCAGTCATCTAATATTAATTCCATAGAAACTGAAGAAGTTCAAATATCGTCTAAGATGTTGGATCAGTTTTACTTCAAAGTAGTACACTAAAATAATTTAGAAACATGAACAGAAGATCTTTTTCTCATATTCCCTTGAAGATTCAGTAAACATGCATTTCATCATCTTACACAACAGTTACGTGATGCATAGAGGGCTCAAAAAATCATCTACATTCGTTTTCTTTGTCGTATCATAATAGTCAAGATGGAATACTTTAAATAAGAAAACAATAACTAGAAAGTAAACTAGCGAAAAATATATAGTTACTATGGCAATCTTTGAATCTATATTAAGAGTTCAACATAGATTACTATCATATACTGATCCGTATATTCGGATGGTAGTATGAATAAGAAAAAAAAACGAAGAGAAGCCTGAAAGTCGTTTACAAAATAGAATACACAAACTTTAACAGTTTTGACGTGGTTTGTAAAGATTGGTATTAAGTTTTAGTTGGTGAACTTGTCACAGCTTAGTGTCAGTTGAGTACAGTTTTCTGTATCTTCGTCTACATAAAGAATAGTTTACTGTCAAACATCAGGGCATATATTCTTATATATCACTGCACATGTACAAATACAGATACAATGTTTTGGACCAGAAACTTTTTAAAAAGACTGCACTGAGATCAATCAACAAACACATTAAAATAGAGCTAAGCTATCAACCATTTTAATAAAATTTTATTCAACTGAAGGTTTAGAGACAATTCACAAGAGAAGATGATGAAAGTAAACGTTTCACTGGTAATGATGTATATCAAATGCTGACAAAATAATCTGCATGTCACTTGTAAAACTGTCCTACAGCACACTTTTAAATTTGTTCTGTTGGTGTTGTCTAGGAAGACAATGACAACTTTACCATTAAACTACTCCGTTGAGTGGACAAAAGTTTAATTCTTCAGCTACATTTCTTCACTACGTACACGATTCAATTATTATGACAGCTGTTTACAGTCAAATCGAAACAGGCTTATAAAATCATACGATAACCGGTAAAAAAAGTAAATCCTGAAGTTTGTTAAATGTAAATGAAATTGATTTAGTAGTTAGTGGCTCATAGAGATAAAGGAATTAATGTTACGTACATATGACGAAAAATTGCAGTAATGAAAAACTAGTACTGTAAGATTATTTTCAAAGAAATTCAGTCAATCAATAGTCTGTTACCTATCATTGGAATATAGGCTACCGAACAAGGATTCTCCAGTCAACTCTGTCCTGAGCTTTAGTTTCCAGTCCTTCCCAGGGAAAAAAATTGATTTTGGATAATATAAACATTTGGTTACACGTTAGTTATTCAGAACATCTTCATTCACCACTAAGTACGTTTTATTTTGTTGTTCCGGTGGTTTTCTTGTTCAATAATTGGATAAGCACTGCATATTCGACCATACATTTAATCAAAGATTAATTTAGAAGACTTTGCTATATTTGTAATTTTTCATAATGTCATGTTGGTCTACGATATACTAATGTATATATAAATGTCGACTGTGAATAGTTTCTAAAGCCTGAAAATAATACCTTATTAAAATTATATCATAATGTACAATAGCAACCCACAAAACGAACCGAAAGATAGCCCAAGGTACTAGTTATGGAATATAGAAAATACTTTGAATAAGTTGAGTTTACTATTTTAACGCTGTTTACTTTAATTTGATACCATAAACCTAACTCAGATAGACGATAGTTGAGAACTAACTTTGAAACTGCTTTGTTCAAATATGGTACTCCTTAGTCAGTTCTCGACGCAGGGTGTTCTTTGGCCTTCCTCTTTTCCATTTTCCAACAGGATTCCAAGTTAGTGCTCGTCTCATGATATAGTCTGATGATTTCCGCAATGTATGTCCTATCCATTTCCAACGTCGTTTCCTGATTTCCTCTTCAGCTGGAAGTTGGTTTGTTCTTTTACAAAGTAGGCTATTGCTGATGGTTTACGGCCAACAGGCATTCAATATTCTACGTAGACAGTTATTGATAAATACCTGTATTCTCCTGAGGATGTTTGCAATAGTTCTCCACGTTTCAGCTCCATACAGAAGGACTGACTTGACGTTCGAATTGAAGAGTCTAACTTTGAGGTTGGTAGACAGTTGTTTGGAATCCCATATATTTTTCAACTGTAGGAATGCTGCCCTTGCTTTGCCGATCCTTGCCTCCTCCGCGCGCAGCTCTTCTAGGGTTGTTGCCGGTCCCAAGCCTGGGTAAAGAAGGAGGGTTGGGCATAGGGCTAGCACCCTATTGTACTACATACAACTTTGAGACTGCTTCGTTCAAATATGGTACTCCTGAGTAGGGCGTGTCTATTACTTCAAAGGGCAATCAAGACAAGAAGCTTTACGTTAAGTAGCAAGTGCTTATCTACCAAACCACCGAGAATATTAGCATTCAACATATAATATTCCTAACTCACATCATTTTCTCCATGTATTTTCTCTACTTCAACTATTGTTACTAGTGAGGGACTACCTCACATTCACTACGAATGAACTCGACTAGTTGAGTCTTCTCATTAGACTACACTATGAATCAAGTCAATTGTGAGTCCTAGACTATGATAAAACAGTTGTTGAATACTTCAAAGCTGGTTTTTGAATAATTATTTAGCCTTAGTGAATTACTTTTATTAAATTCACATTCAACAATCTTTCTACATTACCATATCATGATGTTTATATGAATGATGTAATACCTATCTATATATTTCTATCAAATTTCATTTGTATAGTTTTCTTCAATAAACTAACTAATCATGACCTCAAAGTTGTATCTTCCAACTTTTACAATGTCCTTGAAAGGTACACTAGAATTATGCAAAATTTAAAGAATATTTCATTTTGAATTATTTATTTAGTGATTTAATCAATTGTGTTAGTATAGTTTTATTCGATATAATGAAAAACTAGATGGTTATTCTTGATCAACCACTTAATTTCATTTAGCGAAAACGGAATAAATTTGTTTTAATAATGTAAAGTACAATATTGCTAACTTGATATCACGAATTGATTTGAACTAGTCAACCAGTGACAATCAGAAAGAATTGGACAGCTAATTCAGTCTAGTATGGGGCTCGTCATCAGTGTGCATCTACAATTTCATCAGGACTCGAACCTAGGACCTTTCGGCTCCACTTGAATGGTTTACTATTAGACCACTGAGCAGGCTCTCAACTGTTGATATTTCTAACTAAGTCAACCCAAAAAATGCTTTTCCCAAGTTCAACCGAGTTAGGTGTGAGGTAGTCACTCACTGATGTCAAGGGGATGAAGTCACGCAAACAAATCACGAATTTAATGAGTTAAAAAAATAGAGGCTGAACAAGTTTTTTTCAGAAGCATAATTACTGACTTCAGTAGGTGTATAGCCATGGCTTCACCAAACAAAAGTAGATGAAAGACTACTGTCCTAAGTAGGCTTTTGTTGATTTTATAAATGATTTTAAACGAAGAATCTGTGACCTGTGTTAGAAGATGTTCAGTAATTAAGTTTCATATTGAAGTCAAAATTATATATCCAAAAGAAACTAGTTCAACTTCTAATTTTGACTCGGTCATAAATTTGACGAAAAAGAAACGATAAGCAATTCTCCGATCAACACTGCTGCTTTCTTCTCCCTACATAGTGACCTTTCACTCTGGACTGTCTCGTTTTTGAATAAGTTCATTTGTCTAGAATTAAATACTGCCTGTATAAATTAATCTTGATAAACACTGTAATGAAACTGTATTTCATCTTCCTTTCATTTACATTCATTGAGATTTAGTCTTAGAGATTGAATGTTTTCTAAGTAGTTTGGGGAATTTTCATTATTATTAATGAATCATCAGGTTACTGATATTCAACACTGTAGTCTGATATACACTCTATTACACTGTAGTCGACTGATCGCTCATGATTAACAAGCAGGCATAGTAGAATTTTATTTATTAGCTAGTGTTTCATTTATATCAAGAAACAAATTTGATTAGTTAAATCATATTGATTCTTTCCATCTCAGTTACTTGGACATGAACAATGTAGGATCTGAGACAACTTTGAACTATATAGCAGTTGCATAGACTCGTTGTTACCTAAAGACGGTCGCTGGCAAAGTGTTGACTTATGAGGTTAACAAGCTAGTTTGTTGAACATAACTATGATTATCGTAATACGTACGTCTAGGTATTTCACAGTATGCGGTCAATCTGCCTGATTCTTAGCTTCCAAACCGATGAAAGGAAGAACGCTTGTATGATGAGCTAACAATATCGAACAAACTTTTATTTCAATACATTCATTTATATATCAGTTTTATCCACAGTGATTAGGAATTATCGACTCTATATAACGGCTGTACAAAACTAGAACATCAACACAATTTAAGGTCATAAAATGCAATCTGGAATATGACTCAGATTGAACACAATGAATCTTGATGAAAGTTCACAAATGAAGTTTGTAAAAATCACTACACGTTTTATGTTTGATTCTGAAATAGTTGTATTCCCGAAAAATATTGAATTCCACCCCTCCCCAACGAAATAAAATTCTAGTCTATTGACTCCAGCTATATCGGGGACAGTTCGCTCTGCAGATATAGCAACAGAGGTTGACCAGCTTCAGTTCACTACTAATCAACGGGAGGATACAAAATCATCCAAATATTATTTATTGCTTGTTATCTGCTTCTTGATGGTAACAGGATTCTATCAATGAATTTAGCCAATAAGTTCACTAATCTGAACTAACTTAATATAACGATCGACTATATTCCGATGTTACTTGGATATGAGGGAGAGGTAATGGCAATTACAATACGAACAGTTCACTTTTTGTGACTTCATACCTCAAAGACGTCTATGAAATGATAGTAGAAACGTAGAGATGTCTATGCTTAACATTTAGTTCAGGTGTTTTGACTACAAACTATTATGAGCATGTTATTAATAAGTAGGGTTAATCTTTTACGAATATGTAGTCTTTCTTATATCCAGGAAATATGATTGTGTTAGGATTTCCCATTTATTTCCACTAAAGTTATTGTAGCTGTGGTTTATATTAACTATTGACTGTCAGTATTTGACTTACTCCCAGTTCTTAAACTACCAATTAGAATAAATGGAAGAATAGGTATACACCTTTTGGTACCAAAGTGAATAACAGGATTATAATAAAATTACTGTAGTTTCTAAGCTAGAAAAGGCATGCATTAAACTTTTACACATTTGTTACTTCACTTAAGTTAGACATTACTGTATTCGACTATTATTGAAGATCCCTGGTAGTCCTTACTGATTGCTAAAGAAATCCGTTTTTGTTGTAATAATTTCTAAATCTGGTTATGGACTCAAATTACTACATCATAGTGAAGTGATGTATTATTCAACGATAGTGCTCTTTCAACGTATGCTGTTGGAAAACACTTTCTGAATAATAACAAGGTTGTTTTTAAATTGGATTGTGTCTGGCAAAATCCAGGACGCGTGTTTCGCTCTGTTTAGGACTCATCGGCTGTATGTACCTGCATACCAATGTTGATGTTCACATTGGGATCTCGCTCGCAAGTTACAGTTCAACTCAAACCTTACTTGTGAATCATAGCTATATCGAGGCAATCCTCTCAGGATGCACCTATGGTAACAGAGTTTTACCTGTTTCAGTTCATTACTAATCGACGGGAAGATACAAACTCATCCTAATTAAGGTTCGTTTTACTTTTTCTTTTCAAACTGATTTCCTTGGTTTAAGATATATACTCACTAAGTGATTTTAATATTGAAACTCTAAAAGCCTTAAAGAATATACATTTTAGCCCTAAACTAACTTAAGAGACGACCCGAATTTTTTTCGTCAAACATTATAGAAATACACTTTTGAACCAACCAGTATAAGTTCAGTGGTATACTTTCTGGGTTTGAAAGTGATGATGACAATTAAAGTAGGGAAGGGAAGTAACACATTCAACTTTTACTTACCGTTTGAACTGTGACATGATGATATAAAATGCTATTTCTGATTCTTCAATAGGTAGAGGTACTGTAGAGTCAGAAATATGGTACTATGAGATTGTAATGGTAATTCAGGTGATACTGTTACGCATTTACATATGTTAATAATACTATCATGTCCGCTAACTCAAACCATTTTTTGTCATTAACTGTACTTCGAACGAATACTATTCATTAAAAATTCATATAAGTAAATATTACAAAAGTCAGCTGGTAACATAGCAAAATCTTAATTGTGGCGTTTAGTTTTCAATAGAGTATGATGAAATAAATAAACATTTCAGTAATTACACATATCAAATCAAAGATGCTTGAATGAAGAACATTCTGAAAATAATGATACTCCTTAAAACGGTGTCATATAAGGAATGACGTTAAGATATTATTAGATGATATTTTGCACCAAGATTGTGTCTTCTATTTAGACTAAATCAAATTTACTAAGCTTGAAGTAAAATCGTCCAGTCTACTATTGAATGTATATGGAAAGTACTCATTACAAACATTTTTCTTATATATTGATTGTCTACTTAAAACGTTTAAAGTAGTATAAATTTAGTAAACATATTCCGATCACAATCAGATCTTGATCATCTGATGTTATCAATGTAGATTGGGTTTATATTATGTCAAACTGATTTACATACGTGTGTCATAAATTGTCTTAAATAGGCTCGCTTTAAGGCTTAAAAACAACCAATTCTTGTAAAACAGGCCAGCAAAGATTAGGCAATTGACATTAAGTCTTATTTTTCTTTAAGCGGTTAGAGGATGTATATAGAAATACCAATGTACAGACGATTTCTTTCAAAAGTTGATATCTCTTTGGATTTCTCTAAATTCTTATCATTGTGGCCTAGTGTCCACATAACAATAAGTATTAATGTCATCACCTCTTAAGGTAGACAGTATTATGACTTTTATAAATTGACAATTCCAAATAATCCACATCAGTCGTGTTTGTTTCAGATGTATACACAATTAATGGAATTTGTCTAACCCTCTGCACCACTGGGTTGGCGTTCAATGGTAGATTTCCTACTTTAATCAATTTGTGATATAGCGTCGCAACCATACAATGCCATTGGGGATAACTATCTCACTCTCAATAAGTCTGAACTTCACAAGTCATAACTTCTCACTAGAGCTTCAGGAACACCTAGTGTTAGTCCCTAGCAAGCTGATTATTATACCTGAATTGAGGTAAAATTATAATCAGATTAATTGTTTAATTAAAACTCAGGTCATTTACAAAATAATACGAATTAAGTAAGAAATAGAAGAGTGGATTGGGTGATATTTAAATCCATTATGTATTTTCATGATTAATAGAGATTTGTGAATGATAAGAACAAAGAAAATGATGTTTGGATGAGATAAACGTATGGAATTACACAAGAAGTAGAGATTATATATACATTAGTCCAATGAAGTCAATCTATAACTAAGGTTACAGGAAGATAAGATGTTGAACGTATTTGTCTTGTATTCAGATCCTCAACCTGTTAATTCGTTAGACATCACATGATTATTATGTCAATAGTAATGTCGTCGTTTCGATACAATGCCTCATTCATACGCTATAATTTCTTATATCGAAATGATGGATTTGTCTTAAAATTGGCTGTATTTTTTCTTTTGCTTAGTAAATATCATTGTCATATGCTTCGCTTCCAATATCTTTATTTAAACCATAAAAAATGACTGTATATGATTTACGGCTTATAAGGAAGAAATAATAATTTATGTACCATTTTACTTTGGTTTTGCATCATTAATCCATTCTATTTCCGTATCTATCCATTTTCCTATGTATAGTTAAGTTAGATTGTTCATAATGCATAAAAACTGAAAATGATACAGATTTCTAAGTTATTTAATTGTTGACTTCAAGTTGTCTAATTTAGTATTTAGGAGGGTAGACAGATTTGAGGCTGATTTACTGGCGCTGTGATTACTTGTCTAATGGTAAACGTCGTTCTAGTATTTGATAAACTACATAGTTTATTTATTGTAAGCTAAACGAGATTATTGAACAAGTAAGGGAGATTTATTTACAGACATTTGTTTCAAAATCAAGTGAAATCATCTTGTAATGTATGAATTTTATAGGTGTAATTCATTTATCACTCAAATGATGCTACATTTTGTCAATGACTATAAGGCAAAGTTAGATAATGTTCTAAGCTAGGAAATATCAAACACTGAACACATTATCCACGAAGATGGATTGATAACTAATAGACGTCTGATAATCAATTTATTCTGTAGTAAATAAGCATTTCAACATTGATCTGATTAACATATCGATGAAAACTAGGTCAGTCAGTCATATGACTGTAAATCAACTTGCTACTATTACCGACGGTAACGAAAATGAGCATAATGATAAAAATGATTTCGAGAATAACTAAACAATTAGAGAAAACTAATTTGATAATATTATAATATAGCTAAGAAGATTATTTAAACTTAATCAAAATCATTCAAACCATTAAGATTAAGTCAACTATTTCATGTTTTGCATTTACATAGCAACTAGGAGGGCAAACTTCAAGAGTAAATTCCTTAGGCATTCTGATTAAAACAGTTTTACAAAGGTAGTGACACTTTCTCTAGAATAAGTAAACTTTAAAAGAAGCTACGAAAATTTCATATAATATAAGCTCAGTGAGTCAAGAAGCGCATCAAGGTTCTTGGCACCTGTGTAGTTGTGCCATCAGAAGAGGCTGTATATTACTAATGTTCAGGTTGTAGAGAGCTTGGATCCAGTGGTGAAAATTAGTCTACCTTCTAAAAACTAAATTAATTGAAATTGCCTTCAGAATTGCAGGGTATAGTGATGATTGTATGTGAATACAAAAAAAAATCAAGTTACCGGTGAAAATAACGATTGTTTGTCACTATTGTCACACACTACTGAGATATCAGTGTAAGATGTTTTATTCAGTAGGGTCCCAAATTGAGTATTTTCGATTTCAGTGAATGTCACATTGGCAGCCTTAATAGACATTTATTAGTTTACTTATTTTAATAGAGAAGTGTATACTGTTTGTACATTTTGTGCATATTCAGGTAGTAACCTTCATAGTAATTAATAATACAAATACAACCAACATGTCAATCTTTGAATGTATAGTCATGAATGTCGACGTACTTCAAGATAAATCATCGTTTATGATTATATAAAAAGTTCAGATAACTGTCATAAATGTGGTTTTGATTGGAATTATGCAAATTACTGAATCTCTAACTAATTACCAATTTCTTACTTTATCCATGTCCTATTACCCCCCTTACCCTCAGTGCTAATTATTTCCCATTCCCCATCTTTATATTTGTTTAGTATTATATATCTACTACAAAATATTCATACTTCTTACTGTTAAAACCATAATGTAACTTACATTCAGTATCTAAGAAAACTCTTAATATTTCTCAATTTGCATTGTTAAATGATCTAGTATCATTGTCTCATTGTAAATGAACAAAGTTGTATTGAATGTATTGGAGAATGTTTTACCATCCCCCCCCCACCTCAAAAAGAGAATGTTCAACGAGGATTTACTACTTTCCAATTGTTACAGTATCCATTTCTTCGTTATAAATAAAATTATAAAGATAATCTATACAGATTTGGTGACAACATTTGTAAAACTATACCGAACAGGTAGTCCTATTCTTGTATTCTGACAGACTACTTTACTTTTGTGTATATTGATGAAACGTTAATGTAGTTTACTGCGAATTCTTTGAATCTGTGTTAACATCTTCGGTTAGGTTACAGTATGGGAACGAACAAATGCTGTAATCAAATGATCAAGAAAAATTTCCCATTCAGTCGATGAGAGATGAGCTACTGACTTCAAAGTTGCTACAAATTCGAACTAAAGATACACACTATTGACAATATAACATAGCTAGGATTAATATTTAAGCTAAAGATTAAGAAATTTAGCCTTTTAATATTTACAATATGATTTCGAGCTAAGTTTCAAAATAAGAGATTGTGTTTATCGTGTAAATAATTAACGAGTAAAAATCAACACTTTAACACGTTTATAAAATGAGTTACATATATAAACAACCTATCCAATGCTCAATTTATTTGAAATTATCAAAATTAACCTTGGTAATGATGTATACTTTAACACGTTGTTTTAGCTCCATCTGTCAACATATTCTAAAGGAAGTCGGATCAACTGAAAGACTCCCATCATCTGGTATGAAGTAGGCAGTCCAATCTTTTGTTCTAATCAGATTGAAACTATAACTAACTGACTGAAACAAACGGTTGGTGCTAAATTACGTATGTTTAGAGTAAACGAAATGTAAGACATTGAGGAGAATATATGAAAAGCTATGCTTTTTTTGTATTACCGTATTTTACCCAACACTTTATATATTACGCTATGTTCAACGATACTTTACAATTTACCCTAAAGTTTAGTCGAATCTTATAATACTGCTGAACTTAAGTTCAGAAATAGGATTGATACTTAAGGCTGGAAACAGCTTTCATTCAGTTTTTTTTTTTATTTTCAGCAATAGGATTTAGAAATCTCAGTTAAAAGTAGATTTAACCTATAAGTGTAAGTTTCCTAAAATGGTATTTAACTCTAAGATTTACATTTAAAGTTATGAATTTGTTGAAAGGTCAGAATTAAAAGTAACAATTAAATTTATAATCTGACTGACACAGAAAATATTCTTTAATGAAATAAGGTTTCTTATATTGTGTCTTCTAAATAAGCATCGTGAGTAAAACTAATTTTATAGTGAAACCTACATATTAATATGGTTTAGTGATTTACATTTACAATATTCTGGCACTGACTTCATATGTTACTTATGCAACACTGATTACGTAAGTATAGTGGAAGATAATAACATGGGACTATTAAAGAAGCTCTAAAGTTATGTGTTTTTGTTCATAAGATTAACTTGGATAATCCTGTTGAAGAAATTTAAAGAAATGAAAACATATTCATCATGCTTTACAAATACCATATTGTCACTATAATTCTGTCTTTTGCAGGGAATGATTTAGAAAGTTGACTTCTGGAGTTTTAGTGAGATGGTAGTAACAATGAATTCAAGCGACTTATAGTTTGACCTCGTTGTTGGATAATTACCATACAACGTCACAATTTGACTACAGTTAGAATTGTGAACCGTCACCAGGAGATTCAAATATTTCCTGTTCAAACTTTTAAGAAATTGCAGTTAAACATTGTTAAACCGTACCATGTTAGGAAGAAACAGCTGTCCAGCATTTCATAGTCTTCGTTTTGATTACCTAACTACAGTAAGTGTAATATGTAAATGTAAGTTAAACATAGGTTAATCACCAGTCATTTATCAAGTAAAAAAACAGTATGAAGTTGACCACCAACCGATTTTAAGTAGCCTATAAATGGCCTTACATAGTAACAAAGATGACGAATAAATTTCCTTTTACGTTCCTTTTTTTTAAAAGAAATGATTGACATATTTTTTCTAAAGTGTGCATCATACAAGTGTAATCAATAAACTAATAAAAGTCTATTGACTTAGACAGTTTGTTTATAAAAATCAATATGATTCTTTTGAAAATATCAGAAAATTGAGTGAGGATACTTTTACCAAAGAATTTGAGTTACTATGCAATTCAAAAAAAGGTAACGTCACCGAATCGTACGTTAAAAAACATCAAAGGTTGAGTTGATGATATAGCTAAGCTTATGTGTTATGAATAAAACCATAAAAACTTTATTGAAGTAGCATTACACAAGTGGAATTCAGAACAACCGTTTCACCAACTAAATGTATCTAACTCAGTGTTCATATTCACATGAACTAGAAGTAACACATTACTTACTTACTTACTTACGCCTGTTAACCCTCTCGGAGGAGCATAGGTCGCTCACCAGTATTCTCCATTCACCTCTGTCCCGAGCAATCCTTTCCAGCTGTCTCCAGTTACTATTCATCCATTTTATGTCAGCTTCCAGTTCTTGACGCAGGGTATTCTTTGGCCTTCCTTTTTTCCGTTTTCCAACAGGATTCCAAGTTAGTGCTTGTCTCGTGATGCAGTCTGATGATTTTCGCAATGTATGTCCTATCCATTTCCAACGTCGTTTCCTGATTTCCTCTTCAGCTGGAAGCTGATTTGTTCTTTTACAAAGTAGGCTGTTGCTGATGGTTTCCGGCCAACAGATACTCAATATTCTACGTAGACAATTGTTGATAAATACCTGTACTCTCTTGTAGATGTTTGTAGTAGTTCTCCACGTTTCAGCTCCATACAGAAAAGTGACATGACGTTCGAGTTGAAGAGTCTAACTTTGAGATTGGGAGACAGTTGTTTGGAGTCCCATATATTTTTCAACTGTAGGAATGCTGTTCTTGCTTTGCCGATCCTTGCCCTTACATCTGCATCGGATCCTCCTTGTTTGTCGATGATGCTCCCCAGGTATGTAAGGGTATCCACTTCTTCCAGAGTTTCACCATCAAGTTCAATTAGGTCCGTGCTCTCGGTGTTGAAGTTGAGGATCTTGCTCTTTCCCTTATGTATGTTCAGGCCTATTGATGCTGAGGTTGCTGAAACTTTGGTTGTCTTCACTTGCATTTGCTGTTGTGTATGGGATAGAAGTGCTAGATCACCCGCAAAGTCCAGATCATCAAGTTGCATCCTACTTGTCCATTGAATCCCGTGCTTTTCCCCAGATGTAGAGGTTTTCATGATCCAATCGACCACTAGGAGGAAGAGGAAGGGCGAGAGCAGACAGCCTTGTCTGACACCGGTTCTTACTGAGAATGCATTTGTCAGCTGTCCTCCATGCACAATTTTGCACTGTAGTCCGTCGTAAGAATTCTGGGTGATGTTGACGAGTTTCTCTGGTATACCGTAGTGTCGAAGAAGTTTCCATAGTGATCGCCTGTCTACGCTGTCAAACGCCTTCTCATAGTCGATGAAGTTGATGTACAGTGACGAGTTCCATTCAATTGATTGTTCAACGATGATCCGTAGTGTTTCGATTTGGTCTGTACATGACCGATCCTTACGGAAACCAGCCTGTTGATCTCAAAGTTGAGCATCCACTGAATCTTTCATTTTATTCAACAACACTTTGTTGAAGACTTTCCCTGGTACTGACAATAGTGTGATTCCTCTGTAGTTCTCGCATTTGCTCAAATCTCCTTTCTTTGGTATCTTGATAAGGTATCCTTCTCTCCAGTCTGCCGGCACTTGTTCTTCCTCCCAGATCCTCTTGAATAAAACGTGGAGCATCCTCGCCGTTATGTCTATATCTAACTTGAGTGCTTCGGCTGGTATATTGTCAGGTCCTGCTGCTTTCCCACTTTTGATCTGTCTGATGGCTATCTTGAGAAGTAACACATAATTGAACAATATTGATTTCAATTAGATCATCATCAGGCTCTACTTTAATATACAGCAGTATTTATATACAAATCTGAAAATTACTAGACCAATGGAGGAAATTTTTGTGATTCAATGATTAGAATGAATCAGATGGATTACATAACTAATCATAATTGATGAACAGTGTAAATTGATAATAGTAATGATAATGCAAACTAATAACAATAGTAACAACAACATGAATACAGACATGGTGCAATTAGAAACCAGAGAAAAACTGGACAGCTGTTTCGTTCTAGTGTGGAACTCCTTAGCAGTGCGCAGAATAAATTTCTATTATGAATATTTTGATATTAAGATATATAGACTATAAACTATTAGAAAATTCTACATTCATGTAGAGGAATTCTCAAAACTAATTATTACTATTGTTATTTATTAATATGAAGAGATGTATGAAATACTAACTTCTAATGTAATGAATTAAGGTGGCGTGTAGAGATTAGTATTCAGTTTTTAGCTGATACATATTGCACTGATTAGGAGTCTCATATTAATGCGAAACAACTATTGAGTGCTCCATGGTCTTCAGTGGTATCCTATCAATGTCAGCCTATGATGATTCAAATAAATAAAACATTCAATAATCAGAATGTATTTTGATCTTCCCGTTGATTTGTCTTGAACTGTTTCTATTGCCTTATGTGTATCATGAGTGAATTATCTCGATATAACAATAGTTTATAATCCAACTTAAGTAATAGAAAGTTTAATATCTGACGAAAAAAGGTTTTTCTAAATATCATGAATAGGTTACATTTATGTAAATGAAATTTTCTTGGGATCATTCATTATGCAAGCAATAAACAATAATGTTGACACAGGATGCGATATTATTGATTTTTTGAATAATATTACTGTTTGCAATTGTTTCTTCGTAGCTTACTGAATAGTACACTCAGTGTTTGTGACACAAGTTATTGAATTCAAGTTGTATTGTTGTGATCATAAGTGAGTGCGAAGAAAGACAAAGTGAGTATCTCCTGGAGTATATTCTTAGCCATATATTAAATATACTGTTTTGTGATAGGTTTAAAGATTAGGTAAATGTCGTATCAAAGTGATTTGCACTTTGAAAGGATATCCGCCAGAGGAATCCGTAAATTGTTAGGTAGTATAACATTTATACGTTTTGTCCTGGTTTGAAACTGCTATCTTATAATTTACTGAAACGTTTTTGATTCATCTTTAACCATCTAAAGTATCATCTATCAATTTAACGGATCCAGTGAAGTTAGTTGCATAGATTGTACTAAGTGGTTCTTATCCATATGAGCACGCGGATAAGTTCCGGCATAGTCGTCTAAATGTATGACGAAATTCACCAAAAACACTATTCTCGGATATTTACTTGAAAATAATAAGTTTTCCAAAGTTTTCTCAATTAATTACGAAGTCCCAAATAGTTTGCCTGATGAGGTTAGATTGCACTTAACCTGCACAGCGGAACCAACAGTCATGAACACAACAAAACTGAACTTATGTATACAAAAGAAATATATGCGACCTCTTTATTCATTTTGGCTCACAATAGAGTCTTATCTCTAAGCCATTCCAAGTTATTTATCACCACAAGATAGTCATATTTTTATTTATAAATAATATCAAGGACCTTGTTTTCTTTATCAAGTTATCCATTTCTGCTTATCTACTTAACTTCATCACAGTAACTTCAACTTATTACTATTTGTAGCATCATTAGTACACTATTATCACTATTTTGCATACTTCTTTGACCTTTTGTTATATTAAATGACCTTGTTAGTCATATAACCTCACGTTATTGTGTACGTTCATTTTAAGTGAACATGTAATTTACTAATTTCAATCGACGATTCTTACAAAATCAATCACAACAATTGAGTACTAACCAATTCTATGACATTACGTAACTGTAACATGATGTTTATGTTTATATGGAGATTAGAAACAATTGTTCGTATTCTTACTTCCCTCCCCAACATTTCTTGACTTCTGAATATTATATGGAGATCATTAAATCATTAGGAAAAATTTGAAAGTATGACAAACTAAGGTTGAACTTACTTGCACTAAAATATTATCGCTAACTAAAGTGTGCATTCATTCAGTTATATGAAAAAAAGTCGATAAATAATTGGCAATAATATGGAAGTCCTCGTCAGTGGGCACTCACGATTCCACAAAGCAACCAAAACCCCGAACCTTCAGATCTTATAACAAACGCCTATCCATCCTCACCAATTGATAAACGTCCAGTAGTAGAACATTTACTTCCATCAATTTTTAATATGGGTGGACAGCCATCCAGTGTGATTGATGATAGCTATCCCACCCGCAACAACTCCGAACTTCACTAGAACTTCAAGAATTCTACCCAGTGGTTCATGTGGTTAGGTGTTTGCCGTATGACCTGAAGGACATGGGTTTGAATGCCTGAATACAACAATGATGACTAGTGGCGAGAAGTCCTACTCTAGGACGAATAAGCTGTCAGTTGTTACCTCGTCTTCAGTAGTACCCGAACAATATCAATCTGTGACTAAGATCGAATACCAGTCTTCAGGAAACCACTTAAAATGATCGAAATGTTTGATATTGGCATGGTGTGGCATCGTATTTGCCGATACTTCGTTGTTTATTTTTCCTTTTTATAAACAGGACATCTTAGTCACTTTACTGATGAGACAAACTGAATCGTTTGCGACATCGTTTACTCAGACATGTTCATTATGTTGCATCACAGCCACTCCTTGTGTAGATTTCAGTTTCTTAGCACTGGTTATTACGGATAATGATTATTTTCAATAGGGATAATTATGTAATTAATATGCTAGCACCTATGATTTTGCAAACACACTTCAGAAGTTATAACAACTTTGTATCTAACGTTCAACTGAAATGAGTGACACCCTTATATTTTTTTTATCAGCTTAAACACTTCCATAATTGGTGTGTATTCTGCAATTAATTGAAGAATATATTACTAATATTATTAATTAATTGGTTCCATACGCAAATTCTAAGTAGTTCCTTCAGTAAAGCTTTATTTTGGATATTCTGTCATATTTAAACAATAGATAAGAGCAAAGTCTGAAAATCACATTCTACCTTTTCTTTTCAGAACTCATCAGTTGACTATAACAGCCAAATTTTAGTGTTGATGTTTTCGTTAAGATTTGCATACAAGTATCTGATATTTTGTTAAAATACTAGATGACTTATTCACAAAGCTACCATATGAAGATAAAATCATGACAAGCATAACTTATAGTTCCGACAGACAAGCCGAAAATAGTGACTTCAAAACACAAAGCCAAACGTAAGACGTTATAGATAAATAATAATTTTTTCATAATCAAACAAACGAAAAGTAACATGCAAAGCATATTAATGATATCAGTAAACTGCTTTAAATTGTAAATGGTAGGAGGGCAATGAAGATATTTATAGCTGCTACATAATTCACATCCACACTACAAACCTAATCCTAACATAACACTAAACTTAAACCTTAACTTAACTCTAACCCCGATCAAAAGAAAACATGGCGAATTGACATTTTTATCCCAACATAATTTAATCAAATGATAAAGTGTCACTCATAAATTTTCAATAAAACCAGAAATCCGAAAGTCATAAAATACCCTGTAAACATTTTTAGCCATATTATCAAACGAATTCTTCTTTGAGATCAGTTGAACGGATGTAAATAATTTCTCAATCGTGTTCAGATGATTTTGACGCTGTTTACATGAACCTCAGTTGTTGCACCGACGTAATGTTTCATATGTACATTAACTTTGTGCACATAGCTACGTCTTTTCAGACATTTTCAAGACAAAATTGTTTCTGTTATCTATCTTTTTTAATTATTGGAACTAGTTTAGTTATCTTGCTATATGAAACCATCTAAAAATATCCTGTTTCTGTATAATTATATTAAATTTTGAAGGTCTGTAACGTTATAGTACTAATTTATAGAAGCAACTACTTTTCCAATCAGTTTTTTCCATCCTCTCTCTGATATGCCTTTACTTTTAAACAGTACATTCGTCCACCTTCACTACTTTTCCAGAACCATTAAACGATAAGTCATGTCTCCAGAAAACTCCACTCCAAATTTTCCTGCAGTATTCATATCAGTGTGAATTACACTTTTCGGAAACATTCACAACAGTGATAGCAACGGTCACTTGTGTTTCAACGGTCCAGTGCAAGTTAACCTAGAAACGGAGAAATTAAATTTTTTGTTCCAGCAACCGTTGAAACGATACACCACTCTATCTCCTAATTTCGAGTATGTACAAATGGTTATTTCAGTGCCACAAGCACAAATAAGTATTATCTCCAATAATCCAGCATTTTGTAAATATCCTAACTTTTTTTTAAGAATTATGCGTGCTCATCAAACGACACCAACTTGAACGACAGCTATCCATGATTAGATTGTGCACAATGGCCTTAAAAAACTAATGATTCACCTATGATTGATCATGTCTTTAACGTTATTTTGTCGGAACTACAATTCATGCTAAAGAAGACCATTAACATGTTCAACTGATTTATTTAACTAGAGTATCGTATAAGGAAGAGCAAACTCGGTACTAAAATAATAGCTTAAAATATTTCAATTAACTAATACGAGGAGAGATATCCGCGTTAAAATTACAATGATTTCGATTAAGAATGATTATGATAGACAATACATTATAGCCACGATAAGTATTTAGGCTAAAGTTTGAGAATGATTGTTATGGTTAGGCTTTCATCGGTAGGAATATGATTATTGGTCATGTTTTAGGGTAAGTAATGGAACCTATACAAAGATTTGGCGCTGACTTAGTGGGCTAAAAGATCTGTGCTAAATCACATAAATTTAGGTGAAAACGGTATGTACAACATTGGAAAAAGTATATGAAACAACAATTTGCCAAACGTATTTCCTGCTATAGTGTTTTACCTAACATTAACCTACTTTTGTCTACGTTTTGCACTTCTAAACTTAATTTCGGAAACAGGATTAATATTAGCAATGGGATTTAGCACTAAGTCATAGTTATAAGAAGATTTTCTAAATCCTATTGATAATATTAATCTATGCAACAAATGTCGTTTCTTGTCTCGAGTCCCAGTCATATTCCTGAACTGTAAGACTGGGTAAGAATTAGTGTAAAGTAGGAAACAACGTAGGTTAACGCTGGGCGTAACACAATACAACTCCAGAATTCATAATTAGAATTAGGCATTTGTTGTATAGTTATGATTTAAAGTTACATGAAGGGTTAAAGCTCGACTAATGTAGAAAATAGTATTTTACCGGTAAATGTATTTTATTTGCCGGTAGGTTTTGCGTCAGCGATTAAATAAGCTTATTATATTAAGCCCTTTACATAGAAACCTTGAGTAAAACAAGATTTATAGTAGAAACTGTTATGTTTTACCACTATGTAATGTAGATTGAATTTAAGCCTCATCGCCAATTGTTATGAATCGTGAAAATACACAGTGGCCTTGATGATTTCTAATCAATGTACGGACACGTCTGCACCGCGACTTCAAGTCTCCAAGCCGGAATAAAGGAAAAACACCGATTGATGAGCCAAACAGACACAATCGAGTCGAATTGTATTTCAATCATGCCTTTATATGTATACATGAAACCAGATCCACACAGTCAACCAATTAGTAAACTAACATTAATACAGAACTGAGGAAATAGGTGGTAGTGAATAGGGACAACTTGTACATAACTACATCGATTGTAGTCCATAATAAGAGACAATATAATAACAGTAAATATGCTAAACTGGAGTATAGAGTAAGTGGAACGTAACAATAATAAAAATGTAATGTTTACATTACTCACGATCAGAATAAATGAATTAGTTCTCTAGAACACAGTTGTGGAAGATTCTCACTCTTCAGTGGTTCGATATATTAGAAACCACATATACTTATGGTTTACGATTGGATTCACTGTAGTGTGCATGCATCTATGGATAAATTCTGCTATTTGTTAAAGATTTTTCTGAGGGAGTGGTATTTTAATGAGTTTTCACTTCAATTTTTTCGAAAAAATGACCTGATAGCATTCTGATCACATGAATAAATTTCTGTAACATTCGGTTCTGTGGTTTAACAGTGAAAACACCACCACGAATCTATAATTTATTTATTTACTATGCAAAGTATTCATATTCCCTGGAATGCAGTAACTTTTTGCTGATAAACTATTTAGACTCTATACTAATTGGTCTATGATGATATTGATGAACCTGAATGATGATTGGTCTATTCATAAACTGGGCGCGGACATTTCAAGTATTACATTTGCCTGTTCCTATGGTACACTGCTGGTTTATTCAGTTGTTATTTTATTATATACATAAAACCATAATTTTAGTATGGTTAAGTTATGTAGTTTTATTTCTATACAACTTTTCCATATAAAATAGTTCACAGTACGTAAATACAACCGGGATAATCATGTAGATTGTTTTCTTACTATTACAAACATTTACAAACATGATTATCCACTTTACGATAAAGAAAAACAATTTTAAAAAAAGCATCATTTACTTACTAATGTTACGTGTTATGCAACACTAAGTTAGTTTGTAATCAGATCTAATGTACATGATTATCGGAAAAGATTGGAAACATTTACAGTAGAAGTAAGTAATCATATTGTTCATTTCACTCCTTTGATAATGACGTAACATTATCTTGAAATCAATGTTGATAACCGAAAATCAAAGTAGATGATAAATGGAATGATAGAAAACTATTATTAACTCTAAAATATACAACTTTAGTCATATGTTCAGGAAATATAAACTTTGATACAGACTCACCAGCTTAGGAGTGTAGTAGTTACCAAACGCTAATATTATTAAATAACCCATAGTATGGTAACAAACCAGTCATAGTTAGTAGAATAAGTTAATGACTTCCAACGGAATGATGTGAAATTATTCATTTGACCACCGAACCATAGTGTTTTGGGTTCAGTTACATGTTAAGTTATTGATGGAGTGCAAACTAGAATTGATTATCTATTCACTACATCATGGGTTGTATGTTTCTTCTATGTCATGTCATTTATGAGTATTGTCAGGAACATTTAATTTAGTTTACACCCTAATATTTGGCTTTCTTAGAATCAGGATAAGAAAGTTCAACTAAGTAAAGATAGATAAAGTAAGATGAATTGCTAACAAGTGCACACTGCATCTAGAACCATATTTTGAATCATGTTTTTGAGACAAATATCACTGATAACATTGGATTATGATCCATAATAACGAAATTACGAAATGTGGAACATTAGCTTCTTACTATGGTGGTCTTAATGTAGTATGACACGATATTATATCTAGATGTAACATGGTTGGATATAGTGGACAGGAAACCTTGTATGATATTAGTCTTATGCTAGATACTACTCATCAGTAATACAGTTCTGCAATTCTTGGGAAGTAAAGTTACATAGGGATGTTGAGTCATATATAATACTACTGAGCTATATCTAAGGTTTTCTATTAACTACATCCAACCAACCAATGGCGTTTTATTTACAAGACATTGGTGTTGTAATTTCAGTTACATATATACAGTAGTTTAGGACATGGAACAAAGATTCACGTATTAAAATAGGCCTCATGTTTACGTTAGTTGTAGTTACAACTTTTCATTTACCTACAATTTTCTCAAATCATTAACTTATAGATAAATAACATTCCTAGATAAAAGTAATAAACTACTTATCCATTGCATTAGTGAATCAATTCAGTATTAATGGATTTTCAAGAATTTAGATCTTATCTTTTCTTCAGATAAAAAATATTTACCAACAATCATGCGTAGCTGAAATCTTTTCCTCTTTATGATAATTTATCTAGTAATAATAATAAAACTAACCATATGTATAATAGGTAGGTGAAAAATCGAAATCACAGTCTATCGGGTTTATTCATTGTGGCATCAGGACCACTAATGCTACATCACATTTGTTAAACATTTAGTAAATGTGCTATTTAGGTTTCTCACATTGAGGGCTCTTCATAGACACTAACTATTTTCTTATCTATTTTACCTTCCCGAATTATCGTACTTTTACTATGTGTTATCCCGTTTCCTGTACGAAACTTTCCTCCATCCCTAAATCGGTCGTTAGTGGATTTTGTATTATTCATTACTGGTTTGTCCAGAATATGTTACATAAAAGCCATTGTTCATATTTAATAAACGATTTGTACTGTCTTTTAATTACTGGTGTATCGTTTTTTCACTGTCTACCTCCTTGGTAAGCGTAGCCACATTGGCTTCAATCCAGCCAATCAGAGTCTAAGTAGTCAAATCGTAAAAACTGTAGAAGCAGATCCAATTGGTCCGTTCTAACGCAAGGTCAATGTTACCCTTATCTCGGCCGTCTTTTATCTCGTCTTCACATCAGCAGCCTCCAACGTCATAACAATATATATATATAGGAAGAGAGAGAAAATTTTTGGCATAGAATTACATTATTACATATATATTGGGGATGTTTAGTAAAGTAGATATAGGGATTATTCTTCAAAAGAATACAAATCTATCCGCTTACATTACAATTTGCGTACATCAAATGAATATAAAATATTAAGTGATAGTTATTAGAGTTAAAATTGTAGAATAATGAAAAGAATGTAACAACTGGACCACTTTCGTTTATTATTGATTCCTTCATGACAAAAGTCAAAGAATTTCAATGATGCTAAAAGAAGTTATAAAGTAGCATACAACATGGTAGATATTAAGAAAATAAGCATCTTTTTATAAAGAAATGAATTTGATAATCGTACAGTTCTGTATAGAAAGTATTACAGTATTAACCAGTATTTATATGATAAACTGTGTAAATTTTGTATTGTTAAAGTACTTTTGATAATAATGGGTTCCTTGAGTTGAATGATTCAATTAACAAGTTCTCCCTGTCACTCTGAATAGCGTATACAGCTCTTAGTCTAACACAGAAGTGAACAAACTGATTATTTCACAAAGATTAACGTAGTATGTTCTAATAACGTTGTCGTCTACCGGTTGCCTTTAAGTATCTGACTATCTTTATGTCCTTTTCTCTTCATAGAGTTTATTTGGTTGCTTGACCTCAAACGATGTAGTTAACTAAACTGTTTTACATGTACTGATAAATACTGTCTGTGTATATATGTCTACTGATTCCTAATGTGCTCATATGTGTTTAATAAATTTTATTGGCTGATGTTTCATTTGCGCCTAGTAACTGAGATGTGCGAACGTGGAAAGCTTATTTGGCACTTTGTATATTATAGTAAATACCAAGTTATTGTAAATTTTGTGTTCTCTGTTTACTAAGTAATAAGATATAGAGCCAATATTAGATTTTCTTTTCATTTCACCTATTAATGCTGAACAATGTTCGAGAATGCGTTGATAGGCTTACCGGTTTGTTCTAATTTATCAGTCGACTCTACGAGATCACTTATTCATTAGTTCATACACTTGTACATTATGATTGTGTCAACCACAATGGCTCAACCGTTTTGAATTAACAATTTTCATGAATAATTATGGAGCTTGATAAGAATTTACCGAAAATATGTTTCTACTCAAATCATTGGGTTGGATTGTGACCAACAGGTGGAATTCAGGACGCGCGACTCGTATTATTAGGGGTTTGTCAGTCGGATGTACCTACATCCTAGTGATAGTGTTAACATCTTGACTCTTACCCAGTTTTTTTCGTGCCAAACGGCACCGTGTTCACTAATAGGCTATTGAGTCCAAAGAGGGTTTATACATTTCACCCTTCTGATATTGAAGCATAAAATAAAGGACTACGGATACGAATGACTGACTCCTAGCGTTGATAACAGAATACTGTGTATGTCAACAGTTAACACGTTTTTATGTTGAATACAAAACGGTATGCTAAACTTTGGAAATAGAATGTAACTGATTCTTAGTCTAATTAGTTTATAATGTTGTTTACAGTATCAGATTTTACGCTTCCTGAATAAAGTAAATTCATACATCAAATACAATTTTTTGTATATGTGGTATGTAGTTAGAAGTAGAATCTAAAACTTGCTTTTCTTCCCGTCTGAGACTCATCACACAGATAAGTCTGCATCCCAGCAATAATGTTACACCAAGATTCGAACCAAGTACCTTTCAATGCAAACAAAAATATGTTTTTCTCTAATCTACTGATTTCATGTAGGTACTTGCTCGTTCAACGGATATAATAGTTTCAGCAATCACTTGTCATTTTCCCTTGTTATTATTTAAGACAAATCACTTTTTTTAAAGTTTATCTTAAGTGGTTTATCTCAATTTATTGTTGTTTTGCTAAAATAAACAACTAATTTTTAATTTTAAAATGTACAATAAAATCAGATACCTGAATTGTAATGGTTTGTGGAGAATGACATTAAGTTTATTTGATTGAATTCGTTTCACATTAATGTTGGCAAAATACCATTAGTAACCAGAGATCACTGGACAGTTGTCACGTCCTAGTATGGGACTCCAACGTCGTAGTTGAGCACCTTGGACTCCTCCCCAGGGTCTTCAGGTTGACAAACACCTAATTTTCTGCATCATTGGGCCAGTCGATATCCAACGGTAAAATTTCCACTTCCATCAATTTGTGATACATATCGCTACGATCATCTATTGTCTTTGGTGATAATTGTTTCATACCTGACAAATCTGAACTCTACTTGTCATGACTTCTCAATAGAGCTTCAGATACCGTGAAGTTAGTCACTAGTGAGCTGACTACTATGATGAAATAGTTGTCTAGTGGTCCCCAGTTTTCAATAGTACCATGCCAACATCAATCAGTGTCGTATTGAATCGACTAAGAATCAGATAAGCTGAATTGTGAATTATTGACAAAAGAACTATAGATAAAAATGAGAATTAATCGAAATCCCACTAGGTGCCTTAATAGTGTTGCATTCAGTGTAATACACTATAGTTCATTATTTGATTACATATTATTCATCAATATCCCAATTACCTAGTTCTATAATCCTAGTACAATTCCATCCATCAGTTTATAATATAAAGGCTAGTTGTCTAAATAATTCACCATGAAGATTATTACATTTAAGTAAAAACATTTAGAGGGTTTAGGAAAGGGAGGTTATCTGGAGGAAATTCTCTAACTACCTAACAAAAGTAGCTTGTTTCTTTCTTTAAAGAATCATTTGTACCCTACAAAGCATTGAAATAATATCTACATTTCATGAAATGCTACCTTATTTAAGCAAAGCTATTGATATTGTCAACACAATTCATATGTTAGATACTACTATTTTTATTGTTTTAATTGTTTTGAATATAATTTTCAACTTCCTGTAAAATCGAAAAAAAAATAAAATGAAACAAGTTTTACTACTTATTTCATACTAAATATTTTCATATGTATTTTGTATAAATCAAATGATGAACAACTTCTGAAACTTTTTGTTACCACTTATCACCAGAGAGAGTTCAACCATACTAACAACACAGAATAGATTTACTTGATTTGTTCATTGAGAACAGTATTATTATTATTATCACCATTATTATTATTATTATTATTACCATTATTATTATTATTATTATTATTATTACCATTATTATTATTATTATTATTATTATTATTATCATTATTATTATTATTATTATTATTATTATTATTATTATTATTATTATAACTGACAGTTTTATTGTAGATTCAAAATATGATTTTTATTGTTTCGGTAATAAATTCATACATAAGAATTTAAGGAATCCGTTGTAGTAACTAACGCTTCTTCTCATTGTGTTTTATGTTTACCATAAATAATACCTAATAAATGTATCTATGATTAAAAGATATTTTGTTATGATAATATATACCAGTTATAAGGCAAATCATGAATATGTAACCTGATGGTTAACAGTACTACTACTACTCACAGTACTACCACTACTACGAATACTACAGTTATTACTAGTACTAGTACTACTACTCTTTTAAACATTCATGATGTAATTATGTATTAACATCAATAAAGCAATCTACACAATATGTCCAATGGGACTGAAGAAGTACACTTTTATATGGAATTTGTATATCTTAAACCAAATGAACATAATGATGATGTTTCTAATATCATATGCATCGTATGTATTAGGCTGAGTATAATCAACTATAAAATAGAAAGCAATTAGCTATTAGTTATCTATCTTTAATTAGTATATCAGAATGAAAAATCGCTTTCACTGAAATGGATTTCTGTAAGCCAAGTAAAAACTGACAAGAAACTAACGTAACACTGTTAGGTTGGTCTTAATAATCACTAAATATTTATTCACTTAATATGCGATTGTTTCACTTCGTCAGTAGTAATTATTTATTTACACATTTAAAAATCGTAGTATTATCGTCGCATTTAAGTAGTAAGAATTATGATGGACATTCATATATATTCAAACTACTCATGAATATACTTCAACAAAACTAAGTGTGTTTGATGCAGATTTCTACTGATAGCAGTGGATAGGGTTACATATATATATATCTCAAATTAAATGAGTTAAAAATATCAAACCGTTAGGAACCGCTCTAAGGGTCTAATGGTTAGGCATTTGTCGGAAAGCCTAAACGTTTCGGTTTTTATTTCCTGGTGGGATCATTATTACGCACTACTGAGAAATCCCATACTGGAACTCAATAAGTGTACCATGCTTCTTGCTTTCCAGTGGTTATAAAACACCGACAAATTCGTGATATTAAAATCAAATTTAACAGTCCCCACAACACCATTATAGAATAATTTTGGGTTTGGACGTGTGAAAGATCATACATCTTTATGTTAGGATGTCCACCTGTTTATCATTATTCGTCCGAAAACACCTGTAAGTAAATTCAAAGTACTTAGAAGAGCGTAAAGTCTCTCCTGATTATTTTAATACTTTATGATGTCAACTAAAACTTAATATTAAAAATTTGCACCTAGTTTCTTTCATTGATTCATTCATGTGTTACTCCTTAAGAAACATTGATCACCGATCAGGATTTTCAAACCCCCTGTTTCTCGGGTTCCCTTTTCTAGCTTTTCCCAGCTTTTATTTGTTCTTTTCATGCCTACCTCCGATTACCGACACAATGTGCTCTTTAGTTCACCATCTTTCATCATGTCTCGAAGATTCAAAGTTAGGCTTTGTCTTGTCACTCGGTTGGAGGATTTTCTTAGTATGTTCTGTTCACCCCTAAGCGTTTCTTCTTCATTCCTTTCCTCAGTTAGAAGCTGATTGGTTTGTTCTCTTCCACAGTAAGTTGTTAGTGATGATATCTGACCAATGGATCAGGAGTATTTTGATAAGACAACTGTTTGTAAATATCTATATCCTTTGAATGGTATTTTTGAAGTCTTGCAAGTTTCAGCATCATACAACAGAACTGTTTTTAAGTTCTTTTTCGAAAATCCTGACTTTGATATTCACCGATAGTTGGTTTGAGTTGCAAATGTTCTTCATTCGTAGGAGTACTAATGGTGGTCAAATTAGTCAAGAGTGAGATAGTTATCACCAGTGACAATCGATAAACGTAGCGCTATATCACAAATTGATGAATGTGGAATTTCCATCAACAGACACTTGTTCATTGATGCTATTGGTTAACCGTTCGTCCTGAGACTTGAAGATTTCAGGTCCCATGCCCTGGCGGAGAGGTCTCATACTAAAACCAAACAACTCTCCGGTGCTCCTTGATCTTCAGTAGCGCTCAACTAAGATCACTGTGGGATAAATATAAATAACCAAAGAAAAAAGTGTTTTTGTTAGAAATATTTCCTCCCCTCCCAACCCATGAATTCAATTATCTCTACAACAGCGAAATGAAAACAAACAACTTAAATTTTGTCAAGTTTACATTCTGAACGGATAATTTCATTATTAAATTATGAATTTTCATTCATAATGCAAAGTGTTACAAAGTTGGTATAGGCATGGATAATTTTGAAGGAAACCTAGTAATTTGTTATGCGTGCTGAATTTATTTTTTCTCAGAAAATAAAATACAACAAACATTAGAAGAATTGAGATAGTTTGTGGTGAATGACATATAGTTTAGTGGATTAAACTCGTTGGTGTTGGTGGAATACAATTGAAAATCAGTAAACACTGGAAAGTTGTTTCGTTCTAGTATGATGATCCTCATCAATGAACATCCAGTATGTCGATTCAAAGGTTTTAAGCTATCGAACGCCTAACCGTTTGTACCACTAAACCAGCCAGCGTCCATTGCTACAATTTACATTAGAAGATATTAATCATAGATTTGGAATGTTATTCACTACCATGTAAATACATTCATCTACATAAAAAAGACATTGGATAATGAATAATAATCATTTGTTTTTATTTTGTTTTAGTAAACTAAGATTAACCTCGTACAAGAATATAAGTAAACAATTTTATACTGTTGATAAGAATGACTATTGTTTATTCGGTTAATTTATACGAACGTGCAAATTTTGATTTTATCTTATATCATTTACTTAAATTCAATTATTCATTAATCAAATTAAATTGGAAAAGGAATTTGTCTTACTAAGACTAATGTCAATAACAAATATTCATTTTAAGTTGAGATGGCTTGTAAAGATTCGTATTAAGTTTAGTTGATTGAATTTGTCATAAATTAATGTTGACATGGTACCATTGAAAAACATAAAGTACTGAACAGCGGGTTCGTCCTAGTATGAGGCTTTTCAGCAGTGCTCTCCCTAGACTTGTCAAGAGTGGGACTGTTCTCACAAATTGCAACGGGTGTTCGTTAAGCTATATATCACAAATTGATGGAAGTGGGAATTCTACCATTAGATGCCATTTAACCAAGTAGTGCAGAAAGTTAGGCATTTGCCAACTTTAAGCCTCTGCAGGAGAATCTAGGGTACTTACTGCTGAGGAGCCTCACACTAGGACAAAACAGCTATCAAGTGCTCCCTGGTTTTCAATGATATCTTGTCAATATAGAGCTGTGACAAAACTAATCAATTTAATATTCATCGGATTTGAAGTGTAATATGTTAGATATATCATTTTTTAAAACAGAATAATTTAGAACTAGGAAGTTATTCCCTTACTAGGGGATAAACTATCGTTGCGTAACTGGTAGGCTAACACAAATACAATGCATAACTATATAGCCTCCAGTTTTCACTAGTGTACACTATTTAATTTGTAATGTTACATTACCTTATGGAGTGTTTCATATCGGATATTCTTGAACTCTACTAGACGTGTTTATTCATTAGAATTCTGATATTATTTAATGAAGTCTATACCATACTATGGATTAAATAACTGTTCAATGCATCAGGGACTTTGATAGTTTGCAATGTGGAGCGTTGATTTTTGCAGACTTTAAAAAATCTAATAATTTGCTTGTTCTCTGCAGCGTTTTGTACTTTATTATTTACTTCGTACGTGATGTAAACAGAAATCTTCACATGCCATTTGGATAACAATAATTTTTGTAACTGATTTTGAATTCAGTAGTAAGGAGCTGTGACTTCTAATATTGGTCAATTCAGCAGTCGTTCCATTTCATGACTTAACTGGAGTTGTATCAAGATATAGTAGCAAGAGAGTAATATGATTACTGTCAGATATGATGAACTTATTGTAAATGTAAATTAGAGTTAACAGTATTCAATTTCGTGTTTTGATTCAGTAGATCAATGATACTGTGTTCAATACAAAATGTGAGCTCCTTGATTTCTCACTGAAACAGTGTATTAAGTACACACTTCGAGAAAATCTCAATCTATAACTTTAAAGTTATCTAGTTATACATGATATTTATGAATTATCATTCGATGGTAATCTGTACTAAAAACAGGCTTGTCATTGAGTGGTGTTTATTCATATGAATCGTATCAAGTTTATTCACGAAGTTATTTTCGAGGTAACGATGAAAAAGAAAAAGGTAAAACAACTTGGA
This sequence comes from Schistosoma japonicum, assembly GCA_025215515.1. NCBI lineage: Eukaryota > Metazoa > Platyhelminthes > Trematoda > Strigeidida > Schistosomatidae > Schistosoma > Schistosoma japonicum. The sequence goes on from CM046066.1 coordinate 14,414,814, forward strand.
ATTCAGTCTTTAGAAAACTGTTATTGGTTATTCCCTTAGTGTTAATCAACGTATTAGTAATAGGTAGATTTATAAGCAAATAACTGTAGATGAACCGGTGAGGTTCTTCTTATCATCTTAACCATCATTTTTAATCATTTTTCATTCATTTAGGTACCGTTGTAACCTATTGTATTATATCACAAATCATTTAATGGGCTAAGTGTTTTTCGCTCATCAATAAGTGACGTTGAACGATTGCGTTCGATTTTGTATATGGTTGTGAATATGCAGTTAGTAGGTATTTTCAATTAGAAGCAAACAGCTATCTACTATTCTATGATTGCCATTAGCCAAGTAGATAGAATTTGCATTTGGGTCAAGTGATTCAATGGTAGTGGTCGCAGGTTAGTGAACTAGGCAACCTGGGTTCAAATCCGTCCGGTTATTGTAGGTATGAAACTTAGATTGAACAAGGCTTCATATCGACTTATCATCAAAGTAGATAAGTGAGAATACAACGTAATGTTCGCACTCAAGCTTAAATCATTTTGTGAAAAATTATGTAGTTAAAAATAGTATCGTATGTATATGATGAATTAGATTAGAATGTATAAACCATAGATGGATTAATGTTTTAATTTTAACGTGAACCATTTCAATGATGTTAATCGACTTGAAGTTATATACATCTTGTAGCATACTTAAACGTCACAAATCATAATATTGACCAGTGTATTCCATTTGAAACCAGCAAATTATCAAACTTGAGGATAAGTCAAATCGTTTGGTGCATATTGTCTGTGAGAGGTTTATCTAAGTAATGTATTTTTAATGATCACATAAATCTTTAATGTCATTTGGTATTTATTATCTCATAATTTATAGGGGAGAAGGGGATATAGCGTTTCATTTCCTGTTTTCATTGACATCCTGAATGGCATTCATTTAAAACAAGATGTTGATTAAGCGATGCGAATCTCTTTGAGACGATTTCATTCCCGAAATTGTGAAATGATGCATCCTATACATGTTAATTTAATTGTAAGGAATATTTAGACATGACAACAAAATAAACAAATAAAACAATATCATTGTTATTTGTAATATCATGGTGATCATATGAAGATGGGAGGAGGGAGGTTCAGATTTTAGAATTCGTTCTCGAAAACACATTCTGAGTGATATAAAGAGTCATAATTTAGAAATCTAGTAGTCTGATAAGAAATATGTAAATAAAAAATGTATCGGTAAATGACATGGTAACGAGATCAAATCTATTAATATCATAGAGAGATTTATAGAGAAAATAATGATATATACTTAGAATATGGAGTGATAATTTGATCAGCTACTTAAATCCATGGTAGGATTAATGAATGAACAATGTTTCTAATACGTACATTGTTCGGATTTCTTTGTGTGCTCGGGTAAGGGCTTTAGTAATACATAGAAATTAGAAATATACTGTTCAGCGATAGGTTTCTAGTTTACATGTAGAGGATTTGAAATGACTAATCAAGTGGTAGTCAGTGATGACGTGATTTACTATAATAGCACTTTCGTAGGGAGACCGATATTATCTTTCAGTAACATTGATTCTTTTAGAAAAGTTTTGTATCAAACGTACCAATATACCTTACTCCATAAAAGCATGTGAATTCATAAACCAAGTAGGAAACACTATTATTTAAGTTACATATAAATAAGAGGTAAACACTGTTCCGAAGCTTGATGCTGAACTATTCATTTTGATGATATTTAAGGTTCACCTTGTCAACATGTTCCCAGATAAATTGTCTGAGAATGTATTATATTCATATAGATTATTTTCATGGACTCAAAGATTTCCTATTCTTTGGTATGTTTCGATTTCACATTTTCACTTATCAATACTAATGTTTTGTTGAGAAGAATTAATTCATCATCATTTATTTCAATGGAGTAGATTCTTAGGTTTCTCAAAACAAGGAATACTAGGAGATTCTTTTTCTTCCTAACATGGATTCAGATACTGAAATTTGACAGTTGAATTTTCAGTGTGGGTTTTGTCATTCGAAATTTAACATGCAGAAAGTAAACATTTTGATTCGGTTTCCTACTAAAGAAGAAAAGAACTGATTGATGGATGAAAACGATTAAAATCGTGTAGAATGGTATTTAAAGTGAAATTATCATTGCTAATAAACATATCATCATTCACATACCTATTTTACATTATGAATTTGTCAATGGTCACTTTCAGCTGATCATTCTGAAGAATGACCATGAAGTAATCTATTAGTAGGTAACTAAGTGATTGTGTATTAAATGTACATCTTAATAATAAATGGTTCTCTATAAATTGTTAATTTTTCTTTACGACAGAAAGATCAGTATTCCTTTGAATAAGTTACTAAATAGTTCAATTCAGTTGTGCAGACTATGAATGTGTGGTCTACATTTCGTAATGAATTTACAAGGAATTAAGTGACTAAAATCGATAATGATGTTCATCAACTCCATTGGATAAATCAATTATGAAAGATGAATAATTATGTTATACAAGTTAAGTTGTACGATCGGACTTTAAGAACAGCCTATGCAAAGATCGATTTATTGATTGATTGTGGAATTATCTATTATTTTAGTTTTGTTTGTTATGCATTGTGAAAATACACAGTACCCCTGATAATCGCCAATCAATGTAAGGATACGTCTGCTCCGCGAACACCAGTCCACAAGCCAGATTAGAGAAGAAACCAAGCAAATGATGAGCTAAACAGACACAATCGAATCGAATTGTATTTCAATCATGCCTTTATATATACATAAAACCAGACCACACAGTCAACCAATTAGTAAACTGACATTAAAACAAAACTAAGGAAATGGTGGTAGTGAATAGAGACAACTTGTACACAACTACATCGATTGTGGTCCATAATAAGATACAATATAATAGCAGTAAATATGCTAATGGGAGGATAGAGTAAGTGGAACATAGCAATAATTGAAATGCAATGTTTACACTACTTACGACCATAATAAATGAATTAGTTCTCTAAAACACAGTTGTGGAAGATTCTCACTCTTCATTAGTTGTCCGACATAACATTATTATTTTCATATTTCCGACTATTTAGGCTTCTATTTTAATTATAAAGTGCCATTACATCATTTACAGTTCATGAGGTAAGATAACTTGCCATTGTACATTTTACTTCAGTTTATGCATTATCGACAAACTTTTCTGTATCAATATTCTTTTTTCATCTGTATATTCAGAAAAATCATTTTTATCTCCCTGAAACTGTTTGTAATTGACTAATTGTAAGGCGAATTCAGATTTGTGGATCGATTGACCATTAAAATCAATACTTTTCGGTTACTTTCTGGAGAACAATAGTGTTATGTTGTACCACTAAAAAAAAAGTGGAAACACTTTCAGAACTGTGTTTTACAGAACTAATTCATTTATTATGGTCGTGATTAATGTAATTATTGTATTTCTATTATTGTTACGTTCCACTTACTCTATCCTTCCATTTAGCATATTTACTGTTATTATATTGTCTCTTATTATGGACCACAATTGATATCGTTGTGTACAAGTTGTCTCTATTCACTACCACCATTTCCTTAGTTTTGTTTTAATGTCAGTTTACTAATTGGTTGACTGTGTGGTCTGGTTTTATGTATATATAAAGGCATGATTGAAATACAATTCGATTCGATTGTGTCTGTTTAGCTCATCATTTGCTTGGTTTCTTCTCTAATCTGGCTTGTGGACTGGTGTTCGCGGAGCAGACGTATCCTTACATTGATTGGCGATTATCAGGGGTACTGTGTATTTTCACAATGCATAACAAACAGTTTCGAGGTAAATTGGGGGATGGATTGCTATGAATACCTGTGTCTAGAACAAGACTAGGAAGTAACCGTTTTTGTGTATTTTTGGAAGACCATGCAATCTGGATGTGACCGGACCCGTAGGTTTGAATTTTTCATATGCTTAAGGGGGTGAGAGGAATGAATTCAGTATGATCTAGGTTCATTAGTAACTGAGTTGGTTTCTTCTCGATCTTTTCACTGATATCATTGTTGACGGATAACTTGTGGAATTTAGTATTGTTATTAAGTTATGCTTTATTTTTTCTAGATAAACGGTTTTATCCATGAAGACTAATCGTGAATACGATGTTGATCTAGTAATTAACAGATTCTGATTTTTCTTCAGTTGAAGTAGCTCTTCTTATATTCTTAACGACTTAATGAAAATATTTAATGAAATAAAAAAATTCTCGAGAATGACGGGTGTTGAAAAATCGGGCAGTTACGATATATGGAAAACAGCCACCTCGATAGTACTAATCAATGCAAACACAAGTTTGATCTGTGACGACTAGTCCCCAATGCAGGATTAAAGAAAACAAGATAACTAAACTAACTACCGGACAGATTATATTTTACTCATCCGTTTATATGCATGCAAAAGCCTGATCACGCAACGTACCATTAGGAAGCATAACATTTATACAAAACAGGAAGATTAATAACTAGGCACTGGATGGGAGGTCACATAGATACATAATTAATTGACCATAGTTCCTGATTAACAAAAAATAAGTTAACAGTTTATTAATCGAATGTGAATTTAGGGCAATCAGAAAACGACATCAATAGGAACAAAATAATCTATATACATATACTAAAAATAGATAAAACATACTTCTGTAAAAACAGTTCGGAAAGTTAGTTACTCTTCTTGAATCGCCCAATACAAGAGGATTCAAAGGGACACTCATCAGAATTTAAGAACATTTGTAAAATGTCGACATGTCATATGAAGTTGAGATCACTGATTGAAATATGCAACATTGAATATAGTTCTTAATTGATAATTGAATTCTACATTCATAACAGGCTTATATGTTATAAAGAAAATATATAAAAGGGATTTAAATAACTGATATGTTATTTCCATTAAGAGTTGGATTTACCCAAAAATAGATGACGTCTTTTATTTGAAGGTTTAGAATACTACCTTCTGAATTGTACCACGTGAAACCATAAACCAAATTATAAACCATAAGATAGAATAAGGTGAAGAAATATGTAAGCATCGAAAACCATTTGCATTTCTTCTATTTTTGAGTAAACCGGAAATCATTGTTATAAATTATTCATTTAGGAAGCAGAGAGTGATATCATCAACTACTTAGAGAATGTTACGTAAAAAAACCTAAATAAATTCTAATAAGTAATAACTGAATGAAATGTTTTCAGTTAGTTCTAGGTTACTGGAAGCTTCTTTGAGATTACTATTGACTATCCCAGTAATAGAATGTTGTCTAATTAAATTATATAATGTACCGTAATAGTATAAGTTCAACAAAATTATTGATTGATACCAACTTAGTCTTACTGTTGATCTCATAAGTTACCACTACCATCATTTCACAAAGACTGTTTTCAACTTATCTTTTTTTAGACTATTAGTGATATGAACTATGAATTAAACTAATCTAACGAAACTGCTAATCTTATAATGCATATTACATAAACATGAGGATAACTTTCAATAATAGAGCACTCAGGAAACAAAAATGTAAATAAACGCATAATAATGAAACCAATTTTCATAAGAGTGAACATCAAGCGATCTTTTTATACATTAGATGACTGCGTTAATCCCGGAAACGAGAATTAAAAAGCCAATTTGACACGGCAGTACAGATACTTCTTTCAAGGAATTTATAGTATCCTATGAATTTAATCCCCACCCACTTGATTTCACAGTCTGGGACTGCTACCAATCCGCTATTCAGTCTACCGTCGACCCCATATAGGACGTAGATGTATGCGTTGGTCGATAACTGTTTAGCTACCAATTTAACGTTCACGAAGTCCTTTATAGCACTGACTGAATTTCGTCAGTCAAGTTGTAATGTGGCCACTAGTTTTAGTGACTACTTATAAGTTGCAAGTATACCTTTCTGATGAGTGCCGGATAGCACGAAACCTGGGTTCAGGGTTTCCTATAAACTGTCTTAAAGGCATATTTCATTTCTACAAAGTGCCAGCGATGTTTGGTTACTTAGACTAGTGACTACATTACAAACTGGGTAATGGGATTTGATCATTTCAATAAAGGACTTGCTGAAGGTCAAAATAATAAATAATCATTGGTTAACCAATCCAATGTTTTCTTATCTAAGTGAGCGACACCAGTGAACCGGGTAAAGACACTATTGCATCTACTTATCACATTACTCTTTTAGGAGAATCATCCACAAGGGAGCTGTGAATGTTCTACAATCATACTTAGAAAATTGAATTTCTGGGACATCCGCGTTCTTTAGACCTCGTGATCCTTGTATTCTCAAAGGATTGATTATTTTGTTTGATAGGTAGGTTTGCGGCTTCTTTTAACAAAGAATTAAAGTACCAGCACAAATGATTTATAATTCGAATTGTCCATTTACAAAACGAAATTTCCATTTGTCATGTAACGTTTCTAAGCAATAGAACACCTTTATTAAAATTTATGATATAAATTAAATACAACCAACAAAATCAACCAAAATCTGTTACCCGTAATGGAGTATAGACTACCAACCAGGATTCTCCAATCATCTCTGTTAAGGGATCTCCTTTCCACTTATTCTCAGGTGCCATTCATTAATTTTATGTCTGCTTGCGATTACCGACACAATGTGCTCTTAAATCCACCTTCTTTCATCATGTCTTGAGGATTCAGAGTTAGGCTTTGTCCTGTCACTCGGTTGGACGATTTTGTCAGAATGTTCTGTTGACCCCCAAGCGTTTCTACTTGATTCCTTTCCTCAGTTAGAAGCTGATTGGTTTGTTCTCTTCCACCGTAGGTAGTTAGTGATGATATCTGGTCAATGGATAGGAGTATTTTGATAAAACACTAGTTTGTTAATATCTGTATCTATTAAGCGACACTTCGTAATTCTCCAAGTTTTAGCTCCACATATTGAAAATTTAATATTTTAATGTGATCCATTGTGACTCACAATTTCCAAGATCTCCTATCTTTGGTATCTTGATGAGTTATCCTTCTTTCAAATCAGTTGGTACTTGTTATTCCTCCAGAATTTTTCTAAAGTAAACGTAAAATATCTTTACAGTTACTCCTATATCTGACTTCACTGCCTGACCTAATTTATTGCCTCATCTTGCTGCTATGCCCCTTTTGATTTGTATAAAGTGCATTAGCTCTGATTAAATATACACCACTGTCTCTTGTATATTCTTTAGAGAAATATTAACGATATTAACTTCCAGGTATGTTGCTATCACTTTGGATTAGTCCCGTTTCTAATGATGTATACTTTATTTGGTGCATACTAGGCCTTTAGTATGTATATTAAGACATAAAGATATTTGATTACTTTACATGTTGCATGTAGTGTTACTTAAATATTTTATTTAATGAATGAGTTCTATTCAGTTATTTCGCATTATTAACTTTGATGTCAAGAATCGACCTGAGTTGGGAAACTACTGAAAACAAAGAAATAGTGGATAGCTGTCTTATTTTTTTTCATACGAAACACCTCGTCAGTGCTTATTTACAACTTCATCAGAGAATTAAGCCTAAGATCTTCAAGTTTCACAGTGTACGCTTAATCGTTAATTTAGAAGTTTTCAATGAATAAACAGCAGTTCAGGTTCTTCTAATAAGAACTAATTGTTTCCTAATTAAATTCTTATGATAACGCTTAATAATTTACAACTAATTAATTGAAAGTATTCTATACTAATCAAATTACCTTTCAAGAATAAAGTTATCTGCATTACTCAAAAACATTTAAGTAGTTTTATTTTTTACATTAGTTACCAACTTCACATATCATTATGATGAATAATTGAGTGAATTTCTGTTAACATAAAGTAGAAACATTTTTAAATTACTTACGCTACACTGATTATACCTATTTGATAGACGTGTATGCATAAACTATTGAACCATTGAAAATATATACAAAGTGTGAATCTCTGTTGGTAGTGAATACTTTTGAATAAACAATCATTGTTGAATTATCAATTTGTCGAGAGGGATAAGGTAGAGTTTATCATGCGTGAAGTTGCATAAAACTATTCTTGTCTTGATTAATTATTTCTAAGTTATACTCTTACTATACAGTATAACTTTAGAAAATTTGTAATAAACTTAAGGAATAAATATGTAGAATAGTACATAAAGAGTGTTGGAATTAGCTCCTAGAAGCCTCAACGAATCTTTCAAGAGTCTTGAAGGAGTCGAAGACTGATCGATAGGACTTTCCAGAATCCTTATGTGGAGTAATTCGATTAGACAATAGCTTAAAACCATTATTTGCTGATTGGATAATTTGTAATGACCATCTTTACTGCAAATTATTTTGCACATATTTGACATTCATTGAAATAAACATTCTTTCTTGTATTTCCTTTGTTCACTGAGTTGCAATTTTGGAGGGCTCGTGGTGTTCTAGTACTGAAGTTCTATGTAGTATTATAAGTAATCAAGTACATGATATATTAACGAGGTAGAATATTAGTCAGATAATGTTTCAGTAACTGATAATTTTTTCAGACCACCATGAACATTACAATATGGAAACTCTTTTGAATATGTATTAAACAGTGATACTATTTTTCAGGTATGTAATTCAACTACCCAGTTTAGAATACATAATATAACCAAAGCATTTATTTAAACAACTAATGTTCATTACAGATGATCTTTTTCCAAAATAAATTGATCTTGTGCTAAAGAGTCTGTAATAATCTTGTCTTGTCTTTAAAACAAACATCTGTTCTGAAACTACCAGTACACTTAACGATACATAATGACTAATCATCAGTATTATTCAAACAGCTTTTATAGTAAAATAGTTGTTTACTTTATTTGCCCAAAGGCAATTCATCAATAATGATAAACATATGGATTTTTTGAAGTGTTTCGTTGTCAAGTGTTTATTACTTTTGTCGACATCATCATCAACACATGCTTCAACATCAGTTAACCTTGTAGAATTTCCTCAGATGTCACTAGCAGGTTATTCTAGTGACCTGGAGTTTGGATTATTGTTTATATGTTTATTTTCATTATTTTCTCTCTTGGTTTAATCTTTGATCTTTCAGTTGTTTATCATTTTATGTTATGACTTATTTCGATGTGTTTACTTACTATTACTTAACCAAAGTACTAGGCTTCGCATGTTTTTTTCTAATTCCCATTCTGTTTCTTTTGTCCCCTATTTTCACAGTCTAATTTATGCCAATAAATGTTCACATATATTGATATCAGCAAAGTTATGTCATTGTGCTTTTAATACAAAGTTTGTGTTCATACCGACACAAACTGATTAAGTTACCAACTTATCCAATATTGTCTTATGCACGGATGCTGTAAATTGTCTTGTAGATTGTACAGAGTTTGTCATGTTTTGTTTTTATGTCTTTTGTTTGTCATGATGTTGATTAGGAAAATTCTTTTAGGTTCGGATAATACCTCCGAGATCCTCCTCTGTAAATGATTACTTTATAATGTAAATAAAAATAGACATGTTCTGCTTTCTAAGTGCTTCCAGTGGGAAATATCACTTAACATGCATTTGTTCCATCATACACATTAGCAGAACATCTAGAAGATTGGATATTTTTTTATCTCAGAGAGCTTAAACCACAAATCTCTTTTTGTTAAATGCCTGGGAATGACGAGATATACTATCATAAAATCACTAGTGTGACTGATATTACTTTTCTATAATCTGAGTAGGATAATATATTTGGACTTCATTGGATATTGTATCATTTAAAGAAGGATACATCTTAATCTACCGAACCAGGTTAATTTATAGATACGTATGGAAGAGATTGATCTGTAAACTTTTGTCTTTGATTTATTTATCAATAAGGATCAACTTCAAAGAATCATTCAATAGATCATTGTCACAATATGTTTTTGACAGTGTTAACGCTTCTTCTTGCCAAATTATCATTGTAAGTAATAGCCTTTGAAGTGTATAGATTTATTAAAATATTTTAGTAGTTGGAAGGGCAGATTTTTAGGTTTCTTAAAATGAGATATACCACAGGAATTTTTGTCCTGCTAATATATGTTTTTTTTGTAAATAACGGGTCTTATAATGCATAACTGGATTTTCTTCTTAGTTTAATATGTAGGAAGTCGAAATACGGTCAATTTTCCCTCTTGAGAGAAAATATGATTGATTAGAATGAGCCGTTGAATACATAGCGACTTTATTTAAATTTATTTTATTATCATAGGTGGTTAAAGTATCATTTACATTTGCTTGTAGAATATTCCCTGTCTATTCTCATCTTCATTCATTCAACTTCTGACCTCAGTAAATGTGATTATTATTGTATTTTAAACATTTCCTTATTCATATTATTTTTTGTTTAACAATACAAATCCAATTCTATTGGCATACATATCTGGGATAATTTTCTTTTCAAAATTTATCTTGTTACACAACCAAACTTAAGAATATTTACTACTCATCAGTTTCAAAAATCAATGTAAATTAGTAAAACTTACGCTATTTGTATGAGTGTCAGTTTAACTTTATCATGTGAATGAATCTAAACAATCTTACTAAGTTTTTGCTTATGGTTGTTTTTATATCACTTCTACCTTTTTGGGATTGAATTTACTTCCTACGGTTGTCAACCAATTACTTACTACGACAATTGAACCTGCTATCCTGGCAAACTAACTGGCTTTGTAGGATAGTCGGTCCGATTTTATTCTTAAGTACTCAGCAAACATCTAAAAGAAGCGATTTTATGACAAGAAATGAGTAGTTTCGTGGGTAGGAAATACAATAAAACAAGCATATGCACAGGCAGGTTGAGACTAATTAAAGTTATTCAAATAAGAAAACTGCATATACACTCATATGTTTCGTGTAAGTTTGACAATTAAATATGAAGAATAATCCCAAATATTTTACATCACTACGATAATCTAAACACGTGTATTCTTCGTTGCTAGGCATATGTTTGCATATATGCGATTGTACAGTTTTGTGAATTATAATCACTTAAAATTGAATCTTTTCATTCAAACAAATCTATTAATTTTCATGATTCAATAGATGTTTACCATTGATTTAGAAACATTTACATATCAATTATAACTATTTGTTTCATTCAAAATGGATTGAAAATAATCACTTTGTTATAGACTTCATGGAATTAAATCATTACTACTGTTACTCTTTTATGCAATTGTACACCATAATTTCAAGCTGTCAGTATGATTTAAAACACAAAACTGTAAAACTCATTTGCAAATAATGTCGTTGTTAAGAATACGTTCAATCTTATCATATCCATGATGAAAGGGAGATGGATAACATAAAAGTCATCTTATGTGATGATGAATGCAAAAGATAAGTTGTGGCAGTTTTATTGTCTAAATATTTACCTCAATGAAGATGATTCGTAGATATTTATTGTTAGAAAGTGTTAAATAATCTCTTTTGCCTATAAATTGTCATTTTAATGCATCTTTAGTAGAAACCTCTATCAGAAGTTTACGAAGATGAAGTCATCCAGAAAGACGATAAGGGATCTGCAGTTAAACTATCCAACTAAGGGAATGAAGTGTAACCAGAAGAAATCTATTCCAATATTGAACGAATGTTTTTAAGCAGTGAGTAATTGATCAAATTATTAATATGACGAAAGTGACAACGATGATTATAGTGGAATAAGTTGAATTCATGTATTTCGTTGTTTCACATCAGTTACTTTACAACGTAAATTTAGTAGTAATAGTTATTATATAAAAAAACTCGGTACATAATTTACATCGTCATAGTTCTTATTAACTATGACTAGTGAGAGGAACGTTAATAACAAATTAATTATATGAAATGTTCATATAATCTAATATTTAATTCTATTATGATAAAGGAGACACATGGAGATAACTAATGAAACGCATAGTTATCTGCATGTATCTTTCTGAATACACAAATTATATTGAAGCCTTTCGATGATATTTTCTTCACTGAATTATAATAGGCTTACTTTGATGTAAAATATAGCTTATCATCGAAACAGCAACCTTTATCGGAACCAATACCTGAAAACCCAGACACGAAGGCTATTGTTCCATTTCCTCATGTGTGCCTTCGGAATCTTAGCCTCCAAGTCAAATAGAAGAACCATGGTAAGTGAATCAACAAATAACTGATCAGATGATATTTAACTCATTCGTTTCCGAATACACAAAACCTGATGGCGCAGCTAACCGATAAGGAGAGTAACATTTATTAAAAAGAATGACAACAATGGCTGAGAATTTAAGGGACAGTTACATGGTTAATTAATTATAGTTTCTGAATTGAGAAATATTATAATGAAAAATTATGAGCCTAGTGGGAGGTTAGAGCAAAGGGAACATAACAATAAGAGAAATGAAATAATCGATTTACATGTACTCAAAATAAAACACAGTTCCGAAAGTCAGTTATTCATTTTGAATTGTTTATGGAGAATTTCGGATGATTTTGGAATATTCATATAGTCTTCACCATAAAGCAGATGATGAGCTATGACGTTGTTAAAAGTAGACTGGCCTCTTAGTCTTTATTTCTGAAGATTGTTACTAAGTGTCTAGATAACTGTTAAGTAGATTTTTGCCACAATATATTATCCTTGGATATTATCAGTCCCATGATTATATTGAGTTTATGGAATATTAGTTCATCAAACAAGATAAGATACTCTGTATTTCTATATTTGGGCAATTAATCATCAACAGCACACACAATGACCTACATCTCCACTGTTTTCAAGTTTATAAATATTGATCTAATTTTCAATTCGCCACATGACAACTAAAAATTAAATTGACCAATAACAATTTTTCTAAAAGCTGATTGGTTAATGAAGGTCAAATTTAAAATTAGATTAATTTGTAACTAAGTGAATATTTTTTTAAAATTTAATCTTCAAAAATTCATTCATGTTAATCATGTACATTTCCAAGATAAACTGTATAAATATTCTGAATGAAAACAAACAAAAAACGATTTGACTAATAAAATGAATCCCAGTTTTGTTTAAAAAAGTAAACATACAAACATTTTAAACTACAAAAATATAGAAATAAACTTTAAAAATCATAATTTGTGGATTATAGTAAGTTTATTTTACAAACTATGAAATTGTCAATATTGATGTGATACACTTTTCATAATTTAATTTATTATATCTTCATGTATTTCCATTTCTTGCTAATTGATATATTTATAAATTATCTATATAAATGTAGGTCCTTAATTAGGGTTAAATGTCATGTTTATTTGGAGCTTAACTTAGAAATGAATTCTACGGATTAAATTGAAAGTTAGTAGCTTATCTATGTGACTCGATGCTATTCGTATCAATATTTCAATGTAAGTTAATCAGTGGGAATCAGTGAGAAATCATGATATTTCTAAGTTTTGTACAAGTTGGAACTTGTTAACAGGATACTGTTGCAGTTTTGTGGTAGTTGTTAATTCATATAAGATTCCTAGCTGTCAATCAGTTTAAAATTTTACTAATGAGCTATAAGTGACGTGACTTATTTTCTCTGTAATTAAATATATATAACTGTCTATTAGTGATGAATGCTATGGTAGCAAGCACAGTAAGTTAAAATACCAAACATACGTAATCATTGCATATTGAGTAAAACAAAAGATGACCATTAAATAATCAGTCATCCCTAAATATGATATTTGGAAGGTAATGTTTGTGCTGTTTGCATTAAACTCTGAATAAATTGCTATTTTTGCACTTTATTTGAAGTACACACTAAGTGTATAACATAATAATTTTAGATTACAAAATTTGTACATTACTTGCCCAACATTCATGAATGTAGTGACGTATTGCTTTTCAGTAAACTCATATGTATAAGTTAACAGATACGTAGATAAATTAAATGATTATCATAGTTTTTTTCTTTGGCCACTCTAAAATAGTCAGTACTTTAATTGTCATAGAGTTAATCAAAATTAGTCAAACATGAAATACTACTTCAAAGTTTGATTTCAATCAACTACTAAATAAAATACAGAGATATATTTTTACAGCTTTTTAGTAGCTTACATCTTTAACTTTATCACAAATCAAACTAAACATAATCAAGTCTTATATCAAAAGCTTAAGCTTTAATTTATTATGTTGTTTCTTAATAAATCATTTCACTAACTTCAATTCGAAGAAACTTGGTTAGTGGTATAACTCTTTAATAAGTCATTATGTGTACATCAATGGTACTAGCAGATACATATTTTGTCATAGACTTCAACACCTTTAAAAGTACCATAAATCAATGCATATTCAGTCATTACTAATCAATTTATTTTCAACATTGATTAGATCTTGATCAAATGTAAAGTGTACAGAACTAGGCAAATCTAATTTGTATTGAATTCATATACACATATTGTCATGTATTACATTATTGAAAAATATAATGTTTTTCAGATTTTTATTATTATTATTATTATTTAATAAACATTGATTGAAATATACATGGAGATAGATTGTGAACTGTACTTTGAACACATTGATGCAATAATTCATCATTCGTTATACCTCTTATTCAATATTTATGATATGAATGTTTATTGATTAACCTCATTTTAACACTATCAATCAGTTCTTTGTTTAATGAAGGTGGTGGTGGTGGTGGTGATAGGGGGATGTAAAGCGACTTTATGTATTGATACAGAAGTATAGATAATCAATAAATATTTTCTAAGTATTTAATTAGTTATTAATATTTATATTATTTACTTTATTATTTCAAATGGAACAATGAGTTCAATGAATATTAAATTAACTTTAGTATAGAACCAAATGATAATAATAATTTTTATTAGTATCTATTTACTAAATTGATTTATTATAACAAGTCAGTAATTGGTAATATCGAGATAGTCCGATCAAGATTTAGATGCAACAGAAAGAAACCAATCAAATGTAGTTCATAGTAACAATAATGGAATGGTGGTGGTGATAGCACAAATGATGACATGTGTATGTAATAAAAAGAGTCTGTTCGTTTCTGTTACCAAGGCAGTTAGAATACGAATATAAGTTTTATTATTTATATTCCATTGGTATATTATTGAATTATATTTTTCATTAGGAGATTTTCACCTTTTTCGTTTTTCATCGTTAACTCATATAACTAACTGTATTGAGTAGGACCTACGTATCCTTTCGTTTTAAGAACTTTTCAATTGAATTGAACGAAGTTACGGTAGAAAGTTTAAAGGTATCATATGAAGTACTTGTAAATTCTTCTTTGAAATTTTTAGTTTATAATCACACTTAATTGTAGATAAACAAACAATTCACTTATTCAAATCTTGAATTATATTTTGTAATTCAAAAGAAATTAAACTTGTTTCTAAGTATGTAGCTGACTAGATAGTAGGAAGATACTAAGTGATTTCATTACATTCTAATTTATGACGAGAACAAAATAGGTACATGGTGTTTGTTTAATTGTACACAGTGTTTATTACCTGTTAAGTAAATTTAATTTACTACTGACCTCTTATTTTGAAAGTTAATTGTACATAACTGACAATTGTTAATGATTTATTTAGATATAGAAGTAGTGTAAATATTGGTTAGTTTTGTGTTTATGAAAGATAATTTTAATGACTAGATTTTGTCCGATTGTTAATATTATTCATTGTCGTATGCGTATTTTAAGTAAACTGTCTTGATTTTACAACTTTGTAGCATATTTCAGTTGATTTGGTTCTTGCTGTCAACATTAATACTAGGACATGGGTATAATCAATCAATGAGTCACAGATATGATGAAGAACATGTGCCCATTTCCTCTGCATTAATAAAGGTTTTTACTGATTAACGTCTTTTTTTAGCAAGGTTGTTGTTTTACGGGATGAGGTTGCTAACCCCCATGCCAAACCCCCCTCCTTTATCTGGGCTTTGGACCGGTAGCAAACCTAAAGGGGCTCTAGGCCGACTTCTTTCCTCTGCGTGGTAATAAGGAAATACGTATGAAAGAGTATCGAATTCATAAATCTAATATCATTGTTACAATTTACATGCCTCATTGGTACAAATAGGTTGTTTACTCTGATGCATCCAAATATCACAGGTTGGATTCCTTATGTCGTTAGGTGTGTTGATTTGTGAAGGATTACAAATTACAATAAAACATTATAACTTATTATGTATTGAAGTCTAAGAAAGGTAATATTCGTTCCATGTACAACAGATTTTGTAATCTAAGTATTAGTCGTATGCTCCTTCGTACTTCTAATGTAAGTAATATCAGACCATGACTGTTCTACTATTATTTAATATTCACCATTTTTTGTTATCCAGAAATTTGGAAAATTATCTTTGATTATTTATAAAGTGATTTTTACATATTGAAATGTAATTTTCATTGTAATTTCACAGTATAATATCAAAGAAACGCTACACTAGAAATTCCCCTACTCATCTCATAAATGAGCCAACCATCAGCTTGAATCATTAACCATTTTAATTTAATGAAAAAAACAGTATTTATGACTAGTTAATCCTTCGAGAAAAAAGCATTTACATTACAGGAGATATAAACATTGCACATTGTTAGTTATTAAAGCATAGTTTTGTAGTGCCTTTTTCGATGTTAAGCCACATAAACGATGATAAAGAAGTTTATTTATATAGCCAATTTAGTATCAGGTCATTTTACACAGGATCTGAAATGAAGGTTCATTACAAGATACCTCCCGCCACTCCTCCGCATTACAAATATCTATGATAAAAAGCAAATATCTATTCACATATGGATGCACACCACAGTGCTTCTAGCCAGAAACAATATAGATATGAGGTTCTAACAATGAATTTCGTTTTACTTAATGTTTCTATGGAAAAGGCCATATGTAATGGGTTTTATGTTAATGAAGAGGCAAACATATATTTTCAAATCACAACACAAGTATTATTTTAGTTGGATTGTGACTGGCAACTGGAATCAAGAACTAACGTTTTGTCCTGTTTGGAACATGTCGGCTGGATGTACGTACATCTCAATGTTGATGTTCACAGTGGGATTCAAACTCACTCCATTTCGTGTCAAACGCCATCACTCAGGATGCACATATAGAAACAGTGACTGATCAGCTTTAGTCTATAACAAATCAATGTACAAATTTATCCTAACACAATACAAGTAGTTGTAAACATTAATTTCTGTGTCAGTCGAGTTGTAACCCTAACTGTAACTATAAACCCTTTCTTGCAATGTATTCATGATTACATACAATTCTACTGGAATCACATTACGTTTAACTCGACATGACATTTAGCACAGAATCCTGGTTTTAATTTTAATTTTCAAATCACTTTACTTGTATTTGTCCATACAATCAACGCCATTCCAATCTTGTTCCTGAACTGAAGTTCTGTAGGATTAGTGAAGGTTAGGTAACGTTGGATAAAATACTGTGAGGCGAAAAACTTTCAGCTAAATTCTGAAAGCTCTCTGCTTTTCTAACAGTTTGCTAAATGTTTCACACACCGTTTTTGCCCAATTTTTTCGCGATTACGCATCAACACCTTGAATTACTAGAATAGCTCCAATTCTTATAACAAAATCCCTTTCTTACACTAAAATCTGACAAAAAATCATATTCGTACTGATATAAGCCTATCCATTACCATAATTCATAAACTTTAGTCTAAATAGTTATCCTGGTTATAGTATATTGTCTATAATAATCATTTCTAACAGAACTAGCTGCTACATTGACGCTGTTGAATTATAGAAACTTTTCGTTTTCATTTAAGCACCACGTTAATTTGTTTGTATTCTGCACTCTAGTTAACTTTTTTTTTCCAAACAATAACATTCAGAAATTTCGACTTTATTATTTAGTACATCACATTGTGATACATTGGGCAGATTCACAGTAATGAAATACAATCTTCAATGTAATAGACACTTATTAAATAGTCAAGTATGATCTACATCTTTCCATTACTGAAAACATTGTTGATAATTCTAGCCTAAGGTATTATTGTTAGGTAACAGTTTTCAAGTGTGTACTAACATTATACTGTCTTATTGTTCAATGTATATACTTCCTAGTAACAAAATAATTCAATTCAGTATATTTCACTTGATTATCATCATGTTATTCATCCAACATTATCATCATCATCATCATCATCAGCAGCAGGATCATCATCATCATCATTATGTTAATATCTTTGTCTAATCTATTGTTTCCTGTTAACTAGCTTTAAGTTTAATCATATAACTTAAACAAATCATAATAATATCGAATAAAAGAAATATCTTATTCAATGTTCATGTGAATATAAGTAGATTTTATTGAATATACATTTTATTTTAAATAATTGTAAATAGATGAGTAACCTTGATAAATAGGTTACTTACTTCTAGATTCTTGTTCTTTATATATATATTATATACTACTTATTAGTATGATTGTTATTGTTTTTATTTTGGCATGTAAAAACACAATACAGTTTATATGTTTATAACCTTAATATGTGCCTTTATTATTATTATTACTATTATTAGTAGTAGTATTGCAATAAAATGAAAAAAAAAAACAAAAAGTAATAAAATGAATATCATCGACCTAATAAATAAACAAATAAAAACGAGAAAAATTTAAAAAATGCCTTTCTTTAAAAAAAAATGATTTTGTAACTGACATCTTTTATTATTGATGACTGTATATTAACTTTCTGTTATGACGCGAGAAATTTTTAGTTGGTTGACCTAATGCCAATTAGGTGTGCCTAGTCGATGATTGCGCGTCTGCCTTATGTCCACTGAGTCCCAAGTTGATAAACCATCCGGACAGGATTCATATTATATTTCAGGCATTCCTTTATATATGCCCAAAATCAGACCGCACAGCAAGCTAATTAAGAATCATTGATACAGAACAAGAGAAATAGTGGTAGTGAATATGAACAATTTGTACACAACCAATTAACTGTGCTTCATAGTAAAAGACAATATACTAAGAGTAAATATACTACTCGGGAGAATAAAGTAAGAGGAATGTACCAATCATAGAAACGAAATGTCTACACCCCCTACAGTTAGAATAATTCAAGTAGTGTTCCAAAACACAGTTCTGAGAGTTTGTTACTCTTCTTTAATCGCCCAACATAACACTTTCCCAATGTTAATGAATGAGTGTGTTTTGATTAATTATTATTGTTTACATGAAAACTTAGTTGTCAATATAAAAGTAACCTTGTAAGTTTGTATGGTGATATACAATACACTGACTTCATCAAGTAATAATCATTATAGTACCTATTGACAAAGTAAGTATTGACTAAAATTGTAACATCATACTAACAATAAAAAATGTTGTAAAAAGTTAGTATTAATGATAACAGAAATAATTAATCATTGAGAATATGGATATCAGGAGGATAGAATGATAGTGAAACTGTAGTGGAGCACTGAAACTGAAGAAGTAGCGAATGAATACTTCATACAATACTATGGTCAATTCTGTTATCTTAGAAAATAATCTTTAACCACTAAACATGATTATCGTACGAATCTAAAGTAGATAGTCGACATCAGTTTACATGGCTCAAACCAACAGATAATAACCTCACTTACGAGTAATCTGTCTTGGTTTGTTCGATTTCATCTTCTATTAAATCTATCAATTTAAAGGGAGGGTTAGACTTCTCTTGACATTAGATGTATAATTTATTTAAAATGACAAGCTAACACCATGAATGAAATAATAATAACTGGAAAAGAAGTATATAAACGTTCGACACAGTTTTACTGAGAAGCCGTCAAATACATTAATAATTATGTTACCAAATAAATGTCAAGAAACGTAACTTTTTAACCATCTTTCTATTTGAACCTTAGTAATTGTGAATGTCTCAGCAGTCCACTGTAGATAATCAATTTCATAATCAGGCAAAAAGAATCGCTTAAACGTTTGACTCTGATACTGGTAAGCAAAACATTCCATCTTTACATAAGGAATCTTTCAGTTATTTTACTTAAATCCAATTTTTACATAACATTTATCACTTCAAAGTTCAAATTTTCAAAATAAAATCATTTTGACTAAGTTTAATAGTTGAACAGTTAATATACTGATTAATTAAAACTACTAGTCATTAATGAAGGACTATTCAGCTGATTGGGTTTTCGTAAAATCACTTGAATGTATAGCACCTTGGTGAATATGACAATGAATAATACAAGTTAAAGTTTTAGGAAGAAAACAACCTGTCAAAAGACTACACACACATTTATGATGAGTACAAATTAGGATGAAACTATATTCGATCATTTATTATCAAATGATGCGGAATAAGGAGTTGATCAGATATAGATGAATATATATTAGAGTAAATAATATTAGATTATCTCTTAAGCAAATAGTTATTAATGTGTTACATTCGGAGGTATATGCTGTACGTTCTCCACAACACAGTTTCATAACGAACATTAACAAATCAAGCATTATAGAAATATTTGTATCTTCTCGTTGATGTTGTTATGGACTAAAATTAATTAATTTTTGTAGCTTTATTTGTTCCCTGACTAAGAATTTGATACAGTGGTATTTCACGAGCAGTATTGTAAGTGGCATTTTTAATTTAGGATACTCATTTCGTAATATTCAGGATATGAAAACTAAATGTATCTGCATCCCCCCTGATTTGATTTTCGCATGGAACCTCTTGTATAAAAATGACTATCTGAGCTCAGAAACTTAATGGTAAACGCAGAGTTGTCTTAACGCTAACAGATTCCACTTGTCAGCCCAAATCCAATTGTATATTATTTTACAAAAACTTACTTCATTTACATGCTTTCTAAATCATTGATACAAGTACTTGAAATGAATAGTGTTTCTTCTAAAAAGTTCAAAGGTTTATGCTTTCCAATAATGACAATTCAGTGAATAACCAACATCAGTCAATTAGTGTGCCTGCTCCTCAATTCCCCCCCCCCACCCAGCAACACCAATAGACATTTTTTTCATTAAATTGAGAACAAAAACTAATCAATCTCAGTCTCTTCTGAAATAGTTACATTCGATATATCTATTCTGTATTTTAATATTGATGTCGGTTATTGAATAACTTTTAGTGCATTGAAATACTTCAAGGTCATTCATTTTAATTCCTTCCTATTGGTTGATTAGATAATTGTTTTTATTATTTTAATGAAATCTTACTACTTATGAAACTTGAGTAATATTAAATATGTAATCAATTCAAGTGTTTCTCATGTAAAATCTTAATAAAAAAAATATTAATTTATTCATAGAAAGCATCTTTTTTCAGAGAATTCATTACCAAGTTATAGAATTGTTGATACATATACATATGATGATGAATTACAGTTCAATGAATTATTGTAGGAATTTGATTAGTTGTTATGTGATAAAGTAACTCTAGTTATCATTTGAATAAGGAGTGAAGATGTACAAATAAAAATCTAGATAAACCTAGATATAGAAAATTTTTATGGTATTATGATAATTGTAATGATAGTAATCAGAATGATATTGAAGGTGAACAATAAAATTCGAAGTAGGAGTGAGATATGGATAAACAGGAAAGCAACAATAAATGAATCAAATAAAGTGAACTCTATACTAAGGCCATAGTAAAGAAAGTGAATATACGAATTGCTTTTGTATAAATTACTTAGGTTACAATTTGTAGATAGTTTCTACAGTGCAAAGTTGATTCAGACTTTGAATTAATGGTTAGTAGATTATGCCAAATCGTAAAGCCAAGGATGAATGCCTAAATGCACTATATGCTGTAAAATTGAAGTTGTTAACTTATGCTGTCGCTTCATCAGTTAGACCAAAAGATACTTTTTCATACAGCGAAAAGCGTCCTCGATGAACTACTGATGTACTTGGCTCTACATGAGCAAGTAAACTGGTAAATGATCATGAAATTTGTCAGTCGTGGTAACTAGTCCTTTAGCCGAAGGAATATAAATGGGCAGTTACTAAATGTCATACGATTATTGACTGCAAGAAACTTCTTCCTAATCTACCACTTTAGATGATGTTTAATCATATCATCGCTGAATTCAACGTTTTTATACAAGATCATCTTTGAGAAGTGCTCTTCTTTTTTTCACTTAGTGCGTATACTGTGTCCACTTTCTTACAAGATTAATTTAAAAAAGATATGTTCTTTACTTGTGAAATTTCGGGAACAGATTGGATTAAGTTACGCTTTCTTATTTTTGAATTTGTATTGTAGAAGTTGATTAGGTGTCTCTTTTATATGGCTTTCGTATAAAATGATGCCAGTAAATAATTATTCATTCCTTTTACTAAGTAAAGTGTCGTAGGTTGTAACTGTAAATCGCATTCTTGTTCCATTATGAATTGTATTGATGAGTGGCAATTATAGAATGATAATGAGTACATCTTCAATATTAGAATTTTCATCAAATAATACAAATGTATCATCGAAATACCACCCATACAACAGTGCCTTATTGATTGTTGACTCTCTTGAATAAACGTTGTTTTTATGTAGATGAATTGAATATACGTGAAATGATACACATAACTGCATTGAAACAGGAAATATGTTTATTTGTCTACGATTGTGCATTTAAGCATCATTATTCATTCCTTTATTTGCATTGTATTTACTTAGATGAACAAAATACTGGTTGTGGTATCATGTTTTGTAGATGCTTCCTTTCTCATACTCATTCTTATTTCATGGATGTTCATTAGTTTAAACAAATAAATAAAAAAAAATATAAATTGAACTAGGTCAGCTAATGAATATGTAGTCGACATCGATGACTGAAAACAAAAGAAATCTATGTCAAGATTATTAGTGGTTAACTCATGCAGATATAAGGAAAGGATAAATGTAATTTATCCAAAGACAAAAAGAATATCTGAATGAGAAACAGTAGGGAGCAATAGATAGGCGATATGATAGATAGATAGATAGATAGATTAGATAGATAGATAGATAGATAGATAGATAGATAGATAGATAGATAGATAGATAGATAGATAGATTAGATAGATAGATAGATAGATAGATAGATAGATAGATAGATAGATAGATAGATAGATAGATAGATAGATCGATAGATAGATAGATAGATAGATAGATAGATAGATAGATAGATAGATAGATAGATAGATAGATAGATAGATAGATAGATAGATAGATAGATAGATAGATAGATAGATAGATAGATAGATAGATAGAGATAGATAGATAGATAGATAGATAGATAGATAGATAGATAGATCGATAGATAGATAGATAGATAGATAGATAGATAGATAGATAGATAGATAGATAGATAGATAGATAGATAGATAGATAGATAGATAGATAGATAGATAGATAGATAGATAGATAGATAGATAGATAGATAGATAGATAGATAGATAGATAGATAGATAGATAGATAGATAGATAGATAGATCAGGGATAGATAGATAGATGCGTTGTTGAGTCATTTAGACAAGTGATCACACTTTGTATTGAATAAAAATTGATCGGAACTAAATAATTACTGAAGTCTGTAGTGATTTACTACGTATTTATCAATCATTATAATTACTAAGGTCTTACAAGATGTGAGTCAAGCCGTGAATAACTCAATGTTAATCTCTTAGACACTACTGCTAATCGATATTGATTCAAAGAATTTAGGTATCTACCCTATCTCTCTGATGAGGAATTTCAGTGATTACTGAATTTTGATTTTAGTTTGAAGTAGTGACAATGGATAAATTCAAGTTTTATAATAATTATTTTAACAAGACACTTTTTGAAGTTGTTACATTGAAATGATCTGATTGAGGCAATCACTGAAAATACTTAAATCGTTAGACAGATGTCTAGTCCTAGTATGAGAATTCTCATGTTACCATGCTAACACCTAAGCATTTGACTAATAAGCTGAAACCCAATTACAGTCATTTCACGGTAATAATAACCTCATCGATTGTCATTGGTAGATAACTAACACATACAAATTGATCTGAGCTAGACAACTATTGAAAACTATGAAACCTTGGAAATCGATTTCTTTGTTAGTGGGAAATTTCTCGTGAAATCAAATTCAATAATCCAAGCCCTATATCAACTAGATTAAGACAAAATTTTGTTTATTGATCAGATTACCTCATATTTGGTTAGATAGGCTGTGGTCATAGAGATGAAATATAAACAAATATTCATATGATTAAGTGTCATAAATGATATTTCCTTTGAAATGGTGTAACTGATTGATGACAAGTTTATGTCAATGTAACTATGAATGAAGGTATTGTTATTATTATTATTGTATATTTACTCTATCAGTCTAGCAAATATGCATATATATAGTTGTAATGTAGTTACTTTTGATTGATGGCATGATTTAACTGTCGGTGAGTATAAGATAAAAATTGGTATTACAGTTATGCGTTAATGCAGTCTCAAACCCTGAACAAGCAATAGTTTAAACATTTAAACATAATGTGTACTTATGTATATGATATTCAGTTGTTATATCTTAAGTGTAAACAATTAAAGATCAATATGATAGTCGAATAGATGTCTATTATTATAAATAATAGAATGATGTACACTATAGAGGAACAATATTACATTGATAAAATAAATGGAACAAGATATAAAAAAACAACAACAGCTAATTATTAGTAGGATGAATTTATATGTTCCCATGGAGTCTTTATAGACTGAATCTGGTCAGTTACTGTTTCTATATGGGAACATCAACATTAGGATGCAGGTGCATCCAGCGGATGAGTCCCAAATAAGACGAAACGCGCATCCTGGATTACACTAGTCAGTCACAATCCAAATTTAATGATACATATGAATATTCGCTATATCGACGCGATCCGCTCAGGATATACATATAGCGACAGTGACTGACCAGATTCAGCCTATAACAAATCAATGAGAACATACAAATTCATCCTACTACCAAATAGCCAATTGCACAAGTGTGACTGTCTGAACTCAGTAGTCTAATAGTGAACGCTGTGGCGTTTGACAGGAAACGGCTTGAGTTTGAATCCAACTGTGATCATCAACACTGGGACCCAGGTACACTCAGCAGCTGAGTCTCGAATAGAACGAAACGTGAATCCTGGTTTACACTTTCCAGTCACAATCCAAATTTTAATTAAACAGCTAGTTAGGTTTATTTCATAGCTGTTGAACATTAAGTAACTGTGATTTTATTAGCTGTCCAATTAAAGTTCATTATACCCTTCATAAATTGTCATTCAAAAGAAAACAGTTGTTTAGTGAAATTTCATTTAAACTTGAGTTAGTTCATGTTGTAAACTATCTCTATAATCAATGATCTACTTAAACCTCAAATTCTAATAAAGATGGGTGAATGTTTGTCTATGTAAACGAGTCTTTGTTAAGATTAGTTTATTCTCTATGTGATATTTGTCATGAATTGAATTTACTTGAGATACGATTGAGGATTAACTAGGGGCTGGATAGCTGCTTTACTACAATTTAAGGAGAGTAATTAATAAACTCAATAAAATCATAAATAAAAGTCGATCTAACAAAAACATTACTGGCTTAAAGTCACTACTGTACTAACTAAAACTATCACCTTCATCTACCAGACAATTTCTAACTGGTATGAAATGTATTTCATAGACTATTTAGTCAATTAAAATCAATATCTTCTCATGAGTTGTAGTAACATTTCAGATTATTTCATATAACCTTCTATTAAATAAATGATATCATCAGTGAAATATATTGAAACAACTAAACATAAAATATTGACATTCATGCGGAAATTCTACAATCTTTAATTTGTATTAAAGTAAGGAATCATTCCATAGTATTATCTAATACTAAAGTCATTTCATTAGAATCCGTTGTTATATCTTCGCTCCCTAATTTTCTGCATTACTGCTAATACTTCTACTATCGCTATCACTCTTGGATTTAAACTGACAGTTGCGTCTCTGTGCTAATGTGGTATGACAACTTGAACTGATGTACGTACGTACAAAGTTCTGCGTTGTATCTGTCTGTCTGTCTGTTGTTATTTTTTAATTATATCTTGATGAATCTCAAATCGTCTTACCAAACAAAACGTTGGAAATACAAATTTTTCGTTTCAAATAAACAGATTATATCTGTCTGTAGAAACCAAGCAAATTGTCTCATCATATTAAGAACTTCTTAGTAGATAAACATGAATTGAAAATAAAGATTATTGAATTCTGAATCATTAGTCTGAATAGAACATGCACACTTCAATAGATAAAGATTTCAGGCTCAGTGGAATATAGTTTAAAATGGAGTAAATTGTTAAAAAGTCTTAAGACTAAAATAAGACTATCTCAAACTACTCATGGTATTATTTAATTTGGATTATGACTGGCAAGTGGAAACCAGGACGCGCGTTTCGTTCTATTTGGGGACTCGTCGGCTGGATGTACCAGCATCCCAGTGATGATGTTCACAGTGGGATTCAAACTCAGTCCGTTTTGTGTCAAAAATCACCGCGTTCAACACTAGACTACTTAGTCCAGAAAGTCATCCATGACATTTCCAATTGTTTATATGATTGGACTAAATTTCTTGGAAGACATAGAAACACTTCACTTAAATCACTGATGATATATTTAAAGACAACTTGCAAGATCATTTTCTTTACTTTATAGTATTAATTTTATTTGTATTTCAGTGTACTTATTAATTGTTTACTGTTTATTACCAATATCTTATCAGTCAGTCACATGAATTGTTTTTTCTTTCATCTTTATCTTTGAAATAATGAAGTCTTGGCAAATAGTTCTTTGTTTACATTTTCACTGGTTAGAAATATTCATTTAGAATTTTTTGTAGTTGTATTGTCAATAACACGTTCAGTACTTACGTATGAAGATAACTAGAACTATTTACATGGTAAACAATTCTCTATATACACAATAAACCGTTTGTTGTAATAACTGACAAATAAGTAAACCTGAAAAAAAAAGTAAAATACAGCGTGTTTACATTAAACTTTTAAATAAATTTCTGTTAGTAATTGAACTGTGATGGTTTTGTGGAGATAGATTAGTACTAAGTTTAGTTACCTGTGTTCATTATAGATTAATGCTTAATTGGATACTACTGAAAAGTCAAGGAGCATTGGACAGCTGTTTACTCCTAATGTGGAACTCCTCAACAGTGTACACTCTCGAATCATCCAAGGAATTGTTGAGATTAAGAATGTTATCACTAATGGATTTAACTGGGTGCTACGCTATGTCACAAATTTAATGAAGTAGAAATTCTAAAGTTGTACGCTAGCTGAGTGGTGCAGATGTGTAGGCTTTCGCTGTGGGACATCAATGCCCTCAGTTCTAGTCTCTGATAGAATGGATGTTATGCACAATTGTAGAATCAAATCCTAAAAAAATAGTTGTCATGTACTCCTTACTTCATAATGGTACCCAACCATTCTGTGACGTATATATGCAACTAGACTTTATTACTCAGAAATCTAATCATTCAACTGTTTAAAAATTTATATAGAATATTTAAAATCAGTCTCATTATTGAATGTACAGTGAATAGTGTACACTAAGAATAAATAGTCTAATTAAACGCCATATCTCTATATGTCATTAACTTTCTCATATATCTACATAAAATATTGGTGAATATGGCGCCCAAGTATATTGCCATTACTATAAATAAAGGCAGTGAATGTTCCACTACTGTACATGAAGTGCACAGTAATCAGTATCTAGATTAGTAAGTCCCCTTTAATAACTTTAGGGTAATGTGAGGAGAAGACAAAGTTTATGACACCTAACTTTCATAATTATTGTCCTGTTCAACGTTATAATATCTTAACAAAAGGGTCCAGCCTAATGACATCAATCGTATTTATGCAAATGATGTCAGTGAAGAGAACTAAATTTTATTAACAGAAGCACCAATATCGAATGTTTATTACAAAGTTTAATAATCGATGAAGGCGTCTCATTTTGAAATGATTTAATGCCTAAGAACTATTTCTAATTCACCATATCATTTAGGGACAACTCTAATAGCCTTGCATTAAAATGAAAACTTCAACCAATTACAACTATATGATATCAAACAATGAATGACGTATACCGTTAACGCAAACCAAACTAATAAACAACGTCAAACCTAGGCATATGATATTGGTCGACAACAATTTTCTTAAATGATTGAAACAATGGATCTTAATTATTGATGGTAATTTAGGTATCTCATTATACATTTCATGAAAGCAAACTAGAAGCCGCACATGTAGACAATAAATTGATTGCATAGTAATAAAATGTCCAATTCACTTGAGCACAAATACGTGATCAGAAAGGTAGACTTTTGACTGTTGAATGATTCGTTCCCAGTTAAAGCACTAATAGACTCCTTATATCTATGATGTTCCTACTGCAGTCGCTGCACAACTAATTTTAGCCCAGTACCCAGTGCTTAGGAGTAAGTTAAAGATAGAGTCGACTCATTTTGTGAAATTTCACTACTTAGTGCATTGTTCTGACAAATTTTATGTTTGCGACCCACTAGAAGACTTCCAGCCTGTCAGATCATTTCCATATCTTTGGATTTAGGTGTTATTAAAGATATCTATGAAATGAAGCGTCCAAATTATCGATAAATAAATTTCGATCATTAAATCAATGATGAAACAGAGTTATTATGACATCTACCTACTGATGTCATTTGTAACTTTTAACTGGAGAAATAAATCCAAGACCACTGATGATAGTCTCCACAAGTATAACTGTAAATGACAGTATTTACTTAATGGCTGTACTTTTTTCAACCGCACTTTGGATGATGTGAACTTGACACAGTAAATGTTGGGAATTGGGAAAAATAGCATTTATTGCATCAGCTAACACCTCTGCATTATTCACAACAAAACAACCTACGTCTTTGTTGTTTGTAGTTATTCGGAAAAATTACAGTAAGTTGTCTTCACGACTTCTGATATCATGTTTCTCGAAGCTTGCAACCCGGAAATGCAAACAACATTAAGTTTTCAGTAGACGTAACTACATGAAAGTTGAATTCCATAACACTAAGTTCACGATTAAAATGGCTCGTCATAAGCAAAGAGTTGGCAAAGAGTTTGCCTGAAATGAATACATAATATGCCGTCGTAAAACCAATAATTTTAAATCATATATTGTTGATATTTTATTAGACAAAATGCAACATGCTGTAGGCTAGGGAAATTCCAGCCAGTAGGGGAAAGAAAGTAAGAAGAAAAGTGTTATTAAGAAGTAAAAAGTTGTTGTAGGAGTGAAGATTTAACGATAAGTAGAATGGACATAAACAACAATTATATAGAAGTGTAATACCGGATTTAAATGTAAATTATAAGAATAAGCTTGTAAAAGTTGTGGAGGTTCATAAAATAGTGCTAATGTACTTGATTTAAGTCAATGGTATCAGTAAGTTTTTGAGGGAATTGAATAAACAAGGATATATTATTGCTGTAGTAATTTGTTTATCACTCACTCACTTGATAAAAATTACCTGCTAGATCGGTTTCTCTTTTGAATCTAATGTTATCATTGGAAGGAGACTAATAACAATTACAATGAATGTACATAAATTTGAATAGGAAATTCGGTCAATATGACTTATAGTGCTGACGAACGAACATTAAAGTTTGCCCTAATTACAGACAAGTTATTGGTCGTAAGTTCCTTACGCATAGTTGTATAAAGGATGGAAGTTATTGAAAGTGATATTGTCACTCTAGATCGACTGATGTGCAATTTTATTCCTGAAAAATCTTTGGGGTACTCCATGTGATCGCAGGATGTGGGATTACTGTATAAGACATTTGTTTGTGATGAATATTCAAAAATATCGAATCACAATTCAAATAATGAATAGGTTTCATTCTGATAGTGTACGTTAAGGCTATTTGTAACTTATTTCTTTGATGATTCCTCATTTGTCACACATGATCTTTAGACAATAGTAACAGTGAATTATTTGATTATTGGTCTATCTTCACAATTGTCAGCTCTAGTGTCTATGAAATGTAACGATGATTTGAATCAAAATCCTGCTAATTTCTTACTGAACAAATTGAGAAAGAGCAATAGGTTAGAAAAATTATAGGGGAAGAGTTAACAGAAGCTTTTATTATTACAAAAATTTGTTGTGCAATAAAGAAAATCTGTATTTGATAAATAGATCAGAATAGCAAATAAACGAATGTGTAACAATCCACTGTATCTGTCAAATTACATGTGTGTGTTGACACATACACCTTGGGAGAAGCAATCGTGATTTAACCATAGAAGTAGATGAACATACCCTATACATTTTAAAAGCTAAAAATATATGATGGGAGAATAAATGCAGCTGGTAAACAATCACCATTCTCCATTACTCAGGATCTGATCGAGATAGGCCACATAGGTGATGTAAAATTAACTGTGGTAATGGTGTATGGGAATAATTCAGGGCAATTTATAAGATGTTTCGAAAGCTTAGTCATACGAAGCTCATATCTTATGAGTTCAGAAACAATTTGTACATATTCTAGGCCTACCCTCATAAAGTTGATCTTTTACTCATAAAGTGTAATTCACATCAGCTTCGTTACCGTCTTTATGTCCTGATCTTTTAATTTGTCCCCATTTCCATCTTCATTTTATATGGAAGTTTATGTCTTACCAGTTTGTTCGAAGTGTATTGCACAAACATACACTACGTAGCTCTGATAAACTTCGTTTTCTCATCTCAATAGTTTCTATATTCCGTATCTACTTTCATTCAGTTTGTATACTTTGTTCATTTCAATATATTTAATTAGATAATTAACGCTAACATACGATTCTTTGAATGTGTAAGACAGGTATCCAACAATTTTTGTAAATATACAACAAACTATGATTCTTTGTTTTATGAAGCAAATGTAAGCATTGCATTAATTAGAGAAGTCAATCATTCAGGCGTTAAGCTTTCCTGTGAAGAAAATTAATTAGCAGTACAGAAAGCTATATTCACCAGAATTCGGGTGATTCCTATGTAAACACATTTATTATATAATTGGGTATTGTGAAGATTATTTGATTTGAATTAGATATCATGAATTAGTCTTAGTTAGATAACCATTAAAAATCAGAAACTTATACTGGACGACTGTTTGATCCTTACATGGGACTACTCAGGAGTGAATATTCTCAATTCCAACAACACTTCGAGCCCAGGATCATATGACGTCACTAAAAAATTATAATTATTCGACTACTGAGCCGGTAAGCATCCAACGTTTGGTATTTACAGCTCTTGGAAATTCGCGATATATTACCACAACCGTCGATGACTAATTTCAGGAGGTGATCCCTGTAGTTCCGGTGAGAAGATGTAACGATTGAAGTTTAACAATGTTGAGTACGAGCTGGTTACCCACCGACGCTAATAGTAGAAGCAATGCAAATATATAATGAATTGACTGAAGTTACAAATATCAACCTCCAAATGTCAGTTCACTGGTCTAACGGTTAAGAGTTCGCTGCTAAGTTTAAAGGTCCTAGACTGAGTTCTCTGTTAAGATCACAGATGTGAACTGCTATGTCTTCCTTTCACTATATGAAATAGCTATCCAATGCGTAAAAGTTGGTTTCAATTCGTAATTCAAACCAATGGAATTTGTAATGTCAATTTCAAATCTCCACATTTAGTTAGATGGATTATGCACGTCGACTAAATGTATAAACATCGAAACTAATTTGATTTATCCATCAAAATGCTGAGGACAAAGATTACATAAGTCGGCTAAAAAATTTATATGAAACATTTAAACTTACAATTTACCGTAAATCATTACGTTCTAGTGGTTGAATAGACCTTAATTAGCTACAAACACTCAATGCTAAGAAGTAGTTGATTATTAATTTATTTAGATATTTTGTTGTAGAACAAAAAGTTCAATAAGACTTCATGAATTAATGTTGTGATTTCTTTAATGTTATGAAGCACCTCGAGACAACTAGCTTATAAATAGTATGAGCTAAAATCGCATTCTTTAAAACTATAAATGCTCTTCAAAAATGTAATTAGATGTTATGGAGATGATTGAATGTTAGATGGATATCACGAGTCGGTTTGAACCAAACAATCATTGAGAACTTGGGAACTCTCGACGACAGTTTTGTCATAGTATGGGACTATTTTTAGCGGGGCCCGTCCAAAACTCCGTCAAAGATTAAACCCAATACCTTTGAGCCACGCGATGAACGCTTTGCTATTACATTAGCGAAACAGATCTCAACGATCGATATTTTTAACTCAGTCAATTAACAATACACATGCGCAACTATATTTATAAAAGTTGTATTGTTAGCGGAATTCATTCATGACATAAAAATGGTAACAGTGACTGACCAGTTTTAATTTATAACAACATTGACATAAAGATATAAACACTCGCAAATTATATACCCATTACAAATGTAGCCATAGAGACTTAGTAGTTCAGTGGAGAACGTTTCAGTGATTAACATGAATGAACCGAGCTCGAGTCCAAATGTGAATATCAATACGGATACTGGTATATCCGATTAATGAGTCACATGAAATAACGAAATGCATTTCATGAATTCCACTTGATAGCCACATTCCTACTTTAACCATACTGGCAAATTAACACTGTTTTGAGGTGACCCTTTTAGGATGAGCATATACTAACAAAGACTGATTAATATCGTATAACTATCTTTATATACTACTATATTGGCAAGATGAACTACTAGTATCAACTTACTTTAAACGCTTATTCCTACTAAATAAGGTCCTTAAAGCTTCTCAGTAAAATACTAATACCCTTTGGTATATATTCTGACATATAGTCATTCATAATGACGATCAGTATAAGTTAATACAAGTTTTTTTTATAGTTTCTATTATTAGAATAATGTCATTTAACAGTAAGACGGTTATGAAGTGTATTTATTTTATTTTTGATAAGTTAAGAAGAATGACTGAATTTTCACGACTATTCTTGAAAGAATGATTTCATATGATTTGACTGCATATTTAATAAAACATCCCATTTTTTGTTTATTTTCATGTTCTCCATGTTCCTAGATCCTACTTAAACTATTTACTATTATCATATGGTTTTCGTTTCATGACAAGATACCATTTATTTATGTACATACCACCCCAGTTTCCTATCATAAACGACTTGTTGTGTATTAGTGTTATGTATGCGATCTAGTCATATATATATATTGATTGAAAAATTTCAAAGTTGTCATGAATGATCATTGAGCTAGATCATAAATTGATGAAAGTGAGAATTATACGACTGAACGTCATCACAGTGGTACAGGTAGTTGAGTATTTGTAAACCGGAAGGCATTGGGTACGATTCTGATAATGGAATCAAGTGCACGAATCCCAAGGAGTCTTATACAAAGACGAAACAACTGTTCAATGCTTATTGGTTTACAGTGGTACGCTAGTAACATCAATTTATGACGAATTCAATCAACTAAATCTAATAACGATCTCCACATAAACATTCTAATGCACTATATGTATATTATTGAAAGATTGTATAAAGCATATTACTTCAGAACTGGTTGCTTTAACTTTTTGTGTACTTCCTCTTCTGGCTCTGGGCTAGACAGATATGGGTAGATTTACAGGCGTTAAGGTTATCTGATAGACAGCAAAAGTATGAATCGCTCAACCACTAATTAAAGTTACTCATTAATTAACTAATCAACATTTTAGTACTCGAAATTTTTCAACTTAAGAACTTCTTAACTGAGTATAATACGAATGGTTGCCAGTTTGTAGATATGAAAGTCAAGTAATAATTGAATCAACTTTGTGATCCATTAGCAGAAGATATCAAGGATTATTGTCCATGTCATCAAAAAAGTAGATTTGTTTCAATTGTATGGATGTCGTCTGTTTTCTAACCAAAAAAATTAATTAATAGATGTATTAGTACTATATACCGTTTTTAAAAATAATCTTTGGTTAGATAGTCAACTTTGACTTTTTATAAAGAAATGTTCCGGTTAATTGAAATGCAGTTGAATGTTTCAATCGATTTGTCATGGGCTTAAATAGATCAGACTCTGTTGTCATATGTACATCCCGAGACGATCCCCTCGGTAGATTTGAATTGTGGCTGGAAAGTAGAGTCCAGGATGTGCGTTTCATCCTATTTGAGACTCGTAAGCTGGATATACTTGCATCCCAGTGTTAAAGCTCAGTTCGTTTCGTGCCAAACGTCTCTGCATTCACCACTAATCTACCAAGTCCTGGATTACGCTTATCATTCACAAGTCAATACAAATAACACCTTCTGAACTATCGCTATATCGAGGAGATCCGGCTTAGGATGTATATAGGGTAACAGAGAACTGATCACTTCTAGTCCATTAAAAATCAGCGGGAAGATTCAAATACATTCCAATTATATTTACATACCCGTTGCACAAGTAAGGCTGTGTGGACACAATTGCGTAGTAGTTAACGCAGTGCAGTTTGACACGGAACGAACTAAGTTCGAATCCCAGTGTAAACATCAACACTGAGATGCGGGCATGTCCACCTGACGAATCCCAGATAGGAAGAAATGCGCGCTCCAGATTCAGCTTGCCAGCCTTAATCCAACTCAAATAAATAATCTTAGTACTTTCATTTCTCACCAACTAAACGTTGTTGATATATAAAGCGATTTCAATAAAATGATTACTGGAGCTAATCAAAACAACTGAAACGATATATGATTAGTATCTAGGAAAAGGCTAATTTGGTAAAATGTTCTTATAAAAGAATATCATGTATTATGCAACATATCTTAACAGAATACATAAAGGGCAAAGACTTAAAGTAATATTAAATAGTGTTAATATTAGTAACAGTTAAGTTTATCCATCTGTTTATAGTAAAGACCAGTTTTGTCGACATACATGAGTTCTGTACAGATTATATCGAAATTTAATTAAAGAAATGAATAAAATCTTCACTAGTGATGATATAAAGGTTTAGATGTGTTGAACAAATTAGTAACTAACTAGTTTTAATCATTTATTAGATAAACACAACATACTGAGTTCGAGTAGTATCGTGGACATTTATCAATCCTAAGTAAGATGAGCTACGATTACGACATTTGTACTGTACTTAAATGCATGCTTAAATTAAATGAATGTAAAGTCAACAATTTATAAAAGTATGATTATCAATTTAACAAGATTACTAAAAACAGATTATGAAATATGCTCAAGACATGTATTACAATTTTAACGTAGTTCTAAATGACGACTCAATTTAGTAGACTTTATGATATAATAATTTTGAATTGTTCAGTATTTGTTTATGACTAAGATTATCCTCATTGTTTTCACTATTTACTAAGTGTATTCTTGTCGGGGATGTTAGATATCTAGAATTCTCTTGGCAAACCTGTTGTTTTTATGATTTTATTGTGTAAATGTAAACTTCCTGTTTTCGCGCCAATAAGCTTCTTTCTCACGTTCAGTTCGTGTTTCCCACTCGGTAAGATGCTAAATCTTAATGGTTCATTTTATTTTAGTACGCTATTTAAGACATTCCAAAGACACTCTGGCTTTTTGTATATATACGCATGAGTTGTGTGTGTTGATATCGTCTGACAAGCTACCTCTGGAATTAAACGCTTCTGCTGACTTCGGACTTCTTACTCTAGTTAGCTGGGCTGGGGTTTCTGCGGAATAGCTTAGCTTCCTGTTATTGTGTCGCTGGTCTTACGTTTGTTAGCAGGTATCGAGGTGTCACTTTAATTCATGAAACGTTAGCAATCACGTTAAGTAGTTACAGATGCTTTTTTAATTCACTTTGCAGGTAATTATTGTTTAATTAGAGTGTAGTTTACAGTCCAATTCCTTACTTACAAAATATTTATGTCACTTTTATCCGTCGTATTGAACTGTATTCCACAGTGACATGTTTATACCAGTTAGTTATGGACGGCTCTATGTGCTTGAAATGAAGTCTCTAATTAAAATCCCTGTTTAATATTCTATCAGTTACCAACTAAATGAATTTTAAAATGACCCTAAATACTGGATACAACACACGCATACATACATACACTCCTGATGAACATTGAAAGGTTATAAGTAACCTAAGCCATTGTTATCATTTTAAGCATTTCAAATGGTTGTATATTGCTTGAGGATATGTACATATGTTCATGCATGTATGACATATAAGTGAATGAAGGATCTTAATGGTTTAATCAAACAATGGTAGAAGGAATAATAATAATAATAATAATAATAATAATAAGTGTCTATTACGTTATTATAAAGCAAACCCATTAACCTCAATTATGTATTAGCCATTTAAGAAAATGCTGAATGAATCTCATCATGAATCGGATGTCCTCATTCATTGTAAAACAATTAAGTAGACGTTTATTAATGTTGTCTTTAATTATTATGTGTATCTATGGGGAATAAATAAGAAAACTTTTATTATCATGATACGTAAAGATAAAATTGCTCACACACACACAGTAGCATGTTGTTTAGATTGGTGCTAGAGTGCTTTGTGCAGGTCTTACACTGTATCTTCCAGTGAAAACACACTACCCTTAATGTGGCTGTACGCATGATTAGCCAAATCGTCGTAGCAATAGCTTGGGAAATCGTAGAGTATAAGACCGTAGTCACAGAACGTTGTTGTTTGTACGTTGCATGTTACACCAGTTGCATAAGAAGTAGCTCTGAGAGATAATAAATCAGTCGTATGACAGAAAAGTAAATTGATTTCGTAAATGGATTTTGGCAAGCTCACTATATTTTATCAGCTGGGCAGATTCCGTGTTATTCGTATGTACTTTGTCAGCAACTAAAGGGAGCGATTTCAGGATCAGAGGTAAACAGTTTATATGGTAGGAAAAGGAATAAAACAACTATGAACATTAGTCCTGTATGATTAACTAGAATCATTCACATTCGAAATCTAAATTGGCACTTGAGTGTGTTGTGCAAGTCATAGACGAGAAAAAAAAAATGAATTGAAATTAAATATGGCATTATAATGAATAATAGTTTTATGTACGGATAAGTTAACCAGTACTATTAATTATCATATAAAGTCTAATACTGAATATGTTACGTAATGATAAATATATATTTAGGAATATAGTCACTAGGCCAAATTATATATGACAGATTTGTATGATAAATTAATTATGACTGTCTGTAGTTCTAGAATATACATAAATTGTGATTAACAGTAGAATTCGGGTGATGCATATTTCATTGTTAACTTGTATATATACTGGTAATGTCATCAACCTGTTAATAACAAGCCATTCGTTAGTGTTATGCATGACGACTCAAGAAGAATAGATGACTTTCAGAATTGTTTTGAAAAAGTATTCCAATTATTTTAGCTATACGTAATGTAAATATTTTATTCCTGTGATTGTTACGTTTCCCTTGCCCTATCCTCCAGCTTAGTTTATCTTTTCTGATTTATGAACTACAGTTAATTGATCGTGTATATGTTACTTCTATTTACTACCGCTGTCTCCCACGTTTTGTGTTAATGTAGATTCCCTAATTGGCTGGTTGTATGGTCCGGTTTATGTATGTATAAAAGAATGCTTGAAATATAATACGGTTTGTCCGGTTGATTTATCAGCTTGCATTCTTCCAATTTCGGCTTTGGATTGAGTAGGCATCAGACAGACCTGCAGGGAGCAGCTAAACTCTCATTGGTGTTTGTCATACATCTGTAATACATATATAATTAGTCCAAATCCATGAGTTCTAAACGATATGATAGCAGTTAATAATATGAATTGAAGCTATGATAAGAAGAAATTATAAACAATGGAACGAAATTATTAGATATTGTAGTATTTTACAAGAAAACAGCTATAAATTCGTGATTAACCTTCACTATTCAGTCTTTATGACAATTGTACATAGGACTCGTTTGCTGAATGTACATGCCAACGTAGTACTGATGGTTACAATAAAACTTGAAAGTATTCCCATATTGTTTCTAAACTCTAATATGAGCTACTGATTACATACACCAACTAGGTTGCAAGTAAACCTCACCAACAAACGAGTTCCAGACAGGATGAAAAATGCTTTGTAAATCTTATTATTAGTCACAATGTAGACTTACTGAAACTTTAAACAAAAAGGTATAGTGAGACAATTCATGCAGGAGGCAAATATGCAAGTTAAAGTCTGATTAAAATTGAAAAGGAATATCAACAACGACATATTACATACCATTAGTATGGGTTTATTTTTAAGTACCTTTTTGATATAACCTTCGAGGAGAATGGTAAAAGTTAAAATGATGCTTACTAATGAGTCATCACTGAATTTATCACTCACTTCTGTAGATATACATTTCTGACAAATGATAACTTGTATGAAACCTTCATCAAAGTGAGTTTCTTATCAACCCGCTTCCAACCAAAGGATGCCAGAATATTTACTTGATTCTAGAGCAATAATGTTTTTACATTATTAAGTCATAAGTGGCCATCGAAAATCTTTGCCATAGATGAGCTCTGTGCTTACTGGTATTTCTCACCGAGACAAGCTAGTAATATTAAGAAAACTTTTACTTTCCTTAGTAGTTAAACACGTACCATTCATTTTCAAAGTCTTAGACTTGATAGTTGATTTATTAGGGCATAAAGTGTATTAGTGAATTCAACCAGTATATTTGATGACATTTTCTTAATGTCACATAAACTTCAACATAGTACATACCATTGTTATTGTTCTCATCTAACTCCACTATCGGTTTTATGTTAAAGGTGAATGCAAGGAAATTCGAAACTACGATTATGAAGTATTAAATTATTATACTTGAACTGAAATGGTCATTTTTGTGGAGATTGGTAACTTTTATTGATTGAATATGTGACAGATTGATGTTAATAGGGTACTATTGAAAACCTGAAGCCCCTGGGGCAGAATCTAATGTGTGCTCTACTGCGAAGTTCCATACTAGAACTAAACAGCTTTTCAGTGCTCTCTAGTTTTCAATGGTACCTTGCTAATATCAATCTGTGACATATTCAATTTACTAAATTATTACTAAAGATAACTAAAAGTTTACTCAATCATGTCATAATTGTTTACACTAGTTGTTCTGCACTTTGCACATGATAACTATTACGAAATAATTTCCTAAGTGATGGTACAATTTCATTAAGCACATCTTGATGAGTATATCTGAATAATACACAACTTATAAAATCCGTAATTGTAACCTATTGGTTTCTTGAACAACAATGTCAAGTTATGGTGGTAAACATTAAAGTATGAACTGACTGATTACTTAATAGTGATCAGTGTCATGTTTGTTTAGAGTATCCAAATCACAAAAGATTTCTATTGAGGTCTGAATAGCTAAAGCGCAACATCCCTAAATGTGTCACCAGGTTTCCATCTGACTAAATCAAGTGGATAGCAATGAACTAATTAACAATCCAAATACATACTCCCGATGAGTACTAAATACCGCTGTCCTATTTCCGTAGATTAACCCCCTTCCTCTACGTTTTCTTTTAACCAACTTACATCATTAAACTATTTATATGAAATGGCTTGACTTTTAAAGTTAAGAATATAACTCTCATTACTTATTCACTCTCATTTGGCTTTCAATTTATTGACTAAATTTCTCAACAAGTACAACGTTACATAAAACTAAGAACCATAACATTTTTTTATAAATATCATATTTCGGTCTGACTACAAGTGACTTGAGCATTACAATGCAAACAAATTTTGTCTATACTATTGAATTTTTCAGATATTGCTGAGTTTGAATTATCATATCGCTCAGGTCACTTGGTTATGCAACGACAAGAAGTAAGCAATTGAATTTTTAGCATGTCGAAAGTAGCTACCTTCATGACATTACATAAACTCCTTATTAGACACTAACCTAATAGTCTGATTGTTTAGAGTTCATCATGATAACTGAAGATAATAAGTTCGATCTCTTTTCGTGTTGTGCTTACACACTTCTAAGAAATTTTATACTTAAATGAAACAGTTGTTTACTTATTCATAGTTTTCATTGAATTGTCTAATTGATTGTCAGTCCACATTACAATGCAGTTATTTTGTTTTATTATTGACAGAGTACTACTTATATACAAAACATTACCATCATCTAAATGAAATTTGCATGCAAATACAAAAATGAAAAGTACAATGAACTGCATTATATTTCACTTTTCTGGCTGTTTCAATCATACCCGATTATCTCTGTTCTGCATAATTTATTGACATATTACATAATCATGTAGTACAGGCACAATTTTTAGATAGGAAATAACTGATTTACCCTTCTAGACTAAACATAATGAATACTGTTTTTTCTTATCATTATTAACTTTATTCCTACATCTCTTCCGTCATGATTTTAGTCTTGTATAGTCACTCACGTACAACATAGAACCTAGCACACACATGCATTCATCCAAGATAAATACCAATGCAGCAAATCTAGTAGTGATGTTAATTGTAAAAAAACAATTCCAGCAAAGAAGAATCTAATCCTGGTAATAAGAAACTATCGGTGGAGAAGAAGGCTTGTTATTTAATGAAACACATGTAGTAACTGCATCTATTCCACTCTTATCGATTATGAGCCACGTCACATAGATTCGTCAAGCATTCGATACTACAAATATGCGGACACTAATCGGGTTATCTACATCTACCATCACGATTCATACTAGTAGTTAATGGTTTCACAGTTTGATGGCACAATTTATTTTAACCCTTACATCTAGTTTTCGTGAATCCTATTTTCTCCTATTAGAAATTAGTGTTGCAAAGATTGGTGAACCCAAAGTTAGCATCACAGACAACCATTCAGAACTCCAAGGTATTGGATATCCAATCCCACGTAATATGGAAATGCTCATAGGTTTGCTTGCATATGCACAATAGAAGTTGAACTTATAACCTACGTGAGTGTCTTGATTACATCCTACTTAGCCGGTACCCAATAGAATATATGTAATTCGATTTCTGATATATTACGTGAACTAAATTAACATCATTAATGAATAACCGTATCACACTTAACATGGCTGAACCCTAGTGGGTATATCTTCTAATTGGAGTTGTGGAATTATTTCAAGAATTCAATTACGTGTAAGCATATGGAAAATTTTATTGTCATTGAAGTAGAAATTTAAAACTGAGAAAAAACATATTACTACGAATAAACCTGATTCCAATTAAGCATCTATTGTGTTCGAAGTAATAATAGTTGAGGAGTTTGAGTTTTTGTATATGTGTCAACACTATGGTACAGTAACATATATCTGAAGAGTCCTTAGTGGAACAGAACACGTTTCTGGGGTTCACCTGTTAATTGCAATTCATGTAAACTTAAACCTGTAAATTCATTATCAACAGTAAAACAATCCACTCATGGGGGGGGATACGAAAGACTGATCACAATTCTGTTTTGGCAGAACAATACTGACCCTTATAAATAATGAATAAAATTAGATGTATTGTTAAACCAGACACAAACATATAACTTTAAGTAGTTGTTACGTCCATAACTAGAGAAAAAATAATGAAGTCATGACATGTCAACAATAATTTTACCAACGAAATAGAACGAATGCGATTGAAAGGTTGTTTGGTGTGCATTAGTCAACAAGACACCCTGGATTCACGTTTCATGCTATTCAGTCCCAAGTCACCGAACTTTACAATCTATGGCAGTTAACATCATGCTGTTTGGCATTCCACTGATCTTTTATAAGGCTTGTATGCACTGACTGATCACTAAGAAATGATTAATGTTGTGCTTATCTAGTCCTTTATAGTCCCGATAGAATTTTATCGATCTAGATCAAATGTGTCTACTAGTCTTGATAACCCGGCAACACTAGTACTTTGTATACTTAAAAATGTGTTTGGAGTAGTTAGCAGGGTTCTCTGGAAGATTTCAGGCCCTCATTGATGACGAGTGTCAAATAGCACAAAATATAAGTCTAAGGTTGTCTGTCGATTACACCCGAATAACCTTCCATCCCTATATAGTTCCAGTGACATCGAGTCAATTAGATCTAAATTGACATAATCTGATCGACGCAATAACATTTTACACAAAAATCACATTTATCACTACGTACAGATCAATCTGAGAATACAAACACCAGTATCATCTGAGGTTAAATTAATTTGTCAAAGTAGTTGCTTTTGTACACAAAAATTTCATCAGTATAATATGCTTAACATTAAAGTATAGACAAGCATGACTTTAGTTATAACCTAGTGGCAATTCAATGCAAATATATTTCCCTCCCTACAGATGGCCATTCATTGTCCGAATATTTCAGTGATGATAATTAATCCCCCATTTTTTGAAACTTACATGTTGCATCAGGAAAACTGCAGGGATGCCTAACAGATGTACACCAGGAAGCATGAAATCAGTGTCAAGTAAGCTTTCTTACCGACTACCTTCAACCCCATAACACAAACCAACAATCTAGTTTTCAATTAACTCTCTCAATGTTCTAAATGTTGATTAAGTAGACAATCTTATTAATTCAGTTTAAACTTGATACACATTTTTTATAAAAGTTCTATGGATCATTATATTTACTAGTTATGGTGTGCTTTATACCATTATTGATATTACGGACAGAAATTTAAACAGTCTTTGATTTTGGCATATAAACATCTTGAGTAAATTGTTTCAAATATGACCATTTTTAACACGAGTGTGTATGATATGATAATTATATGAGTTGGATTGCAACTGACAATTGGAATTCAGGAAGAGCGCATCGTCTTATTTGGGGCTCATCAGCTTCATGCGCCCGGATCCTAAATGCATTCTAATTATGTAGTAATTATGGCTAAAAGAGGTAATCGTTATATGCAAAAACTTATACGTGAAAACTTCTAACGACTCCTGTACTGGTATGAAACAGCTGCCTGATGCTCAACGGCTCTCTGTAGTGCCCAACTGACGAATGTAATCAACTAAACTTAGTACCAGTCTTCACAAAATCACTTAACTTCAACTCAAATCTGTTTTCATTAACAAATAGACAAACTGAATCGTATACCTTTTTTGTCAATTCAAAATGTACCGTTTCTTTCGAAAATTTTATCTCACTCATAACTTACATAAACAACTACACTAAGTGAATGGCAGAGTATTAACTAATACTGTTACGAAATTCAAATAAGAATTTAAGAAATTATTTACGAAGCAAGAAGAAGCAGTCGGGTAGATAAGGTAATTAATACTTGGAAGTATAAATTGATAAGTGAATGTATTGATAATACATAGTAGATTATATAATATTCAATGAAAATATTAATGAAATTTTAACAAGTCTAACTATCATGACTGTTACGTAAGAATTAGGAGAATGTCATTGGCGTATAAACAAAAAATGGCAATACCACTTTGTAAGTATAATGTTAATACTAACGATAATATAGCTAAGTTAACACATTGAGTTTTATGCAAACCTTCCGACTATTGGCAATTATGATGGCCAAGGAAATGAACTATGATGTAGTAATTTCTCATTAAAGAATAAGTTAAGTTTGTAAAGGTGGATGTCACTTGCTTCTGTTATATGTGTGACAAAACATATGAGTAAATAGTATGTCAAATTTAGTAGGATCAGCTGTATGAGTTTAAAGGCATATTTTATTCTGATTTGACGTTCCATATTAATTATGTGTGCAAGTATAGCGCTCTTTACTAGTAGGTATTGTTCTTTACTTACTATGTTGGATGAACTTATAAAATTTGGTTACGATTTACTATATCATGTGTTCAACTTAACTGCCTCCATTAGCACAGTCGAAGTGGTGAATACATATGAATGAAGCTAAATTTAGCAAATTTGTCTTTATTTCTTGTTTTATTGTTGGGCAGAAATAGTTGTATATATTCAGTGTAACCTTAAGTTCTATGCCTAACCATAAATTTGAATAGAACTGCATATAACTATAACGCCAGTAAACATTTAGAAGAATCAATCCAAACGGAAATAAAACTTTGATATTGCATAACAATCTTCTAATATGTAATTATGTAATCATCATATAGATTACATAACACTTTAGTGATGACAGAACAGGTTTAAGGTACAAACCTATGGAACTTAATGTAAAAATTTAAAGAGAACAAATAAATATGTATTCAATTGAAATGGCTGTTTTTGTGAAGATTGGTTATGTAGTTGATTGAATATGTCACAGATTGATGTTGGGAGGGTACCATTCAAAATCAGGAGGCACTGGACAGATGTTTCGTCCTAGTGTAAAACACCTCATCAGTGCACACCCCAGATTCTGCGCTGCATATCACAAGTTGGTGAAAGTGAGAATTCTAACATTGGATACCGACCCAGTGGTGCAGATGGTTATGCGTTCACCATCAACTTGAAGCCTCTGGTGCAGAATCTGGAATGCACACTGCTGAGGAGTCCCACGATAGGACGAAACAGCTGTCCAGTTCTCCCTAATTTTCAATGGTACCTTCCCAACATCAATCTGTGACATATTTAATCAACCAAATACGTAATCACAATAACGCTTCAAAATTGATCAATATGTTATGTGACTAGTAATGAGAAATCATAATACAGTTAAAATATACATTACAATCCAACATAGGCAATGGTTACTTGAATATACGGGGATACAGGAAAGAACATGTACAATACTTTAAATACTTGCGCTCACTTTATAATTCA
Source organism: Schistosoma japonicum (assembly GCA_025215515.1). Lineage (NCBI taxonomy): Eukaryota > Metazoa > Platyhelminthes > Trematoda > Strigeidida > Schistosomatidae > Schistosoma > Schistosoma japonicum. The sequence continues at coordinate 14,459,674 of CM046066.1, forward strand.
TCGTTACGATTCTCTAACTACTGTAAACCAATGATAAGATAAAATTTATCAATGAATAATTTATCAGGAGGAAAGCAGTAATATCTTGTGGTAAGGAATAGTAATAGTTAATATGGTAACTAAATAAGTCGTAGGCTTTTGGTGAAGTTGCCATAGACACAGCAACAATGAAATCCATAGACGTAACTAAAAGCTGTTATTTTTCAAGAAAACTGAAATGAAAACTCACTACAAAATGCTTTTCTTCCCCCACCATCCTCTCCATGAGGTCTTTGAAAAAAGAGGAAAATTTTTCCGTTCATGAATGCATATCACAGTGTTTCCGACCAGGAGTCTAATGTATGCAGTTCTTACTATAATTCTTGTTTTACTCAAGAATTCTATGAAGAAGACAATGTAACAAGCCTCATTTCATTAACTATACGAACACCTATTCCCATATTATATACAACTATTTGTAAATACTATTTATTATGTCAGTCAAGTTATACCCCTATAAAAAGTTTAAATCCTAACTATATAATCCTAAATATCTTTTCCAAAATTACATTACAGTTTCCTAACGTTACTTTACATTTTGCCTACCTTGTATTACGTTTTCGGAAATCTTATTACACTGCTGAATTTAAGTCCAGAAATAGAATTGGGACTTAAGGCTGGGAACAGCATTCACTGTATGGAAAAATATTAGCATAAAGAATTAGGAATTTCAGCTAAAAGTAAGATTTTTCGATTTATCAAATTATAAACCTTAAACCCCTACCGAAAATAATATTCCTAACAATATAAGTCATAATGCAACTGAAATTCCTATTTTCTAGCCTAAATACTAAATCAAACTATGAAATGTTATCTTTTTTATTCAGTTTCAGTTCAGATTCGTCTAAACCCTTACTCTTTTAGTGCACATTTTGGTGGTTCATTCAAAAAGTTTTGCAGTCGTTTTAGTATCGCATTTGATTATTCCTGTACTGTATTCTAGCTGAATGAAATTAAAGCAAAAAACTTCGATAACTAATTATACACTTTAATACATGAAAAAAAATATGTAAACATCTAAACCGATTTTGATTGTTTGTTGAGAAAGTATTTGTTTATGTAATTTTTAGCCTGACTGGCTAACAAGAGGTGTGTAATGTTTTACACCTAATGACCAATGATTGCGTAAGTTGGATTCACCTTAAGCCTCGTCTGCAATGATTATGTATTGTGAAAATACAAATACCCTTGATGATTGCTAATCACTGTACAGAAACGTCTACCCCGCTACTACCAGATCTCTAAGCCGGAAGAGAGTAAACAATGACTGACGAGCCCAAAGACAGAATTGGATCAGATTGGATCGAATTGTATTTCAATCATGCCTTTATATATACATAAAACCAGACCGCACAGCCAACCAATTAGTAAACTAACATTAATACAGAACTGAGGAAATGGTGGTAGTGAATAGGGACAACTTGTACACAATTACATCGATTGTAGTCCATAATAAGAGACAATATAATAACAGCAAATATGCTAAACGAGAGGATAGAGTAAGAGGAACGTAACGATAATAGAAATGTAATGTTTACACTACTCATGAGCAGAATAAATGAATTAGTTCTATAAAACACAGTTCTGGAAGTTTTTCAATGTTCTTTAGTGGTCCGACATAACAAAGTGAAACGGGGGATTTGGGTAGGGAAGAATATTTCAACCACAATATATCATTAAAATAAATGATTTTAAATGAGATCGTGGAGTATACTACTGAAAAGTCTCGTGCTTTGACAAAATACCTGCTTAGCGATTCTTGATTTTCTTCAACTGTCGAATATAATCTTCGGATTATCATGGTAAAGAACAAAGCAACAATCATTATTCAGTTGTCATCAAATAACTTCGAAAGATGAAATTCAACGAATAACACCAAAATTAAACAATTACAAAACGTATTTTTCTATTTCTTCCAACAAAGTCTTGTTTATTCAGATGTCTATGTACAGTCTACTGATATCTAAGTACCATTGTAGACAATGTTCTATTGTATAGTACAATTTTATTAAAGATGAAAAGAAAATTCATTTGAAGTGAATTTTAACAAATAGATGAAACCAGGAAATGAATTTATCATTATTATTAATCATTCGCCATTTAATTTAAACTTGTCACTACTGTCATAGCTATTAGTACTTCCGCTGCTACTACTACTACTACTACTACTACTACTACTACTACTACTACTACTACTACTACTACTACTACTACTACTATTACTATTACAACTATTATTATTATTGTTAGTAGTAGTAGTAGTATTACTACTATCACTATCGCTACTACTACTATTACTATTACTATTACAACTATTATTATTATTATTATTATTAGTAGTAGTAGTAGTAGTATTACTACTATCACTATCGCTACTACTACTATTACTATTAGTAATATTAGCAAGATGACAGTAACAAATGTAACCACTATAAATGAAATGAATAAATATTTCAATTTGAATACACATATAAGTAGACATTAATCAACGTAGTATTCACTTGAAATGATGTTTTGTAATGACACTTAGCAAATACTTAATTTGTATTGAAATGTAAAGAAAATAATAAATTTCATATGGAATTTTCACGGTTGATAAAGTATAAATTAGTTAGATTATGTTTCTTTTTATGTGTTGAACATTGAAAATAACAAATGAATAAATAAAAATAAAACTTACCACGAAATTCAATTTATTACTTGTCATTTGAATTATAAGCAAAATACATTCTTGTTAGCATCATAAATGAAATGATTTAAAGGGTGAATGGTTTTCATTTAATTGTTTATATTTTGTCACAGATAGAACTTTACCTAATGCTTTTGAAAAATCAGGAAATATTGAACAGTGGTTTTCTTTAATTGTTAAACTTCTCAGAAGTGTGTAGTCACATCACAGAATCAAACCAAGAATCTTCATTTAATTTGTTTTTGTGACTGGCAAGTGGAATCCAGGACGCGCGTTTCGTCCTATTTGGGACTCATCGGCTGGCTGTACCTGAATCCCAATGTTGATGTTCACAGTGGGATTCGAACTCAATCCGTTTCGTGTCATACGCCACAGCGTACACCACTAGACTACTGAGTCCAGACAATTAAATGATACTTGTGAATATTCGCTATATCGAGGCAATCCGCTCAAGATGCACATATAGCAACAGCTGACTGACCAGATTTAATCTATAACAAATCAATGGGAATATACAAATTCATCCTAATACCAAGAATCTTCAGTTACTAGTTGATTATCTGATTATATTAAATAAAGATTAGCGTCGGAATCCTGCCATTAGATTTACGCCCAATATTTGTTATGGTTTATTGTTCGCCATAAAGCTTAAAGGATTTAATCTCCTATTAAGATCGTGTTTGGATACTACTGAATAGTTCCAAACTAAGAAGAAACGATTGTTTACTATTTCTTGATTTTCATTGGTACTTAACTAATATCAATCTATGATGTATACAAATGATATCATACTTCCAATATTACTTTATCAAACTTAATAGAAAGAAGATAATTTAAGGAGGAGACATGGTAGATGAATGATGTCCCAGTAAATGTATCAAATATGTTTACGATTAAGAGGAGGTTACTTCAGTTTTACTTTTAAGTAGTATGTTCGCAATACGTCGGACGATTCAAGAAGAACAACTCACTTTAAGAACTGTTTTACAGAGGACTATTTCATTTATCCTGGGTGTACACAAATAGAATATTATGCTTCTATTATTATTATGTCGCCATCTCTCCAACCTCTAATAAGACTCATGAACTATTTTTATATCATTTTCTATTCAAGGATTACAACTGATCAACTGTGTACTCTCTCCACCTCACAGCTTCCAGTCATTATTGTCCATGTTTTGTACGAATATTATTTTGCTTATTAGTCAGCTAATGTGCCCATGTTTGATATGTATATTGACGAATGTGTGAAATATTATTTGTTTCACTGCTTGTTGGCTTAATTATTTTGTACTGTTCAGTCCAGCATGAAAATTACTACTATCAAGGCAGACGTGTAGAACACAGAACAAGCAGTCTTTGTATCTAGCTGAAGGTATTACTTTCTTTGCATGATTATTCATTATTACATCTGTAGTAATTAATGTAGTTCACAACACATCAATTCAGTATGCTTGAACTAAATTCTACTTCTTTCTATACTTATCCATGATACAGTTGTGTTTAATAGGATAAACTATACTAATTTCACATTGTTTTAATTTCAATCTAATTAAGTGATGAATTCACAATTGAAATAGGTTCTCATTTTAAATTGTGCTTTATTACGTAATAAGTTAATTTAAAGAAAAGAAAAACATGTCACTCATGAATTATAAAAAGAAAATGTTATAGAAAAATCTATAAATTACAGTTTTAAACACAAACGTTGCACTTGTCACAATTTCAATGATCTTGACAACTAAAATGAATATGCTGTTACTTGGATTACTTATAATTAAATGTATAAATAAATGATTGGTGATATACACTTTTTTAGTAATAAATCCATTCTGTTTAACATACTGTAAATTATAATAAACAAAGTTATATTAATTTTAATTTGGATTGTGATTGGCAAGTGGAATCTAGGACGGGCGTTTCGTCCTATTCAATGATATTCGCTATATCGAGGCAATCCGCTCAGAATGTACATATAGCAACAGTGACTGATCAGCTTCAGTCTATAAGAAATCAATGGGAATATACAAAATTCATCTTAAAGTTATACTGAGTTTTGGTGTATGTATTCAGCGTAGATTGATCTCAGTTGGATACCATAGAAAATTAAGTAGCAGTGTAGAGATGTTTCGTTATGATATGAGACTATTTCCATCAAGGTGTACTATAAATTCCACCATGGAATCAAATTCAAGTCTAACAGTGAACGCTTAACCATCTACATCATTAAAATGACTTCCAGTGGTATAATTTCAACTTTTATCAATTTGTGGTGTACTGTGATGTTCATCGATTCCTATTAGTGATAACTGTCTTATTACAGGACATTTTAAAACTGTACCTGCTAAAATTAATCTTGTTTTATGGATATTAATAAAAATTTAGGAGTTAGATAAAAGTCATTTTAGTTAGAGGGGGAAAGGAGTTCTACCATTAGACGCTAGCTCAGTAGCTTTGAAGGTTGAGTGTTCCTAGCGAGACCTGACTGTCCTAATTTTGATGCTCTGGTAAGGTTGAGGGTTTTCATTTCTTAATAGTCTGATATAAAGAAGAAACACCTATCCAATGTTTCCTAATTTACAATAATGCCGAACTGAGATCATTATGTGACGAATTTAAACAAGTTATTTTACCCTTAAATTACAATCTGCTTATTACAGATGTGTCATGAATTATCTTTTAATATTAAAGAGTGAAAATGATCAGTCTTCCTAGACTTATAAGCATCTTAAATGGATTGTCAAATATAGCGACTTTTATATTATCTTCATATCGCAGCCTTACCAATGCCATATGCTTGTATCAAAATTTTGATTTTCACACTGATGACACTTTAAACGAGTACGTTTTTTCACTACAAGTGTTGACATACGTTGTCTATTGATCTAGTGAGTTTAGATATCTACTAACTTCTTCGATGGAAATTCCATCACTAGCCACATTCAAATATTATGGTAAGTGTGTAAACAAATGATTACGTCTCAACAGTCAACTCAAGATGAACATATAATAGCCGATGTGAATCAGTTATAGCGAATAATGTACAATACAGGAAAGACGGGAACACATGTATAACATCACCCTTTCTGTAATCGGTAACTAAGTAAATAACATGTTGATATATAGAAAACATTTGTACTATGTTTGAATCTTACTTCAGAAATCAACAATTTTAATGGCCTACATACCAGCATAAATCTATGACGAATTCAAGCAACCAAAAGTAGAATATCTTTATCTTATTACTCATTGATTTGGTAACAGTACAATGGAATAATCATGAATGTTAACATAAATGTTGATTACGTAATTCCATTTGTATCTTAGTAGTGCTTTATGCATACCCGTGAAAGAAGTGTTCACTCCTAAAATTTATTATTGTATTTATGCATTATCACATAATTTAATAATCCGTAATAAATGGTGTTTTTCGAAAAAAAATCTTTGACTAATTGCGATATGTTTGTATTTTTCCGTATATTTATCATGGATTCAAATCGATCTATCTCTGTTGCCATATGTGGAGCCTGAGAGGATTTCCTAGGTAGAGTGATAGTTCACTAGTAATATTTAAGTTTGATTATGAGTGACGGGTGTCTCATCTTGTTTGAAACTCGTCAACCGGATGTACTTGCATTACAAGTGTCGGTGTCAACAGCAGGACACGAACTTAGTTCGTTTCGTGCTAGACGCTACTCCACTCACCACTAGGCTACTGAGTCCAAACAATCACACTTGTGCTACGAGTATGTATATATATAATTAGAATATATTAGAATATTCTGCTTAGTAGTCACAATTCAACTCAAATAATCAGTAACTAAGCTTAAATTTCTCTTAGATGAAGTTTCTACCAATGAACATAACGTTCACTGATTAGTGTTTTTATGAATTTGAAATAACATTTGGTTAATATGTTACTACTTATAAATATTTATAAGCGACTTTAAATCAAATGAAAATTTTATGATTTATTTGCGTGCATATATTTTACTAGTTAGTTAAATAGGGATTGTTTTCATTGACATTACAGACAATAAATTAAGCGGTTTCTATGAAACAATATCACTTTCTAGATCTTGGTAGAGTTGGTGTAGGCTGAAAATTTATTTTATGACAAACCGACAAGTAATTTCTGTATGAAATTATTTGTTTCCTATCGCCATTTAAGTAGTTACAAACAAAAAAACACATTCGATAATTAAAAATATCAATTTCTACAAAACTTTCTCAATTCAGTTACAATAATTAGCTCACTAGTGACTCACGTCAGAATCTTCTTGAAGCCTCTATGAGATGTCTTGGCTGGCGGAGTTCAGACTTGTCGAAAACGAGACAGTTATCACCGATTACAATCGATAATCTCCGAGCCATATATCCTAAATTAATGAAAGTGGGGATTCTATCATAGGATACCGGCTGGTCCAGTAAAGCAGAGGGTCAGCTTTTCGTCAATCTGAAGCCCCTGGGGCGGATTTTAGGGTACTTGTTGTTGATGGGGTTCTATACTGGGACGAGACAGTTATCTAGTGCTTCATGGTTTTCAATATTATTCTGCTAAGATCAATTCGCGTCGTACCTAATCAACTAAAAAAAGTTATATTCATTTCTCTATCGTTATTGATAGTTCATAAGTTTGGTGTAAATTGTCGATGAGTTCATTTTTAAGCTTGTGAAGTCGTTTATATTCAGTAAACATAGAAATGAAATATGAAAAGCGTCTTAGGAAACGAATGAATAAAATGAACTTATAGTAATGATTGATATATGAATCTAACAACTTACGTCGTAAATTGTAGATGATTAAATGTTTAAATATTGGCCTCTCATAGTCTTTATCAAAGAATAAGTCTACGGTTGAGTGTCTTAAATCTACTTTATTGTTTCCAACCAAATAAAGTAGTTGATGTATTTTATTCAACGCTAAGCTAAACTGATAAGTGCTTCTGATTGTGGTGTTTCAGTGGACTTGATTAGTATTATACCATTTTACTTCATTTTAGATAATTAATTAATTAGTCACGATAAATGTTCTTTTATGCCAAAGTATAAAAGTGGTTAACCATTTTAGGTTACTCAGACATTTAGTGTTATGGTTGAACAGACGTGGTTTTAAACAGATAGGGACCTAGTTTGAATGTTTGTAATCGTCACAGAATGGCATCATTTAAGTCTTTTAACGTGAGAAAGTTGTGGTTAGTTGGATCGAAGGCCAATTAGGTGTGCCTAGTCGATAATTAATCGTCTACCCTATGCCCACTGAGTCCCAAGCCGAAATGAGAACACAAACCGATAGACCAACTAGACAGAAGCGAATTATTGTTTCATACATTTCTTTATATATACATGAAACCAGATTATACACTGTCAACCAATTAGAAAACTAACATTAATACAGAACAAGGGAAATATTGGCAGTGAACATGGAAGCTTGTACACAACCGATTAACTGCAGTTCATAGTAAGAAACAACATAACTAGAGTAAGCATACTAATCGGGAGGTTAGTGTATGACGAACGTAACAATCACAGAAACGAAATGTTTACATTACCCAGAGTTATAATAATTGAAATAGTGTTCTAAAATACAGTTTTGAGAGTTTGTTACTCTATTTTAATCGCCCAACCTAACATTCAGATGTTACCAAAAATCACGACCTAACCGTCTTGTCCTAATGTGTCTCAGTGTGCATTATCGATTCCTTCAGAGAATCCAACTCAGAGGTCTTACATCAAAAACATATCAGTCTACACCACTGGATAGGCTTTCCACTGATAGAATTCACGTATCATTTAATTTGTGATTTAGTGGGACGATCTATCATTGTTATAAGTGATAACTGCCTCACTCCCTATTTGCTAGCTTCCTGTAAAACCAATTTCCCTGAATTCATTTTATTAAGCACTTGGCATATGTTAGAAAGTAAATTATCTCAGTATTTTATCAAGTTTTTTATTATCATTTACTTAAAATATATTGAATGGATCATATAAGCGTTTTATAACTTCAAACTATGATTACAGTTGAATTGTAGCTAGTAATTGGAATCCAGGATGCACGATTTGTCTTATTTTTCAAGTCTGTATTTGAATGCACTTGCATCCAAATATTGATGTCTCTATCAAGATTCAGTTGGAGCCCAATTGTGTACACTAGTAATCCTATCTAGTTTCACACATGACCTCCTATATAAATTGATTTTAATCCAATTGCAGCATTAAAGAGAATATGGAATTACTTTCATGCTACTTCAGACTATAGTTAACACAGTGTAAGTTAACAGTGAAACCTAAAATAAGATGTGTTACGTAACAGTAGAGACCCAACGACTGATGTTTTAGTAAAATTTGTAAAAAGAGCATTAAAACACTATGAATTACACTTTATAGAAAACTATTTTATAAAAACAATGTACAATTTCAAGTGTATAGTAATTAATGTTAGCATAGGTAATTCATAAAACAAATAACTTTAAAAATGATAATTTCATGATATTCTAGTGAAATAGATTTCTTAATCAAGTTACCATGACAACTAATTTTTAAAGCTATAAAACAACAGACTAATAGTAAGGAAATATAAACTGATGTATAATGATCAAGAAATGAATATAATCAATGTAAGTTGTTTATATTTTTATTCATAGAAATATTAATCATTGAATATTGAACAAAGTAAGTGTATACATGATAAGGCATATTTTAAGAAAGGTGAACTCTTCAATTGATTCATAATAAAATACGCCTAATTGGTTCATTTAGAAATCTGTTCATGATATACTGATATTTGAATATTCTTTCTAAATTTTTCGTTTAATTTACTATATTCATCACAGATTGATGTTAAGTTGGATAGTACTGAATACCAGAGACCAATGTACAGCTGTATGAGGCTACACAGGACTAATGAGCCTTGATTCCGCCAGTGAATCTAATCTATGTTAATCAGGTCTTACAGGCACGTTGGGAATGAAATAGGATTAACTCATCGTCAAGTTAAATCACAAAGCAATTTAATGTTAAAATTCTATCATTTGATGCAGGTTTAATGATGGAGATGCTTGAGTGTTTGCCTATGAGACCATGAGTAGTGTTTTCTGACTGAACTGATAGTGTGCATTTCTCAGAAGTCCCACACAAGGGTGAAATAGATGCACATTACTCCCTGATTTTCATTAGCATTACACTGACATCAATCTGCGATAAATATCATCAATTATACTTCATACTTATCATCACTTAAAATAACTCTTAGTAATGATGAAACATTTAACTAGAAATTACGTTGAAGTTGAAAATATCAATGTTGAATTCTGTGTTGTTATCAATATTGATCAGCAAGGTGAATGATTATGAAGGTTGTTGAAGTTTGTACTTAGACAATAATTAGAATACAAAACATATTAGATTAATTCTTTAGTTAATTAGTTTCTTACTTTCAATATCTGTATCAGTATAGTTAGTCTGTGGTGTATATTATGTGTTACTTACATGATTATTCTATTATAATGATTTAACTTAGCAAGAAATATCAGTTCACATTTAGCTATAGATATTTCAGATGAAAGCTTGCTGTAATCAATAGTCTAAATATGTATATATTTCTTTCTGATCGGTGTCATTTATCTTGAGGAGCATTTGGAATTATACTTATCTTTCGTCCATTTATGTGCCAGAATTTTCTACAGTTAAGTGGTTACAGGTGATAAGTTTATGTTGATGATAGTTTTCACCTTTAAATAGGCATATTTTCCTCCAAATACAGTCTACTTATAAATAAAGCATGTAGCTAACATGTTGATACCTTACTTCTTCAATGTAGAACTCCTCGACAGTGAATATGCAAACAATTCTGTCGAAGAAACTCTGTAGGTCACATAATTAATATGATGCTTTCAAACTAGTTAATTATTTGTATAGTAAGGCAATATCATTTGAAACATTTATTCAAACATAAGGTTTCAATAAAGCATGTAGGCATATCTTTAATGATGAATACCAACTAGTTTGAAAATCTAGGTCAATCAAGCCGTCTTGCCTTCTACCTCTCACTTTCTGACAACGAACAATGTGTCATTTTTTAGGTAGTCGACTTATTGTAAACAGATAAAAATATATTCGCTAAACGTATGAATACATTATCCCTGTTAGTTATGACATTTTACGTCGACAATAAACTCATATTAGCGTCATCAGGAGATTTGTAAGCCAACATCACTTAAATTCATAATGTCAGAAAAGTGAATATATTTCTATGTTACACAACATCATTCAAGAGTCGAAATCAATAATATGACTTATCGCTAAATATTTGTCATCGGACTAAGATAATCCACAGTTAGAGTTAGAATACCTTTCAGAAATGAAAAAAAAGCTTCTTAGCCCATGAAGTTTACATCCCAGTGAAGATAAGTGTATTTAAGATACACTGTAGTATGTCTTTATCAAAATAAGAAGCGTCGATAAGATGAATATAAAAGGATGATAGAAATATTGGTGGGATATATGTTGTTGAACATTATTTCAATAAAAATAGTCTTAATAAAAACTTCTCCGATTATAATACAATTAATGTGCAATTAGCTGAGAATTCCAGGTAACTTGTTACGAGTCATTTTAAACTCGTCAGCTGGATGTATCAAATTCGAAAAGATACAACCTGAAGATACTTGGAATAGGTGAAACTCATTGGTTACAAGTTGGACAGTAAAGATTATCCTCAGGAGAAATGCTTCTGTACTCCAGTCACGAAAAAAAACGCCTCACACACACAAGGAGTAGCACTAATGTTGTTTCAAGATACATGGAAAGCTTTCATAGGATTGGAACCTAATAGAACTTGGATCATCAAAGTATCCTACATGACAAAGAAGAAAGAGATTACAATGAATGTCATCCACTGCTATACACCCATCAACGACAGCCACGAAAAAGGCGAAGACCATTTTTATGTGAGGCTAAAATCAACCGTCGATAATTGCTCCGCCAAGGTTGTAATGGACAACACCGGATATGAAAACATCATGGAACGACATAGACTGGAAGTAAGGAACGAAATCGATAAACGGTTTGCACACATATGTACTTTCAACAAAATGATTATAGGGGGCCCCGTATACTTTCACAAACGTATGTTATGACGTGTGAAATTTTTGGTTGGGTCACGGAATGCCAGTTAGGTGTGCCTAGTCGATAATTGTGCGTCTACCCTATGCCTATACCCCAAGGCCGGAATAAGAAGAACACAAACCGACAGATCAATCAGACAGAATCGAATTATATTTCTTACATCACTTTATCTATACATGAAATCAGAATACACAGTCAACCAATTAGAAAACTAACATTAATACAGAACACAAGAAATAGTGGCGGTGAACATGGACAGCTTGTATTCAACCGATTAACTGCAGTTCATAGTAAGAAACAATATACTATGAGTAAGCATACTAATCGGGAGGATAGTGCATGACGAAACGTAACAATCATAGAAATGAAATGTTTACATTACCCACAGTTATAATAATTGAGATAGTGTTTCTAAAATACAGTTTTGAGAGTTTGTTACTCTACTTTAATTGCTCAATATAACAAATATCTATATACTTTTAATTATTTTGAATAAGAACTTTATTTATAACCGTTTTATTTAGCTCTACAACTTCTTCATCTCAACAATTTCTTCACAATACAAACTTAATACATAACAAAGTGGAATAACAATTAAAACCATTGAATATTTACTTGTTACTAGTTAAATGTTCATGCATAAACATCATAACAACAATCTACAATATTGAAACATTTATACACATTGGAGTGATGATAACTATGTGTAATGTAGGTTGACAGTTGTTTACAAATTATTAAACATTCATATTCATCCCTACTCTCCTCTCTCACTTCATTCATCATCTACATTTATATGTAGAAATGATGAAAATTCTAGCTTGTTGATAAGTCTAAAGTCTTACGAAATGTAAGTTGAAATATGATTTCCTGACGATTGCTAACATTAACTATAATACACATTAAGTTAAGTCACGAAGACTATGGATCATATTTTTAACTGGGTTGATAGAATTAGATCAATAGCAACTGACTAAACAGAAATTACAATAATTGCTTGTGGCTATTATTAGATCAATGGTAACAGTTCAAGTTTATGAAACTGTGTAACATAAGTTTGAATCTAATAAAATATACCCCAGTTGTTTCAATTTTTGAGATACGCTTTCCTGATATGTACCAGTTAACATGAAACCTAATTCAAATAGAGTTTCTTGTCAAATAACTTTAATCACTTTTCGTCATTAGACTATCCAATGTAATAATGTTATGCCGGACCACAAAGAAGTGTAACAAACATTCAGAACTGTTTTGAGAACACTATTTCAATTATTCGAACTGTCTGTAATGTAAACATTTTGTTTCTATTATTGTTACGTTCCTTTTACCCTATCCTCCCGTTTAGCATCATTTCTGTTATTATATTGTCTCTTGTTATGGACTACAGTCAATAAGTTGTGTACAAGTTGTTCCTATTCACAACCATTATTTCCCTTGTTCTGTATTCATGTTAATTTTCTAATTGGTTTGTTGTGTGGTCTGATTTTATGTATATATAAAAGAATGCTTGAAATATAATATGATTCGGTCTGGCTGATCTATTGGCTCGCATTCTTTTTATTTCGACTTGGGACTAAGTGGGCACAAGGCAGACGCACAATTACCAACTAGGCACTAGTAATTTGGCACTCGGCCAACACCCCCCTCAATTTTCTCAAAGTCATAACAAATAACTTTCAAGAAAACTTAAAAATACTTTAATTGGTTGTTAAGTAGTGAACAATTCGATGTACATTAAGTTCTTAGTAAAGTCAATCGAATTCTATCAATCAAATTTTATAGTCTCAATTATTTTAAGTGACATAACATCACTGAGATGATAGGTGGTTTGAGCGTAGTCAACAGGATCTAGATTTTGTACTACTTTACATTGTGAAACTAGGTTACTCGCTATCGAATCTAGACAGAAGTACTAGTTTTTTAAAACATTCCAGTGGCGGTCTGTTGTTGTGTCGAAAAACACGAAACTTGGGTTCAAGTTTTCTTACCAACTTTTTCCCCTTCCCCTCCCCTCCAAAACCACCTTCTAAAATGAAAACATCATAAAAACGATTAATAATAAAACTAACATTATCAGTAGTAATAAACTTCTCTCTCTAATATAACAATCAGATCTTCTAGTAACTAGGTTGATGCAATTTACTAATTAAACTAAAATTTCAATTAAAATGATTAATAATATTACAGGCAAGTTGATAAACAACGTTTTCAATGTTCAATGAATGTATTTTGTCATTTTCTTGTTTATTTAGTGAGTAACTGTTATACATTAGAGCTTAGTTTTCATTGAAATCATCTTTGTAATCGGCTAAATCTGTTGATAATTAACTTAATTTACCGTATCATTGTAGTGCAACCTAATGTACTGAATAACAGACATGAACAAATAGTGTAAGTTAAAATTTGTGATGTATAGATTTGACAGGAAATCTACTATTCTTGTTGTGATGTTTTCAGAGCTCTAACTTGTTCTATTCTCTGCTGTGATGAATCTGTAGGGCTGCTGACCAGTAGACAAAGCATGAGGTTAATATCAGTTATGAGAATCATGGATTATTATCCTTATTTGAGATGATTCGTTTTTAACATCAATGAAATTACAGTGATTAAACATAAAAATCATCAACAGTCAATAAATATTATAAAATTTAAGCCGAGGGATTAAAATACAATTTAACAAGAGAATCACGATTGAATTAATTAGCGCTAGTAAGTTGTTATAGATACTACATTTGAGTAATGGGGGTAGGGATTCTACTACTAGACACCATCCCAATGTTTCAAAAGGTTAGGCATCCGCCTTCTTTTCGATCCCCTGTCATAATTAAGGGTAAGCACTGTTGAGGAGCTTCATACTAAGATAAAACAGTTACCAAGTGCTTCCTTAGTTTCCAGTGAATGCGTAGGCGACATCAATCTGTGGTTAACACAGGCGAATTAATATTGAAGTAAACGTTTAGATTTGAAAAAAATAATTCATACTAAAATATTTCAATATGACGAAAGTGTATCAGAAGTCAAACTTACGGATTAAATCAATACAAAGTTTTATAACTAAATGTTTTGGGGATTATCGAACGTCAATTAATCTGAATTAGACAACGACTAATCAGCAGAAAACACAGCATATCTGTCTTGTCCTAATATGAGACTCTTTAGCAGTGTCCATTGACGACTCTATCAGGAATCGACCCTAAGAGTTCATTCGTATCTGTTATGAGACAGTTACCCACCAATCTGCAATAAATGAGGTCGCGCAAACGTACCACAAGTTGAGTGAATTAAAAATGTCAACCGTTGGGAGCCGATTAAGGGGTTTAATGTTAATTCATTTACAGCAGAGCCATAGGGTTTTATGGTTTGATCCCAGATAGGGTCCCATTTTCGGACAAAACAGATGTCCAGTGCCTCCTGCTGATCAATCGTTGTCTAATTCATACTGATTCGTGGTATTAAAATGACAAAAATGTATGTTCGATTTCTGTAAAATTATATATCTAGAGATTTGAATTTCCTAACAACTTGCTATGAATTTTATGAAATACGACTTTATCTTAACTATAACAATTAACTATGAAGGGAATATATAAAATTTATCAAAGATTTGACATACAACAAATTTAATGACAATTTACAACATTGTAAACAGTCACTGTCTATATTTGAGTTGAATTATGACTGGCAAGTGGGATCCAGGACGGGCGTTTCGTCCTACTTAGGACTCATCAGGTACGATGTACCCGCATCCCAGTGTTGATGTTCACACTGGGATTCCAAATCAGTCCACTACATGTCAAACTGCCACTGCGTTCACCACTAGGCTACTGTGTCCAGACAGTCACACTAGTGCTACTGGTACACATGTAATTAAGAATAAGCTTGTCTATTGTTGTCAATATTACTATCATTTAGAACTTTCTTTTTTTTAATTAGAATATTAAATTTTGTTCAGTGTAAAGGTCTAATTTTCAACAATTAAATTTTCATACCAGAACAATTGTCTATATAGAGTTTGGTGAAGATTGATCATAACGATCAAATAAGCATGTCAAGAAACTGAACGAAGTGTAAATTACCATGATAACCATGAATAATTCAGCATAGTAACAAAATTTCATAAAACTTATTGTTTTCATGAATTTTAAGTATTATTTATAGAATACATTGAATTCATTGTGTTATGTTGGATTCTCTTCAGTTACATACAAGTAACTAATTGTAATTAGTATATTGAGTCAATATGATTATGAACTTAATGAATATTCATTGCTTATCATGAGATATAGAAGATTAAAGAAATGATAAATTACACAGTTTTCATTAGAGTACTTCTAGTTATATGAAAGGAGTACTAGTTCTAGAAACACTTTGAACGGGATCACTTATGTAATATGAAAAGACCATAGAAATCTAAATAGATAAGAGATTGTAGTGAATTGATGATTTGTTAAAGCATCAATAATTTCCTTACATAATATAACAATCTAAAATAAAATGATTAAAGATTAACATAGAAGTGTTAGATCCAGAATAAATTGGAAATATCTTGATTACGTAATAAATAGAGATAGATGGGGCTAAGGTACAAAATTGAAGAGTGGATAGTGATCATAAACAAACAAACCTTGAATAGGAATAATAGTTATAGTAAATGTATCACTTTCCTAAGGCAATTGAAAGTTTATCACTGATTTCTTTTGGATATGCATGTCAGCTTTTAGTCTTCTAATTGCAATGACTTCAGCAAAGTGCGACATTGTAGAAGTGCTTTGTTTGTTTAATTACTTTAATTGCTTCCATTATTACAGAAAACCCACTTAAATCAGTCAGACTGACAAACTTGTATAGCTTAATCCTCATCACTAGAAAGAAAAACCTTATTATGTCCCTAGCTTCTAAATTTCGAAAATTTTGTCCTCCTCCTAAGCCGAGGTTATTGATGGAGAACTAAATCTACTCTGAAAAACACTAACTAAAGGTCATTTTCTACCACTGTTCATAGACAAAAAACATGAAACTAAAACTTTCGAGACTGTTTGTAGTTTCCACTCCTTAAAAGAGACTTTACAATAACGTCGAATTCATAGGTGGTCTGTCCTCCAACATTTTACCGAGAAGAATTGCAAATGCTTAATTACCACAGATAATGAAGATTTGCAACCATATGAACTAGCTTACTATTTAATTCTGGTATCTTACTTGTAGCACCATAATTCTTCACCTAATTGTATCAATAAGCATAACCAGTGCTTAGCAGTTATATGTAGACAATTACTAGTAACTTACAACTATCCACTACTTTTAAAGGCCATATTCTACTGCTGTATCCTATAACAGAGAACAAATGTACACTAGACTGTCCTTACAGCTGTTAGACAAATGCCTCATCTACTTCATATGAAAACAACAATAATCTTTTATGAGTTTAACCGGTATAACTTACATTGTTTCCTGTAAATGAAACATACCATAACTATTGAAGTATCTCTTTACAAAATATTAAATTAAGACCCAGTTTCTTTCTCATCGTTGTAGGTAAAGAAGGAATGAATAATTAAACTTAGAAATAGGATATGATGTAGTAGTATATCACTTCGGTTTGTAATAAATTCAGAAGTATGGTATTATTTGAGCTTAAAGAACTTTAGTAGACACTGGATGTCTAATCTACTCTTATTCATCCTCTTCTTTTATCCTTATACATATGATATGATTTTTATTCTACCAAATATACTACTTAAACATTTGTCGTTGATTAAATGATAAGCAGAGAACAGTATAAAAACCTGTACTTATGCTTGCGCGTTTTTCTTGGAGAACCTTATTACTGGCAGAAATAATGAGTAACATCATGATGGTTTGTATATTTTCCCTGTCCTCTCTATCATTTGGAAAGAAATCTATAACTGATTATCATGCAATTTTAAAATTAAACTTTATTGATGATCATAAACTGTTCATAACTAATCATTGAAGAAAAAGGTTTAAGATAAAATTTCCTTTTGCATATTCTTTAGCTGAATACTTACAAAACAGGCATTTTGTAGATATCGTGCATACTGTCGCTGAGGATTCGTTCGTAAAATCATAAGGCATAATACTGAGCACATGACTAAGTAATGTTATGTGAGTCATAGATTTATGAAGTTAATACCATGGACTAACCTTAGTCGATTATTCAAAATCAGTAATCATTAGTTAAGTATAGATAGTCTATCCGCACTAACGACTGATTTCAGTACAAGACTAACAAGCTACTGAACCAATTAATCCGTAAGTAACCAACTCTGAATAAAATTTATTACACTGAAAAACACACTACTCATTACATTATGTTGCTCAAAGTGATTATAACACTAATAATTAATGTTGAATGCATCCCTATAGTTTACAAACGATGTATATGAAGATAAGTTTTGAATGTTTCTAGCTGTTATTAAGTTATAAATAACGCTGCAATAACTCTATTAGTTAGAATCTAATAAATTATGTAATCAGTTTGACAGATTGATTTTTATGTGAAATTATTTATTGCTCATAGTTTTTAACTTGAGTGATGTAAAGTAACTGATGTAAACAATAACCGAAGGAGAAAAACCTAATGGGATGTTTCGCTACATATGCAAATTTTACAATGTTCATCAGTGAGTAGTTATAGAATAAAATTATTACAGTCACCCAGCAAAATCTACTAAGCTAAAATTACTATTTGCAATCCTCTGATTTTTAATACCTCATAAATTTTGTGTAATGTGCTTAATGGAAGAAGTTTGATGATACTGGACTAAAATTCCTGTTTTCCATAGATTTCGTGCTAGATGACACTCATCAACAAGAAGTTGCTGAAATCATGAGGTGAAATATGCGACATAATGGTTCAGATTTTGCAATCAGTTTCACTGAGATATTCAGCGCTGAATGACTTGACAGTCATGACATTGACTAACATCTAATTGTTAATATTTTCCTTGTTCATTTGTAGATTATTAGTTGATGATTGGAATATCATTTTAAATGTAATCAGTAGTCAATTAAAGTTATGAATCTGAGAAAAACACAAAACCATGGACTTAAATTTCACAAATTATTGTAATAGTTAATAATTACACAGAGGAAAAACTATGATAATCAGTGTCGATAATTTTTCACTTCTCTGCTACTGAACGTTGATTAATAAGACCAGTTTAAGAAGTTATGTCATTTTAAGTAACCGGATTACTTCGATTTCTTGTTGTGTCACAAGTATTTAAGTTGAATTTTACCTCCCAAGCGAAATATAAGACTCATTTATCGTCCTATTTATGACTCGTCAGTTGTATGTGTTTACCTCCCACTGATGATGTTCACTATCGAAATCAAAACTGAATAACCCAGTGTTAAGATCACTGTTGATATGCGAATACCTACTGTTGTAATTCGCGAACAAAAAATGAAGCTCGTCCCATCAATCTCATAATTAAACACAGCACACTAAATGGAGCATGTAACAGTGTCCGCTTAGAACGTTTAATTCCAAGGTCTGATTAACTAAAGTAATTAGGATCAACATTAATAAAGTGCAAACGAATCATACACGTTACACATGAGAACTGCTAACTAAGCTCAGTAGCTTAGTAAATAACTAGTTTAAACTACAATGTAGACATCAACATTCGGATGCAGGTATATTCAGCTGGAGAATTTTAATTAGAATAAAACATCATACATTCTGGATTACACTATTTAATCACAAACTCACTGTGCTGAAATGCACTCTTATCATAGTTTATTCAAAAGTCTCTACATTTCATATGATACGAATAAACAATTATTTTTTGTTATTTTGAAATATGAAACTGTTTTCTAATAAATCAATTAATCATGATTACACAAATACTGTATAGAGTTGCAACTCATTTGTTTGCAGGAAACACACATAAATTAGAAATATGATCATGTTACGTTCTATGAATAGGCTCAATCGAATACTTAAATATTAGTAGTCCTAGTTACATCATCAATACATAACGATGTGTATATTTATTTTCTAAACATGTTCATTTTCATTTCCTGTAAGATCTACGTTTTAATGTAACATAAAATGAATATTTTCTTTAACATATCGGTTTCAAGTGTTACATGTTGTATGTAGTTGATGTGAACTAGACAATATACAACAAAATCATGTTATTCTGTACAATCTGCTTGTTTTTTGTCATCATATGTTAATAAACGGAACAACATGTGTAAAAATTCCTAGTTCAGTTTTATATCGTTTCCATTGAGGCGCATCTATACTAAACTGGCTTTTATTAGAGTAATACATCGTATGACAAATATCTTAACAAATGAAAATCTGATGTAATTCAGACTTTATATTCTGATTACGTAATTCTGTTTATTTCAAACTCCTGTAATAATAATGTTTGTTCTTGATTGAATACGTCATATAGTATTGTAGGTAACATACATTGCTTATATGTATATATGTAGCTTTAGAAACAGAATCTCATTAGCATTCTTGTATTTTAACTTGTGAATATTTGCTATGTAAAAATAATTTTAGCATATTTCACTTAATTATTACATTATGCGTCGTTTGTTACGCAATAATTAAAACTTTTCTTAGAACTAATTTGAATGTCACACTGAAAATTATATAAAAACCAAATAACTGGATATTTTTGCGATTGTTGAAATTGAATTAGATATCATGAATTAAACTTAATTAGACACCTACTAAAAACCCGGAAACCTTCATAGTATTGTGTATGTTTGATTCCAAAAGATAAATGAATCCAGTAATTTCGGTTTACAATCGGTATTAACCCAAAGTTAACAAATTCTTATGTTCCCCGATGTTCTAGTAAGAAGAAGTAATCAATGAAGTTTAATTATATCAACTGTGTGGGAGTTATATATTGATAGCAATAGACGATACCGTTCAAATATGTCGCAGATTAATTGATATGTCAGGCTTTGGATACCAGTTTAATGGTTCAACGGTTAAGTGTTCGCCGAGAAGCCTGGAGATTTTGGGCTCAATTTCGTAGATGAGCACTCGTATAGAGTTCAGTACTGTTGAGTGCTCCTAGTTTTCAATATTTATGTTATTCGCAACATCTAATTAAAAATCAAATAACCATTCAAAGGATAATGGTTTCGTTACTACCCTAGTTATAAATGCTTCAATAAAATTCGAAGGCTGGAGGTTATTCTCAAGGTCCTTAAAATTCACTGTCTTTGTCGGTAATATCAATGATTTTTCTGTTTGTTTAGTAGAAAAATGCTGTAGAACTATCGCTGAAACGTCTAGAGATGTCTACAACGACTTACTATAAAGATGTCTAGTGTAGTGAATTCTAGTATGTTAAAATGGTGTCTCACAATACAATTACACACTAATATTCAAAAAGTAACTACCAGATGAATAGGAACAATAACTGAAAATATTGTATATAATCCTCTTATGAATATTGAAAACATTACAGATAAGCACTTACAATTCATTTTAATTTAAGTGTTTACATTTAGTACATTACATTTGAGGTTGACAAGATACCTTAACTTCTTATTTGCTAAAACGTTTGCTAATCGTACTTACTAAGTAGTGACTACATTACGTGGTCTAATGAAATGAAGTCAATAACTAGTTCATTAATTATGAACCCAACATCTTAGGTGAAACAGTATGCAAACTGAAAATAACGAACTCTACTTTCTATTTGAGAATTGATTAACATAATATAAGATAATTAGATTAAGATGGTTTTGTGTAGATACGTATTAAGTTTGGTTGTCTATGTTTATCAAGGGTTAACGTTGGTCGTATACTATCTTAATTCGATTCCAATAATCAGCTAATTGGTGACTAGCTTCAGGATGTTCCAGAAGTTCTATCGAGAGGTTATGGCTGGTGGAGTTCATACTTACCGTGAGGCAGTTATTAACAATGATGAAAGCGATAATTCTATCATTGGACGTCGGTCTGACCAGTAGCTTAGATGATTAGACATTCACCGTGAGACATGGGTTAGATTCCCTGTCGGATTCAAGATTCACACTGCCAAAGAGTCTTAAACTAGAACGAAACAGCTGGTCAGTACTCCATAGTCTCCACTGGTACCCAACTAACATCAGTTGTGACAACAAAAACAATTCAGACATATACAGGATATATTTTAAGTACTCATAAAGCACCTTTAAAATCAGTTAACCGAATGGTTTTGACTACAGATTGTCAAGATTTATACGTAAGGTTTAATGACAATTTTAGCGCAGTTACTTTTCATTAAGAATTTATATCGTTCACCAAAGAAATGTATTAAGTATGAAGTACAATACAGTTAATTATTAGTGTATGAGTTTATTAAAAATAATGTCTGTGATTTGAAATAGTCCTATCATTTTGACGAACTACCATGAACAAAAGTGACCTGATTACATTAAAGTGCCCAAACTACATTGTGTGAGGAATACTACTGAGATGAGGCGAGGAGCAGTAACTGGCTAACTACAGTCATGTCAATTGTGTCCGATACATATAGTAGATGGATAACAGATGATGATCATACATTACAGAGAATTGTCAAACGTCGGAAAATGTTGAAATCGCCGAATATGTAGTCATCTGTTCGATTATTATCTTTTATGTTAGCATAGAAACTAAATCATTAATAATATACTATCTTGTAAACACCTTAAAGCTACTGAAATATAAATTAAGAGTAGTTTATGCGAATAGAAGAACTTATTTATGAAAATCATTTATTATTGATATTACACTTGATTATTAACATTTGTTACAGGAATTATTAATATTTATTTTGAGCGGATACTATGAACTAGTCCAGTTGATAAAGATAAAAGAAATAGTTACGTTTTGTCATGTTCATCACACTGTTACTGTTGCTAGAAAACCATTGTAAACCAAGAAGGAATAGATAGTATTAAACTCCTAAACTTTATTGATTTACAATTTAGAGTCCAATTTATCCCAGTCAATTCTTAATGTGTTATGTAAGCGTTATTCAATGCCAATAGATATTCTTGAACTCTAATAATTTCAGTAGATCTACAAGTATGTGAATATTCAGTGATAAGAAAGTTCCTTTCTGATTTTTAATAGTCATTAATCTAGCAGTCATTACTCAGTGTAACTTATGAAACTCTGTAATCTCTACATACATTCGCTACCAACAATGCACATTTAATCTCTAGTGACTATCTTAGATAAGTAGTTTGCAAATAATTAGTCTTATGTACCTCTTCACCATATCAGATATCACAACTACCATCCAAATAGTATTATGTAATAGTTATACAACACTGTAATTTAATCAATCTAGTCCAATGACAATATTCAACTAGAATTATTTATTGTTAAATCGCTCAATACATGCGTTCAATAGTCAATTTTTGTTAAAAACAATAAAATAAGTTTACCTAAAGTTTGAATGTTGTTTTGTTAAAACAAGTTTATCAAGTTACAGTTAAACAATGAATTTATTGTCAAATAAAAAGACAAAAAAGAAAAAAAGTATATCAAGTTTGTGTTTAAATGTATCAATTATCTGTTTCAGTCGTCATACAACTGACATTAATTAGTTATCCTTCTATGGAGTATTATGACATTATATAGATCATTTGTTAATTGTTTAAATAAACAACAGGATACATTTTAGTCGTTTTGAAAATGTAAACATTTACATGGATTCATCTTTACGTGGTGATCGTTTTAGTGTTTGTTTGATCCTTTAACTAGTGGTGATTAATCACTATCGATCAAGTTGTATTGTGACCACTAATCTAAATAATCTAAAGAATGTCTACCAACAGTATAAAAGATCAGATACCCATAGGTTTTTTGACTAATTGGTAGTTATTCAGAGCAAATATCTCAGTCCTAAAGGGAGTCAGTAACTGCCTGCAGAGTTCACAGACCGTGTGCGTGACGACGGGGGGGGGTGAGGGAAGGATTGTTTACTCTTAAGAAATAATTGTACATAGACCAGAAGTCTTTCTACACCTCAAAACTGTATTTTCGTCTGCTTAATTGTTGTTGAGTAGTACACAAATTAAGTCCACCGTTTTCTGCCAACTCTTCTTAAATCCCGTTCCAAATTGCCACATTATTTGTTATAATTATATGTTGTTTTAGATACATCAACCCTATCCAAATAAATAGGTTCTTAATATTAGTTAAACCCGAAATTGAATTAAAATGAAAAGAGGAATGTAAAGATAGTAGAAAGTAAAGCATCTATCATCATTGAAACGTTATAGATTTACATTTCAACCATATACTCCTGTTAGTGTTAGGTTCACTGGGTTAGATAGCTTAACTGAGGGGCTTTTATCATCCTTTGAAACAATATCCACATCACCACCCAGTTTATGTGGAAATTATCATTTATGGCTTTCTTTACGAGTAAATGTCTTTGTAATTTTTATTGTCACTAAGTGATCATTCCAATCACTTCAATATGGCGTTGGTTGTTCTAAATATCAAAAGTCTAAACATTTCTTACTATCCTCTGAGTTTGTCTTTATAAGAATTTCAAAGTTTTCTTAAATGAAGTCAGTTTCATAGTTGTTCACATCTTTCCATTCTATTCATATTCAAAAATCACAGTAAATAGAACATAAACGCAATGTCATTAACAGAGTTAAATGCATTAACTTCACAACACAAACTCGAGCATAAATCAACTGTAAAGCAACGTCATACGCTATGACTGAGTGAACTAAGGACAATAATTTGAGTTGAAAATGTTCATGCTTTTTGATAGGATGTTACACTTAAGATTTCAGTGAACTATTAAAAGCATGACATTTAGATCTAGTAGGTATAAACAAACAAGCTGACGAAGATCTTTCATATAAACTTACAAAGGTAACCAAACATAAAGAGGACCATCCGAGCAATATATTTTACTACTTTTGGAATGACTGAGAAGTTCATTTGTTTATATGACTACGTTTTGCCAATTTGTGGTACTATTCGAACATTATCAAACGTCATTAGTGAGCGACAAAATGACTGTTTGCATGTTTTACGTTTGCACCCTGAGTTGAGGTTTGAGTTAATGAATTGATCTGTGAAACTTATAAACACAATCATTTGATCATGTAGGTTTTTTTGAAGAATCTTTAGATCGACTTAAATAAAGACTATTGACTAAATACTCCTGAAAAACTATCGTTCTACACTTACAATTTGAAAGCCACTGAATGAAATGTTTGAAAATGTGTTTGCGAAGTGTACTCTGCTTTAATGGATTAGATGAACTTGTATAACTTCACAGTGATATGAATTAAAGCTGGAGCTTTTCCTTCAAATAACAATAAATCTAAGGAATACTAAATAAGACATTGCGAATCACAATAGAATAAAGTTTTTTTCCAAAAATTTCGGCAATCAGCCTTTCTAAAATGTCAACTTCACTATCACCTTTGAAATCAACAATCATAGAGATTAATTTAACTGTATGAATACATTTCAGCTTTTCTATTTATTTCAGGTTTTGATTGATAAACCTGAGCAGATAGCAATTACCCATGTGTATTTGTCGAAATTGAATTAGTTTACTATCTGCTATCGCATTCGATCATATGTTTTTTAGTCTTAGGGAATAGAGAATCAATTAGGATTTGTAGGGATTGTTGAATTCGAACATTATGTTATGGATTGGTTTGTGTTAGACAGCCATTAAAAGCCAAGAAGCGATGGACGGATATTTTGTCCCAGTACTGGAAACTTTATTGGCGCGCATCCTATAACTCACCTGGTGATCCACTGTAAGACTTTCAGGCTATGTGGCCTATGTTTAGCCCTTAAATTACTGAGCTAGCTGCTATCGGTTGATATTACTAACTCAGTTAGCTCAACATGTGTTTGTGCTACTTTATCCACTAATATCGGTAGGTAACTGTCTTACACCCGAATATATCTGAAGTGCACTAGTTGTGCATAGTGACCATTCTAAGTTCAATTACAATGTGTAAATACTTACAGCATGACAATTTTCAGTAATGTAGAAGTTATTAAATATACTAAAGACATAAACCATTTCATATGAACAAATCAACCGGATGTAATTGAATATCATAATCATAATTTTAGGTAATTGTTTTATCATTACTATGTTCACAAGAAATAATTTATAAATAAGAACAAATTACTACATTGTTGTTAGCCTAGTGGTAATTATGATTATTTCATTTAGTTTAAACAATTGTACCACTTGCAGGCAAAGTGTGAAGTTTACAAACTTGAATATTTCAGTGTTCACCTCAGTCTCTCTCTGTCATGAACTCTTTTGTCTATTAAATATTCATCATATTTAAGAACTGTTATTCTGATCATATGGAGAGTGGAAATGTTCTGCTGATATATGTTACATGGCTTTTATTGATTTCATTAAGGGGAGGGATATCTGTGTGTCAATGAATGATTGAGTGTAACGAGTATCTATCATCTGTGTTCTACTTACAAGATAAATGTTAATCATGATCTATGAAGTGAAACGTCTAGCGTAGGCCTGTATATTTTTTGATTATAGTTACCTTAAATGTATTGTGAAGTGATCAAATATATAGTGCTGGGGTTAGGCTTAAAGGACTATGAAAAGACAGTGAAGCAATCAAACAGATAGTAAATACACATCATCCTAGATGTTTATTGAAACATATAATAAATATATTTAGCCACCGCATATCTGGTGAGAGTTTTAAGGAGGAGGCGCCACAAGTTTACACTGGACAAGATCTAGAGATGGTTAAAACACAACAAAGCACCAGTTAATGAAGTCATTATTGGTCTTAGCCATGTAAGTAAATGTAAAAAATGTATCATATTTAAAGATTTTGGATAATATGACTCAAAAGCTATCTAAGCAGTTAGTCATTCTCATAATTAATGGTAATTCTTCTTTGGTGTTTTGCTTTACTAATGTGGTATATGAACTTAAGCTAATACATTTTTGCTTTCGAACTTCTATGTTATTTATTACTAAGTGCACAGTATATTTGATACGAACTAAGCCAGATATTTTGGTTTTATTTTGATATCACGAGTTGATCTGAGTTAGAAAATCATTGATCACCTAAATGCACTGGACAACTGTCTCGTCCTAGTATGAGACTCTGTAGCAGTGCTCACCCAAGACCTCACTGGGGATCGAACCCAGGACTATGTGTCTTTGTAGTGAACACAGTTACCCATCAATGGCAAAAATGAAGTCACACAAACATAAGAAGAGTACCCGTCTATTTCGTTTATTTCAAGAGACATGCTATTCCTATGATTTAATCTCCAGTGTAAAACCTTTTCGTAAGTACCGTGTTCAGTCTATTTTTTGACTGTTTCTGAAAACTTAATCTCTATTAAAGTCGACTTGGATAAGAACAAGCTTTTTGGGCTGTGATTTTGTTAGATTTATCGACATTCATTCTTAAGCATTGTTTGGTGTTCATAAGTTCTACACCTAACCTTATCTAAAGTATGGAATCTTTTCTACTTTGAAAAATGATGCTTTCACCAGCGCTCTCTTCTGTAACTAGTTGGACAATAGATACTAAAGTTTAAGAACAATCCATCGTTTGTAGTCCTTCTGTAAATAGATCATTGTATTCAACTGTCTTCCTAGCAGTTGCTTAGTAATATACATAAAATGAGATTTATTATCCTTTCTCAGATTGTATGTTGAATTGAATATCTTGATGTGTTTTGCTGGAATGTTTTTTTATGTCATCTTTCATACAGTACATTCACTTATGAATTCTATCAAAGATTTTATTCCAAGTGACTGAAATCATTCATAACTGTTTTCTGTAAACATGCCAAGTGCAAAGTGAACTAATACTGTTTACTAAACATTAATAAGTTGTGGCTTGAAATGCATGTTATATTGTAAATTACACTCTCATATTCATTATTCATTAATTAAAGGAAGAAGTAACTGATTGAAACCCTAGGCATATTATATTAGTGACTATTCATAATCGTTGCATATAACATCAAGGTAACTAATTACATTTGAAACAATAATATCCTCTACTTGTTATCATTATTCATCATAACTTAACATAGTAGTACCCACTAGATTAATTCAATATGACTAGAGTTATGAAGACATCAGTAACAAGTGGAATTCCCAAAAGATTAAACTTTCTTTAGAGTAGGGAATAATCAGAGAATCAAATTAGAATGTTTAATTAAAAATTTAATTAATCTCTATGGGGAAGAGGAGAATAATTAAATAGATTCATATAGAGTTTGAAATAAGAAATTCTCTTCACTACTGATTGAAGTTATCAAAAATTTCAAATGTTTTCTATCTCCCTATAAATGTTGTTATAGACTAAAATTGATCAATTGCCACTGACATATATACAACTAAAGTGGATTGTCCTTAATATAATGGCAGTTCACGAGTATGATTCAAGTTGAACAGGTGAATAGTAAGCAAAGTTCACTGATTAAGTCTGAGTCCTGGTGTAAACATCGACACAGGAATGCAAGTTAATTCAGCTGATAAGTCATCAAATAGGACAAAGTGGGAATTCTAGATTACATTTGCTAATCACAGTCCTACGTCCATCGAATATGCCATAATTTTCAGGTTGATTTAATTGATCATTAATTCTTTATGGAATGTTGAATGAAATAAATAGTAACCTGGTCAAGCTTTCTGACAAAGTTTTTCTAAACGTGTCATTAATAACATGAATTATCACTTCTAATCTTATGTTTACTTTAACTGACTACTAATGTTTGATGATCACGTCCTTATGTTTAGTCACTATCGTAGATCTTTTACACCTCTTTTTGAATCTAATTAGTGAGAAACTCAAAATCGTTATTATGTTTGTCCGTGGATCTTCATCTGTCTTCTTCTATGTTCTTTGGAGTAACAGGAAATGACTATTGTAGAATTGTCTAGGCGATGACGACATGTCCATGCATGTAAATCTGATGGTAACCTCTAAGAGACACATAAATGGCAACTAATCACTATTTAAAGACTTTCTGAAATTATTTTTCATAAATATTCACAAATGAAATAGTTATAAGAAGGATATTCTTCCCTGGAGTCTCGTATATTTCAGTGGGAGATTTCTACACTGTTATCCGAAATGTAGTACTAAAAAGAACAATTACCATATTCAAGCAACCACAAAAGTGAGTAAAATAAAAATTGCTTGTCTGAAGAGTCAATAAAATTATGGTCGGCGACTTCTAACATCATCAAATTGTTAAGTTCATCGTGATGGAATCTAATGCGTTCGAAAGCCGTTACAAACAAAAAAGTACAAAAGTGTCATTTTCTCTTCATGACTATTCATTAGCAAATTAATATAAACTAGTTATTTAGGTTAGTCACAGATTGATATTGATTAAGTAACACTGAAAATCTAATAGCCTTTTCCCTCAGATATGAGACTCCCCAGCGGTAAGCTTCTTTCATCCAAGTAAGGAATTACACCCATGATCTTCAGGTCTCACAGCATGCTGAAAGTGAAACACTTATCACCAGTGACAGTAGAAAGGTTGTCACGTTATGTTATAAACTGATGAAATTGTTGATGAGCGGTACAGATGTTTGAGTGTTGACCGCAAGAAGTGAAATCTCTAGGTTCAATTCCATGGTAAAGTCAACGGTGTATAATTTTGTGGCAGCCCTCACTAAAACAAAACGGCTATTCAGTTCCCCCCTGATTTCGAATAGGACTCAACCACTATCACTCTGTGATGTAAACAAATATATTATTCATGTGTTAAAATTTACAACTGTGAATTGCTGTGAACACGATGAATAAAACGCAATACCTACCTTCTCAAAAACACCTCAATTAAATTAATATTGAGTCAAAGTTTGTTAACTAAATCAAGCAAATTAACTAAGAGACTATTTGAAATACTATTTTAATGTACCAGAATTCTGATTCTTCAGGTTACTTTAAGTGGTGTAGATACATGAATTGTTATAGTGTCATAGTTTTTTACTGACGGCAAGAAATTCTCAGTATTTAATTGTCATAGGAATTAATGGCCTCATAACAGTGGAATAGTGGAAACTAAGTTCCTCTGATGTGTGATTTTTAAAAGTGATTACGAACAACACATTGAGTGAAAAACTTCATCCGGTGACATTAATTTACACTAATACTAACTATTACAGGGAAATTAATTGATAATAATTTATAATCCTTCAATGTAAATCATAGCTTGACTAGCTAAACAACCTTTGAAAGTCAGACATCAGTTAATAACCAGTAAGCTATACTCTAAGGTTAATTGATAAATAGCATGTGCAACACTGTCGGGGGTCCACTGTAGAACTGATAAGCTACATGGTCAAAGCATTTCCCTTTAACTACTGTTATAACATTAGGCAAGCTATATTCACAAGTATGTCACTTTCTAATTTCATTAATGAATTGAGATAGTTTGTGGAGTTTAGTATTTTTAGTTTGTTAAATACGTCAAAGATTTATGTTAGCATGATACCATTGAAAACCAGAGAAAATCAGATAGCTGTTTAGTCCTAGTATGAGTACCCTACCAACATCAATATGTGGAGAATTTAATCAACTAAACTTAATGCTGACCCCTACAAACCAACTCACTTCAGTAATGATAATCAGCTCACTAGTGACTAACTTCAGAATGTTCCCAAAGCTCTAGTGATAAGAGGTGACTAGTGGAGTTCAAACTTGTCAGGATTGGAATAGTTATCACCAAAGACTATGAATGATCATTAAGCTATATGTAACAAATTGGAGGAAGTGGCAGTTATACTACTGAATGCCTGCTGGCGCAGTGGTACGGAGGGCTAGGTGTTCGTCAACCTGGAGCACCTGAAGCGGAACTTTTGGTGAATGCTGCCAGGGAGTTTCATACTGAGACGAGACAGCCGTCTAGTACTTCCTGGTTTTCAATGGTAACGTGTTAACACCAATGTATGACGGATTCGATCAACTAATTTCAATATGCTTAAATCTAGACAATCTGGAATATATTCGTACCTGAACTGAGATCATTAGTTTCTTTCTAAAGTCATGCAGTTTTTCATTTAACATTTTGATTTCCATATTTTCAGGAAACCTCATTTTGGTTCAAAACAATACACTTGTTTACATTGTATCTAAGAAAAATTGCACTATGGATGAAAACAGGAATATTTTGAAAATAGGACAAAAATTGCCAAAAATCGAAGTTTATCAAGGAACGTATGAAACTTCAACTGAATTCGATCTCTCAGATTCGGATGAAGAGTGAGTCATCGTATCGTTTATGTAAAAGTTTCTGATACTGTATTGAACTCTATGTACAGATTTTTTCATGTTATCGTTTAATTCTAGTGAATTTTACTGATACTGTAGAGACTATGATTGTCATTTGAATATAGCAACTTCCATTTCTAGTACATTACTCTATGGTATGCATGTTCAAAATACAAGTCAACCGTTTTTTCTTGAAACACTTCCTTCCTACCGAGAGGGTTTCCTGAACTCAATGCTTGTTACTGTTGACTGGTGCCAAAAATAGCTTTATACAATTTGACGCAACAACAATTAAATTCATGTTCATCTGATCACTTGTAATATGTGCATGAAGTTTAAGTATTAAGGCGTCAAATTCATATCCAGTATCAGGATGATGACTGATGACACTATTGGAAATAAGCTAGTCATACAATTATAGTTATTGTGGTATATAATCATCAGTGTTGACGTTAATTCTCCTTTCTTTTCATCCAAATCAAGTGCTCTAATACGAATAAGTAAATTAGTAAATGTAATAGAAGGTGGGAATTTGTTTACTTTCGTCTGCTTTTATGAGCACATTTCGTTTCATAAAGAGAGATTAGTTTTGCAGGTAAAACCACTATTTATTAAAGCTGGAGTTAATTCTGTTGTATGTTTCATCACATTTAAAATGAATTCATAAGAAGACTGGTTTCTTATCGACAGTGGAATGTCTTATTCCTTCAGTTCTTATTCCTCCATATATGGAGATGAATATTTGTGAGTAATCATTATGTTTTAGACAATTTTTAACTTTAGAAAGTTCTTTCTGAATCTTTTCCTGGAAAACTGAATTCTGTACACCACTGAATTGTATCTTCAGCAAAACTCGTTTGTAAATGATTGAACGGAAACTATTAAAATTCACTTATGATGCACTACAAATGTCTTTTTGGTAAATAGATCTTTGAGCTTGACTGTTTGCATTACGTTGAGTATTTCTTAGAGTTATTCTACTAATCCATTCATTTTACATTTAAGGTTACAATAACGTTTTATCACATTCTGCAGTATCTAACAAAGCCTGAATCCAGATGGTTTCTTTCAGAATTTTCATATTGGTCAATCTATAAATGTACAGTTGCTTTGAACATTTGTTTATAATCCTTCCATAATTATTATCCATCTTGTAATTGTTTATGGTAGAGTGACCATTTAACTAATGATTATGACTAGTGTTATTCACGTTGTAATGCATCAGTTGATTAGGACCTACGAAACGAATTGATTCATCTTCTTCTTCTACATTCATTATTCTTACTTTATTTAAATTACAAAAGATTAACGTTGATAGATGGGTGTCTTCATTAAAAATTATCTGCTTTTCATGGTACTCTATGAATGAGGAAATTATTTCAAATTTTTGTTCTTCATCTAGATGATCAATGATGTTTGGTATTCATTGTAGAAATTATTCAAGAGAGCAAGATTAAATATTTGTGCTCAGAATAAGATGACGATTCATTTTATATTTCGTCGGTTTCTCGTCAGTTGCTGAATACATCCTAGAATGATATTCTTTCACAAAATTATTATTCGAAGCAAAGTTTTAACATACTCATGAGAATGCATAGACATAGTTGAAATCAAAATTATGTAAACTTGTTAGACATGTGAATTTGACTAAAATGTTGAAGAAAATGCAGTAACTGTATATATGTCCAATATAAGAGAAGGTACCAGAAGGCGAAATAGAGATCAGAGGTCGAATGATTACACAATAAGAGGTGGTTGGAAATATTTGAGAATAATATGAATTAAGCTTAGTTGTTAAACTTAAAAAGACCTAATTAAACACGAAAGTTGAACTTAACCATCTAAAAAACGGTGATATGACCGAAGAATGTTAGATCTGGTCTAAAGAGAAGATGTAATAAAGGAATCTTAGCGAGAGAATAATAACGATGAAACTAATGACATATAATTTAAGTTACCAGGGTAAAGAAAGGCTTACAACAGTTTCCTTTTTGGACACATCATTTAACGGCAATCGCTTCAACATATTTTAGCAGATTTAACTAGGCGGTTGAAGTCAATCAAACGAAATAATACGAAACGTCATGTTATTCTGCTTAGATGTACTTTCTTTCTCTTTTCAGTTTATTAACCTGATCTCTCTATAATAAATAAATAAATAAATAAATAAATAATAATATATATATATATATATATATATATATATATATATAGAGAGAGAGAGAGAGAGAGAGAGAGAAAGAGCCCTTATGATAATGAGTATCTCTTTGTCTGATTTGTCTTCATAGTTTAATAAGTATTACCAAAATATCTAAGCATTGTTGTTAGTTAATGGTCAATGTAAGCAACCTACAAACACGTTGTATATTTCTGTCATATATTATTGTATTGACAGAATGAAGTAGTACTATCATAAAGACTTCAGTTTAATGTTTGTACACATCAGTAAAAAAACTATGGATATTTTGTCTTTTGAAAATGCCACGTGATAGTAGTAACATCAGCAACTATATGTTAACCTGTTAATGGTTTCAACAAAAACATAAACAATTTTGCTTAGGTCAACCTACCTGGTCACATACAAGCATATTGACTTTTTATATTAATGAAAAATTATTGAAGGGAAGTAGGTTGGAAACCAAATGTGACTAAGGTTTCGTGTTATTTGACACTTTACAGTAAGGAGTAGTCATCATGTTGTACAGGATGGTTCTACACAGCTTATTATATCTGTAATCACCATGTTTCAGTGTCTGCGACCATTACAGCCAATCAATTTAGGAAGCAAGAAACCGCCTGTAGGACTAAGATGTACAGATTAATCTACCCTTAAATAGTGACCAGTCTCAGGTTTGTTAAGTTTTTTATAGCGTCTATTGAATTCTATGGATTTGGTCACCGTGTGGTTACTAGCCTAAGTGATTCAATATCACTGGAACTTTGTTAAGACAAGAGATTGTTAGGTGGCCGACGATATCAAATCACGTGTCCTACAGAAGTCAACACTCTAAAAGACTTCAAAATTATGACACTGACCACTATCTGATAATCAGTCAATAGTATTTGTTAATATTCCGACTTTCAACGGACATAGATTAAATTAATATAGCCAACAAGCTAGTATATTGATTTCTGCAATTTCTGTGTCTCAATACTTTTAACTGGAGCCAATCTACCTGGGAACTAATATGAAAAGCTTATAATATTCTTATCCTTAGGAAATATATATGAAATAAAACTCCATATTTATCACAGTTACACGGAATTCAACAAATAAGTAGTGTCGACTGTATTTAATGATGACAATCAATACGATTACTTTCTTTTGGTGATACTGTATTCATTGTGCCGGATAGCCTACTTGAAAAGCTCAGAACAACATAATCGCTACCCGCTTTTCGTACAATTAATTACAATCATCAATCCAACTGATGACCTCATTTGGGATTCCTTGCCTTAGTAGGTTTTATTGCCTTCATTCATTCTTGCATTTCATTTATTTTGATTGTATTTTTGATTCACCTCTGACTGTATTGACTGAGTGATAGCTTTTTTAAGAGTTGATAGATAGGATCTAATTAGATATTCTTGTTGAATAGTAACATATCTGAATGCCATGTCTTCAAAAATTCACTGAAATACCTAAAACTTCCTCGAACCATAAGTTTTCATTATTTTTTTTCTAATTAAGACCATATCTGTCAATCATAACATATTCTGTCGTTTCATGTTTGCATAGGTGAATGAAGAATATCCACTTTGTCTATCACCATCTTCCATTGATGATAAACACTTGTGTATTACTGACAATAAACATGATTGTGTGGGATGATGTAAATTCATCTGATAAATGCTTTTTTACAGATTAAGTGTAATTATTTCTAAAATAAGTAGTATGATTGGAAAATTTCGTTTCCTTGAATAAATAATTATGTCACTGTCAGTCAAATGAGATTATTACAACCGAAAATGGAAATTAAATTATATAGACTACTTTATACAGACAAGTAAACTGTACAAATATTAGTCGATAAGGTAGACGAATTATCCACCTTGTCATGAATTACAAAGAAACAACCAGTGAAGTTGTCCTAATTATGATGACATCATTGATATGCATATTTGCAGTACAGCAAGATATAAAGCCTGTAAAATAAAACTTTAAGTTAGTTTACTGTACAACATTACAGTATGCACAAATTATGTACTGTTTGTCATTTAGGTTAAACAAAAGGGATTCATGAATTAGTTTGGATTGTGGTTGGCAACTAGAATTTATGACGTGTGTTTTATTTTATTTGATGCTCGTCAGTCGAAGTTATCTCAGTCCCACTGTTATTATTAACACTTGAACTCAAATTAAGTTCATTTCCTATTAGACTCATGTACATCCAGCTGACTAGACGCACTTGCCACTTACAATCTATCCTCATACACTATCAAAGTGTCGGGTCAATCTACCTAGGATGACTGATCAACTTCAGTCCATAACAAACTAACAATAACATATAAATATCTTTAAATTATAAGTGAATCAGCACAATTGCTGTATGCAGTGAATTTATGAAACTTCTAAGCTACTAATTTTCTAAACATGACTTTATTGACTAAAACTAATTAAACATGTATGTCTACTAATTGTTCAGTTGTATTTATACAGTTGTATAGTGTTTACAAGCTATCTTTAGTCTAATTACGGTGAAACATAAAATATGCTACTATAATAGTTTATATATTTTACCATTCTATATCTCCACTTCATTTTTCTGTCTTTCAGTGAGTTGATTGTCATAAATCATACATCCAACGTATTTTGTAATGTAAGATAATGTAACGAGAGCAGTATAAATGACTCGTAGATAATGACAACTGATCGTCATTTAAAAATTAATGCTAATAATCTATGTAGTCTATGCAATTAAAGTATATGTATTTTAGATTCTTTTACTATATTCACTTTTTGATGGTTTTGAATAGATTAATCAATGCCTGTTACCCCATGTGAAGCATAGACCGTCGACCAGTATTCTCCAACCAACTCTGTTATTATTATTATCATTAACATGTTTGAAACGGGACACTTTTTTAGATACATTCTCAATAGTACTGAGTTATTTCACTAAACTAAATTTGGTGACACAAAGTTTGTACAGCACAGATAATTTCAAGTTGTTTAAAAATGTATGATTTCAAGTTGGTGCATAGTAGAGTCAAAGTTTATTAATGCTTAAAGTAGTTGAATAATCGCTTAGAGATATCAGTGCTCACTTATGACCATATCAGGAGTCGGGATCATGGCCATAATGTGTCAAGATGGATCTTTAATTTCTAAATCATAGAGTATGTATTTTGTGATTTACATTTTGAACTTTGATTAAGACTCGATATTACGCAACCATTAAACTTCTTAGCTGATAAAAACTGAAAACTTGCTCTATTGAATGGGCGATATCTAGAAATAACTTTTCACAGATTAAATAATTTTTGCAATTCCTATTTCAAGCTAAATAAAAGATATTCGTTTTTATCTTTCATATATTACAAAGCACAGATTAACCTAGTGATGGCTGATCTAACTAAAAGACTAAATCAACTGATATTCTACTTCAAAAGCGTCATGTATTCAAAAGAGGTTCAAATATTAAAGATGTCATCTATCGTTTTAATCAATTTAGAAACGAACTAGATTGAATAACCACTTACGGTATCCTTTAATCACTTCAGTAGGTTACAAAGTTCTGTCACTTTAGAATAGCTTGTTTCTGAATTAAAACATTATTCTACAACTGATAAACTCAGTTTCAGGTGGGAATCAAATGTTAATCTATGTATATTAACAAGTTTACTTGGTAGTATTGAGCAAGTTATATACTGTTAACACAAAATGAATGCCGTATAAATGTGTTTCAGAGCTATATTCCATCTAGAGATTTAAAGTATTTCAGCAGCATCATCTCATTAGTTAGGGTCATAATCAATCCCTTCTCCCCCCCCCACACACACATACCTGATTCATCTTTGAACATTATACACTTTGGTAAACGACTGAGTTCTAATGAAGCACCTATTTTAAACTTATATACTACAGGGAATTTCGGCAAACTTAAACTCTGCTTGTAAATGTAGCATATACGACAGGAAAATTATAAGATATACATAATACACTTTATTCAGTTTGTTTGGTAATCATTTTGTTTAATTTTCAATCTCTCCACTTTCTCTTATTTAGTAATCTTTTTGTTGCCAAAACTTCATTTTATTTCCCATGACTATTATTATTCCTATCACGTGTCTATCCTCATTTCCTTTTCTTTTTTTTTTCAAGTAGACAATTAGTTGTCGATTTTCCAATTCATAAATTACTTTCATTTTAGACGTCATCTCAATTTTGATAATCATGCAATACTTAACTTGATTCTTTTGATACTTGAAATCTCGGAAAACCTTTATGAAATTATTCTTCATTCAGAAGAGGGATAAATAGTTTTTTTTTATAAAATCAAAATTACTCTAAGTACGACTGAAGAGATTCAACAAATGACTCTGTCGAAGAGAAAAGTTTCTTCTAAAAATAAATACAACAAGTATTTGTCCAGAATAAGATGATGATCTATTTTCATCACACTTGTTTTTCATCATCTCCGTACAACATAGACTGATCTTTTCAAAATTAATCGTTGGATTATAGTTTAATATACTCATGAAGATAAAGTTGGTTAAGATTTCAATCATGTAAGCATGGTAGATGTGTGTAAACAAAATTAAAATGTCGGATAGAATATGGGAAATATATACACAAGGTAAAGACATCATAAGTAGTCAACAAATTAGTAGTCAGGGTCCTATAGTGATTACATAATAAGAATATGAAGAAAGACAATTGATGAAACTGGAGAATGATACAAATCGAAGATTATTCATCAAAATCAAAACGTCATATGATGACTTAATCAGATGAAACAGAATTAATAAATGAACAGTTGTATAACGAAATGAATATGAATTGAAGTAAAGAGATAATGTTGCAACAGAATGAATCGAGTTTAAATAAACAACAATAACAATGATGTGGTGAAATACATCTTTAATTATCATTGTTAAGAAAAAGGGATATCTATTTCCTTTTAGACACATAAGATCAGTTTCAAGCCTCTAACATCGATAACATTAGCAAATTTTAGGAGAATTGAAGTTTTCACCTACTGAAACACTTTGAGGGATTACAAAATATCAGTCTGGTGTCTTATGTCAATCTGAGTTTTGGTGACTGCACCGAAAAGTGGTTACGATTTATCTCAATCACCGACGTAATATGGTAGGAGAATCGGAGACTACTTGTTTATATTCGACTGTTTAGAAGGACTATACTGAAATTCGCTAAAGAATTACATTTATTAAATCATTGGATAGTTTAGGTCGTTCTACCTTATCACTATGATACGACTAGATGAATCACAGAGGTTTTCAAAACAACCTGTAATTCATTGAATTCTTGTTATGAATGCGAGAAATTTGGTGGTTGGTTGGCTGAGTGCCAATCACTAGTGCCTAGTCGGCAATTGTGCGTCTGCCTTATGCCCACTTAATCCCAAGCCAGAATAGGATGAATACGAGCCAATAGATCAACCAGACAGAATCCTATTATATTACAAGCATTCCTTTATATATACATAAAATCAGACCGCACAGCAAACTAATTAGGTAATTAACATGAATACAGAACAAAGGATATAGTGCTAGTGAATAGGAACAACTTGTACACAACTAATTAACTATAGTCCATAATAAGAAACAATGTAATAACGGTAATTATGCTAAACGGGAGGATAAGGTAGGAGAAACGCAACAATAATAGAAACAAAATGTTTACACTACACATAGTTAGAATAAATGAAATAGTGTTCTTAAAACACAGGTTCTGAAAGTTTTTTTACACTTCTTTGTGGTCCGGCATAACAATTCTGTTGTAATTCCATAACCCACCTGTGTACTTTAGTTAAAATTAAAGAAAAGATCCCTATTATCTCTACATGGACACGGACATTTGAAGATTGAGTTTTATTAACTATGACGGCTTCTGTGCCGGGGAGCATTGTGAAAGAATCTTGACTTGTATCAAGAAATTCTTAATTTACCCATGATGGCCTCTTAATAATCCTGTCAAACGAGGTAAGCTACGAATCAATTAGTTAATACTATCACATATTATTTACAGAAAAAATCGTGAAATAAACACGTGAAGCATCCAAATTATCCAATAAAGGTTATTTTCAACTATGAAGGAAAGTGAGTATTCAATTCGTTTTATATTTTGGTAATCCTACTATCAGAAGGAAGGTGTTGCCAACTAATTAACATAGAATACACATCCAGTCAATCACAGTTAAACCGATTCCGATTTCACATATAACTTTAACATGCAGGTATAAGCTATCGCCAATCCTTCCCTTTATACACAGCACTTTCCTATCTACTCAAAGTTTGTAAATACGCACAAATATGACACACTTTGAATCAAATTGATCTAAATTATATGACTTCAGTAAAATCCAACTTCGCTTTGGATTACATTAAACAACTAGATTCATTCCGCTGGATTATGCAACGTTGTAGTAATTGAACAGCTGACTAAATACTGACAAAACTTTGGTTGAATAAAACTCACTGACAATAAAACTGAATACCTGTACATCTGTATCACATCACAATGAAAAAAATATACTCCAATCAGACTAGTTAAATATACATTACAATCATTGGCTTATACATCCATATAAATAAAGACCATGCAACAAACTATTATGTAGAGTTATATCACTATAAAAAAACCATAGGACCAATGATAAGAAAATAAGAAAACACGTAAATCATCAATTAATCACAGCTCATTTAAGTAAAATGGCATAGAAACTGTTAGTATATATCAAATGGGTGGTTAAGTTGACAAAAATGCCAAAAATAATTAAAACAAAATGTTGAATACATGTACCTGAAAAATATAAATGGAATAATCTTCTGAAAAATAGATTTGTAAGTTAATTAATCTCCTAAACTCCCAAGTTAGTTTACATTTGTTCTGCAAAGAAGCAACTTCCATTATAACGTGGTATTTCAAATATTTCACTTTCTACTTATAGTTATATTACGAATTTACTACTTATTTCTACAAACAACATATGCAGTGATATCAAATCTAACATTAGTAACGATTTCTGCGAAATGATGTAAACTGTAGTCATTTGAACATTTTGTTCACCCATTTCTTATTACTGATCTATCACTCTACACCAATGATAAGTTCATGATTTAAATGAATGTACATATCATTGATTGATATCAGTTGACTACGATTGAATAATATGGAACAATGGAAAGCAGTTTCTCCGTAGTGTTAGACTTCTCACGGTTGAATCTACCGATTACGCCAAGATTACGCAGGATTTTTAAGTTTCTCGGCGAACCTTTAAATATCTGCACCATTGGGTAAATAGACATTCAATAGTAAAATTCTCACTTCCATCAATTTTCGATATAGCTCGACAATCATCTGTTGTCAGTGGTAATAACTGTCTCACATTCAATAAGTAGGAACCCCATCAACCATAATTTCTCGCTAGAACTTAAGGAACATCCTAAAGTTACTCAGTGGTTGCACCTGACCGACACTAATCTGTGATGGAAACGATTAACTAAATTTAGTACCAAAAAAAACCATCGCAATTCAATTTTATGATTTGATTTATACTACCCGTGATATATAAGTAGTATGTTTCCATTTAACTATATTCACGTCATACAACAAAATTTTTTAGTTATGATGACACTGAGGCCTCTCATTTCGATATGTTTAGTAAGAAATTATACTAGAATATTTATACTTGTAAATGGTTAGTTTGTGATGAACTGCAAACACTATAAATGCAATGACTTAACCAATGTACTATTATTTCAATTAAATAAGCTGAAATAACGAGAAGGTTCATTTTAATCCCTAACAGATTTCCAACATCTTCATATTAATAACCCTATGACTATAACATTATTCTACCTTTAAACTTCGATGCTGTTTTGAATATGTATTTGATATTGGACATTAAAAACAAAGAATATTTTCTCTCTACACAAATTGAAATGTTAGCTTGTAAATAGATCCAGTTAACACTGATTGATTATTGCGTAATATCTAACACAATGTTTGTCTAGAGCTTTCTGTAAATCCAACCAGTTGTAAAACCATACGTCATAAACAGAATAAGGACCTTAAAATTACAGATATGTCTTAATCACTAATCTAATCTACCACGAAGCTTAGGTCGAATCCAGTTTCTCTCTCGAATTACTCGAACCCATACCTAATATTAAAAAGTCAATTTACGATTATTCATTCGAAGATGAACAAAGGACAGAAAGTAGTAACAAAAACACTATTCATATACTGTCTTTTACTAGTAATAATAAGCATTATCGTAAATACCCTTGTGTTATAGTTTATAACCATTGGTTGGAAGTGATTGATTTTATAAATTGACAAGGAACAATTAACTGATTTCATTAATGAAGGATAATTAAGTAGTTGATTTCCTTTTTATGTAATTAATATTAAAGTGTTCAGATGTACTTGAATACTAGTCAAGGAGTTTTTGTGAGACTAATATTTTTACCTCTCGTCCCAAAATAGGTTAATTGAAAAGAGATGAGAACCTGTCATACACTAGTTTAAACACTTGAATAAATTAACCACCGACACAATTGTTTTCAATAGTACAGTTAAACACAAGTATTTGATATTAATGAGATAAAAGTTTGGAATCGAATTATTGAAAAATGTGTACCTTAAGGCAGGTTTGTGACTGATAAGCTTTTAATTATTCACGAACTTATCTATAATATATGCATCTGTCTTCACATCTTTCTGGCTCCTATCAATCAGTAATAAATTTAGGTTAAATTAAGTTTCCTCTGTCGTATCTGCAACCACCTAACATCGAAACAACATGCAAAGGATACTGAGTGATCTAGACTAGTAAAAGCTTTACAATATAATCGATGGAATTAGATTATCATAAAAAATTTGACAATCATATAATTAACCACTACTTAATAATCAGTATGTTTATAAAGAAATACAAATTAACTTGTCGAATGTCAAGGCAAATATTAGAATTATGAGAAGTCAGTTAAAGCTTCTGTGACTTGAGTTGAGTGAAGAGATGAGCTAAATTGATTCTTAAAATGGATGATTGTAGCTCTATATCATGAATTGATGGAAGTGAAATTTTCATCATTAGAC
The DNA here is from genome assembly GCA_025215515.1 of Schistosoma japonicum. Lineage (NCBI taxonomy): Eukaryota > Metazoa > Platyhelminthes > Trematoda > Strigeidida > Schistosomatidae > Schistosoma > Schistosoma japonicum. The sequence continues at coordinate 14,502,090 of CM046066.1, forward strand.
TCCTGTTTAGAGGTACGGATTAACATTCGTCGTGAAACATGAAAACTCTAGGTTGGATTCCTTGACCTAATCGATGATGCACACTACTGACTGATCTCAAAGTAGGTCAAAACAGTTGGTCAGCGCTATATAGTATCCAGCGCTATTCAACTAACATCAATTATGACAAATATAAATAATTAAACTTAGTATTTTGATGGTTTTACGGATATTACATGATCATTGTATTCAGTAAAAACTTTTCTGTAGGCTGTTTTATCTGTAAATAAAATGTCAACGATATTTGCACTAGTCCATATAGTTATGAAGCATTCATATTCTGCAGCTTATTATAGAGAAACAAATAGTCTTTCAGAAATCCTTAAATTTAAAGTTATGTTAGAGTGGAATTTGAACTTAATTTAAGCACACAGTTTTAGGTCAAGATTATTATTATATACCTTTTGCTTAGCAACTATTTAATATGTGAATAACTTCAGCATTTTATCTTTTCTTAATGAAACTATATATTCTGTGCAATGTATATAGACATTACAGTAAATGGCTAAATCAAAGCTGTGAAGGTCTTCGTCAGTCTAAAAAATCGATCAAACTAGTCAATATACCAATACAGTAGACACTTGTGATCTTTATTAAAAGTAGGTCATTAACAGTATACACAGCATTATTAGTTGTAATTAGAGCTCTAATGAATGATACATTTCTTAGCAAATAACGGTCTAACACCTACATTGATTGTTTACTCAATATTAAGTGATAGGAATGAAACAATGTGTAACACTATCTCATGTCATTATGAAAAATGATATAAATCTTTACAGTCATCAGATATTCTAGCATAAATGAGTTGTTTTTATTTTTTCAATAACACTACATTACAATAGGATTTATAGTTTAGTTTGAATAGCATATACAGTGATAGAATTCCTATTAACCTTTGAGATACGTCATTTCATTAAATAGTTGATATCAACATTCATTTATGCAATTAATGTTGTATTGGTGAAGATATGAAGTTAACATTACGTAATATCATAAACATGACATAAAATAATAACGTACTTACTTCCGTTACCCCTTCCAGAAGAGCGTAGGCCACTTACTAGTATTCTCCATTCAACTCTGTCCTGAGTTATCCTTTACAGCTGTTTCCAGTTGCTATTCATCCTTTCAATGTCTGCTTCCGATTCTCAACGAAGTGTGTTCTTTGACCTTCCACTTTTCCATTTCCCAACAAAATTCCAAGTTAGTGCTTGTCTTGTGATGCAGTCGCATGATTTCCGCCATGTATGTCCTATCCATTTCTAACGTCGTTTCATGTTTTCCTCTTCAGCTGCAAATTGGTTTGTTCTTTCCAATAGTAAGTTGTTGTTGATGGTTTTCGGCCAATAGACATTCAATATCTTGCGAAGACAGTTGTTTATAAATACATGTACTCTCCTGATGATGTTTGAAGTAGTTTTAGCTCAATACAGCAGATCTGTTTCGATGTTAGAATTGAAGAGTCTGACTTTGAGGTTGGTAGACAGTTGTTTGGAGTCCGATATGTTCTTTAACTGTAGGAATGCTGCCCTTGTTTTTGCCAATCCTCGCCTTTATATCTGCATCGGATCCTCCTTGTTCATCAATGATGCTTTCTAGGTACGTGAAAGCTTTCTGAAAAAAAAAACGCTAACCACACTGAACAATAATAACTTGGAGTTAACTTATTATGAGTAAAATGCTAAATTTTCTAAATTGAGAAAAAAATACTTTATTCATTTTTATGATTTTCGCAATTTTCTTTCCTGAAAAATTCACATTTCAATGTTTCACTGTTAAAAATGAATTATATAATTAATTGGAGTATAGTTTATTTAAGTTGGATTGTGACTGACAAGTGAAATCCAGGAGGCGCGTTTCGTTCTACTTAAGACTCGTCGGCTGAATGTACGTGCATCTCAATCAGAATATACAAATTCATCCTAAGAGTTTAGAATAGGAACAATGAACTCACTTAAGAATAATTGTGATACTTTTATTCAATATATTTCTTGATACGATGTTAGCAAAGATATGTAGCATAAGTGAATAGTTACTGTTAAATTGACTTCTCTAAATTAAGTCGTGATTATTCTAGATGATGTCTATAAGAATATTGTTTAACAATTAAACTACTTAGTTCAGAGAATGTAAGTTAACAAAACGATTTGTATGGCGAAGATTTCTCGGTACAAACTATGCCTTTTACCTTAATGAATGTTTGCTGTAATTGGTTATCACGAATTAGCAACCGTTAAAAAACCAAGATGAAACGGACAGGTGTTTTGTCCTTAAATGGAATTCTTCATCAATGAGGATATACAACCACCCCCAAAGAATCTAGCTCAACACCTTCAAGTTTAACAGATAATATATAACAGTCAGATTACTGAGCCAACTTCAAACGGGTAATATTTCTAACTCAATCAATTCGCGATATAAAAAATATATGTTAATCGTACCTTCACAAAGTGTAATTATTCAAAAAATATGACTTATAAATCCTCGACCACATCAACCATTTTTACACATTCATTATATGTTTATAATACAGAAATTTCAATAAACTGAATCTATGTTGCTTTCCTTCGAAGAATAGACAATCAAGGAAAAGTTAACAACAACTATCAAGTATGATTAAATGGGCCTCTTAAACTATTTGTTAGTTGGTCCATTACTTCAATGAAATTCGATACAATTTAGGACAGTAAAGTCGATATTGTGACGAGGATAGAATTTTGTAACGTTAAACTAGAGAAATGTCAATCATTTATTAGATTAGTATTGTTTTGGTTTAACTGAAATACAAAAGTCTAAGCAAATATACTATTGAATCACCTACAATTAAGTAGTCTATAGAGAAAATTGTGCCAGTTAGTAATAGCAGAAGTATTACACATGCAGACTTATAAGAAAAGAAATAAAAGTCATTTAGGCCAGCGTTTATCTAGATGACTGAATTTATTAGGTGAATTTTTTGTTTATATTTATCATCAGAAACATTTCATTTATGTGTGTTGTCTGAAACTGAAAGAAAAACAGATGTACGTAACTTGCTAAAGCAGTACGGATGCAAACAAACATTTCATATTTCGAAAATATTCCACATTTTGGATCTTCTCCTTGAAATGCTACATACTTGATTAGATACTGCTTATACTGCATAGAGAAATTTTATTGATACGACTGTTTGTTTTATCGATGATTACGTCAGAAAATGGTTCTGTATTTACCATTAATAGATTGTATTCCTTTACAACTTTGTGTATAACAAAAGTAATCTACTGATAACTAGCTATAAACTTTCAGATCACAGATTGATTTTTGGTTAAATGGCTATTGAAAACGAGGAATCATTATATAGATACTTTTTTCCCATTATATGACTAATAAGTAATGTACATCCACATTTTCGTCAACTAACAAATATAGGACCTGTAAACTTTTGATTCAATCGACGTCATGTCGATGGGGCAGATGTTGGTAGTCCATCATAAATCCTGAAGGTTCTGTGTTTTATCTCTAGTGTCTGTGTAGCTGACATACTGTTGTTAATGCTAAGTTATTGGATTTATTTTATTTAAAAATTCTACTACACATTAACGGAATATCATCATCCATTACAATCTCTACGTTTCCTATATGTATTGTATTCAACATTGCCAAAACTCTTCTATTCATTTAATAGGTAATTAAGGGATATTACAATATTATAGTTACTATTTATTTCATTTCAAGAGGCTGGAGTTATCAGCAGCTGACACATAAGCATTTCAATGTAGAACCGAACAACATGTAGGATTAAAAATACAAGAAAGCAGTTAACATTAGTAATTGAAATGAGATCTTCCATGAAAATTACACATTAACATACTGTTTGCACTAACTATACGAGTATAAAAGTAGCCTAGTGTGTTTGACATTACCAACATGATAAGCGTTTAAAACGAGGTAAGTACTCTCAGTAAATATACATGTCAACTAATTTCACAAAATTCAAGTAAAGTAGTCACATAAATAAGATGACACTGATATCAAGAACCAAAAGAAAGTAATTAATTAGTGATTAACCGAACTGATTTTAAAGTGATATCAAGTAATGTACTGGTTTTGTTCCTGGATTCACCGATCCCAAAATACTATTCTGATAATTTCAACGTATACAAGATTTAAAATTTGTTGTAAGGTCGACCGTATTACATTTTTTGTCATAAAGAACTATGGTTACTGATTACTTGATATAATGTTCATGAACGACTATGATTCGTAACTTTATTGATAGAATTAAGTCAGTATTAAGGAGAATGCTAAGCGTGACATGGTTGACGTGACAAGGTTGTAAGAACACTTTAATGAGGAGTTTTATAGATCCCTATCAATCATACTCAACCACTTAACTTAAGAATATAGTGCATATGGTTTGATGTTACATGGTACAGTAATCATGTTGAGGCTTTATCGATAGAATTCGGTTAGAACTACTAGAACCAGATAAATGTACATTTGGATTACTACTTACTGATAACTTAAAACATGTTAATAAGTAAATATAATAATATTTATGATCATTATTCATGGAATTGTGAAATTATTGGTTTTTTTTCTTTTAGTGACAATTAGCTTGACTGAATATCAATGTGCATCTATGATTATCATTGAAAGCTACATCTTAAAGTGTTAGTATGAACCTCTCCTCAGTGTAAGACCATGGCCTTTATAACACTAAACAGTCAATGCAAACAGAATTTCTGAGTTTATATTTCACGAATGACATAACATACATTGAACGTAATTGCTATTCACCTAACAGACTGTCGACAAAAACAATAATCGAGATGTGAGTCAACAAGATGATAATGGCTGCTTTATGTTAAGTATTAACAGTGGCAGTAGGTTGGTCATATTGACCAATCATACTTATGGTGTCAATAAACTACATTTTGGTAAATCTAGAATGTTATATTAAACGACAACATTGATTTATCCAAGATGTTTACATAGAATTCAGTACATCAGCTAACTAGAATAAGCTGTTCAAGACACATTCAAATGGTAGTTAGAAAAACCAGTTGAAATATCTTAACTGACCAGCCAACAACTTTTCATCATTACATTTATTATTTTCTGATTTCTTAATAAACTATTTGTTCATACGTATTACAAGAGATGAGAATTAAGGGATATGAGTGTACTCAGATAGACAGTACTCTTGAAAAATGTATCCGATTCATTGGTTTTTTTTTTACATCAGTATTGATTAGAAAATTAAGTGTCGTTTAATGTTTTACAGTATCCAAATGTTTTAATAAAGCAAATTCACTTCTTACATGAAACTTTATAGATATCGACTACTACATCTATTACATCGGGTTGTTTTATTTCCTTTACTGATCTTTTCTTTTCTCAAGAATAAGTATTAATTTGCCAGAGATTTACTTTAATACTGTTAAAAACCAAAGTTCTTAACAGCTGTTTCGTTGTAGAATGTTACATATTAGAGATATAAATTAGGTACTACACTAAGAGTTAACCTTATAACATCAAGAAAATTGCTCAGTCATTAGAATGATTGGATTAATCTTCAATAGTATAAATATCGGTTGCCACTTGTGATAAATGTTTTTGTATAAGTTTGCACTTTAATGATTGAGACTTTTGTTAGAGTTTCAGAGACCCATATTGAAATGAGTCAAAAATAATTTAAGTTAACGATATCAAGCTTAATATATGACAGAATGCTGCAGATGCCTTTTTGTGAAATTTCAAAACAGGCTGAAATGTCTGTCTAGTGTTCTTGATTGATTAATGGTACTTTAAAAAAGAATAATCTGAAATGAATATTTGTGAAACTAAAGTTCTGTGAAGAGCAATTTCAACGTTGAAGCACATAGTGCAGTTTAACATGAAGAATGTACCAGGACATAACATTTTAAGGTTAGAATTAGATTTCATTGCTAGGAATGAATTTAAATGTTAGAATCAGTGTATAATTCCATGAAACTATAGAACGATAGATCAAGTATTCAATACTATTGTCTTTTGATTTGTAAATAAATCGTCTTCCTGTTACTACAGATCTCTGCATAGAGATGTAATACAATTGTGTATTATTTCATCCTCAATCTAAATTCTAAACCACAATTTTCATTACAATTTTTCTATCAGAAATCAATTATTCTTTGATTGATTAAAATAGTCTCTAAATGATTTTCAAAGTTTTCTTAATTTCTCCAGTTTACTTTAATACTACTTAAATACTTTTTACAGACTATTAAATAATTTCTACAAACCCCCCCCCCTTTCATCATAAGCATCTAAGCACTGTTTATCTTTGATTTTCATATGTTTATAAAATCAGCATTCCACCATCCCACCCCGGATCCCTCTACCATTCCATCCCCCTCTCTCCATCTCCACCCACTTCATCTTATCAATTGTAAGAATATTCAATTGTATTCATTATACTGATCACTGTAATAAATAAAATCATGAAAACAATTGATAGCCAATGTGTCACATTTATTCATTACCTATTGAAATCATTATCATTTCTATGATGATAAACCAACAACAACACCAACAACACCAAAAGAGACAAACAACTGATTTTCTCTTTATCTTAGTTTATTTTATCTTGTTTCACTTGTTTATTTTTAATTTTTAATGAAGAAAAATTTCAAAATTTCTTCAATTAGATTCAATGAACTAAATAATTTTTAAATAAACAAATAAATAAACTAATTAATTAATTAATTAATTACTAAATCAGTCTACGTAAAGTTTTACTGCGCTTCACTGTTGATCTCTGCCTTTTTTTCTCTCTCTCTCTCTTTTCCTTCATGATAATTTTCTTTAGGTTGTTTTCTTCTCTTATCTCAATAACAGTTAATATTCATGAAAAAATAGATTGTTTTATTTGTTTGTCAATAATTTATTCAATGGTTCAATTGAAAGGTAGGCTTAATTAAACTTATAACGGTTATAGAAAAATGAAAGATTTGAATGTGTTTAGCTTGATAGAATTAAGCCTAGACACTATTGAAGATTAACAAACTAAGATGAAACTGTAGCGGTAAATATTCCCTTGAAATTAATAGTTGCATAGGCTCATGACATTGATACTGATCATGTTTGTTTTAGTGGACATGATTAGTTGAAGGCGCGCGAACACACATCACCACGACACCATGACGCAAACTACCATGGGTAGCATCTGTCTCTAGTTTACTAGCCTAAATGTTGCTATCTTATTGAAGCTCTGTTTATAATCACATATAATTTCTCTTCCATCCTTTACCTTCATCTGATTTCTTCTCATTCGTAAGAGTGGGTCCAATTGCTGGAAGTTGCTCTGGTTGTACGACAAACGTAACTTGATTATATACAGAAGTGTACTTCAAAACAATCATTTAGTGTTTTTTAGCTTTCAGTGATACTTAAATGAAATTAATTCATGATAAATATACACGACAACAGAGAAAAGAGATTATGGAGTTCATGGTATACACTTGTTTTGTTTTACACAATCTGTTCACTACTGAATAGCTATCACATTGAAAAATTACAAAATATTGTCATGTCTACTAACTAATTGACTTATTATCTAAACAAGTGATTAAGTAATATGCAAATTTTAACTATAAACAGGTAGTTTAAACTCTTGGGTTTCTGCCTCGATACTGTTCAGCACCATAAGATGATAAGCTAACCAGTTCAAAATAGTAGATTACTGTTGTTACTTATTTTCAAATATTCATTTTATGCAATTACTTATCCATAAACGGACGAGCTATGATAACCTAAGTGTCCAAATAGAATATAATAACATCAATGTAAAACGATGATATTAGTGATAGGAAAATGGGTTAGGAATTCCAGTTCATAAACAGAAAATGAGCAATAGAGTTAGTAATGAGTCAATTAAGAGATTAGAACAAGGGAAATATGGAACTAATAAAAACGAAATGAATATAACAAATGTTGTTCAAATAGATACAATAACCTTCTGAGAAATAGCTTTTGAATTTTAATTATTGACCATAACTTTTACCTTATAGTAACTAAATATCAATAATGACAACTGTCATTGCCAGGACCTTCACTTATCACGACATACGCTTAACTATGTGCACAGTCAACTAAACTGAACATTTTTCTTCACAAAACCGCCTCAGTTTAAGCTTAATAACTAAATGTGTTATACTAAGCACTTTAAGTTATACTTCCTTTCATTTATGTGAGCACTGTTTTTAAGAATGTAGATTTCCGTAAATATGTTACTTTATTAAGTTACTGTGCTTTTACCACGATATGTTGATATTCATCACACTGGCATATTCAAAGATGATTGTGGTTAACTTTGATTGTTCTAAATAAGATCTCCAATGAGAAATATTGTTTAACACATGAATTGAATTGACTTGAGTCAAATAACTAACAAAAGACATGAAGTACTAATAAGTTATTTTTGTTCCTGCTGTAAAAATTATTATGCCTCCATATCTCAAAGGAAATTAATACCAGGACCTTCAAGCTTTATGGTGATTATCGAACCTTTATAACAATAAGTCTGTATGAAATGATGTGTATTCCTATCTTTACCAATTAAAGATACTACATTTTAGTGCGAATGGTTTAAGAGGACACCATTTGCACCTAAGTACTTAGTTTACATCAGAAAATCTACTTAACTGAAAGTTGATTGATGAACGTTCAACCAACCTACTTGTATTTCTTGTAAAATTCACTCCTGTTTATTAAAAATATAGGACGATATGAAAGTTTGGTTTACCATCTGACGTCGAGAGGCCATTCCGAAGCTCTAATCAGGTGTAACTAGTGGAGTTCAGCCATCTTCATTGTGAGCAATCACAACCGCTAGTGTCATACAATACGGCCACATGTCTCAAGTTAAAAATAGAATTATTAGATTTCAGCTAAGTGGCCTAACTGTTAATTATTTACCTAGAAACCTAAATTTTTTGGTTTGCATTCATTTAAATCTTACTGTTGATTTGATATGTACTAGAATTGATCAGCTTTTGTTGCTATATGTACATCCTGAGCGGCGGGGGAATATCTCGATGTAGTGACAGTTCACATATTAAATTTAAGTTGAGTTATTGCTGGTAAGCGGAACACAATTTAAATCATACCAAGTTTTAATAGTTTGATCCCAAGAGCTGGGAAGATATATGGTCGTACAAAGCTGATTAAGTTATAGTAAGACAAACAGTTGTCAGCCTCTCAAAACTATAGCTGGTTATTGGTAAAGACTTCAAATTTTGAAAGTTTTCATTTGAATGATCTACACTTAAAATTTAAGATAAAGTGTTGTAGAGAATTGTAGAAGGTCTCATCATCTTCGTTATCGTTTCAGTCTACTCCATGGTATTATCCTCTGAACATTTCAACCTTCATATTACTTTATAATCACAACGCATTACTGAGACATTGAATTTAGGTTGTTGAATTACTTTTTGACCCAAGTTTATCATTTGATTATACGATAATCTACATTTTTATCGACTGATCATCGCGTTGTAATTAATCTCATGTTTGTCTAACCCTTAGTGCAAATCAAATCATATTGATCAATAGTTTAACTAATGTAACATCGGACACAATAGGTTGGTTGGAGATGATCGGTAAAAGATGCTGTTAAACTTAGATTTCGTGTAATTTGACACTCATCAACAACTCATGTCTGTATTCTTAAGTGAATCAACCTTCAATAAATTGTTTAATTCTATAAATAAAATGCTACAAACGAGTTAATTGTTAAACCACTACGTTTAAATCCCACTGTGAACATCAACATAGGGATGCAGGTATATCCAGCCGATGAGTCCCAAATAGGACGAAACGCGCAACCTGGATTCCTACTTGCCAGTCACAATACAAATTAAATGACACTACGTTCTACGTTATTTCCAATGATGACATCACTTACTTTCCGTAGTATAAATGGTATTTATGTTTATCATAATGCCTGAGAATGTCGAGAATGACTCTTTATGCGTTACAAACTGATATGAATAGCTGGTATGTTTTTTTTTAACTTTCATTTAAGTAAAATATTTTTGTTTTGGTCGGTACAATTAAAAGCGCATAAAAATGAAATTTGTTTTTATGTCTAACTAACAGTGTATCCCTGAATTAATTAAACATGAACTTCCTGTCATACATCACTTAATTAGCTTAATTACTATAATGAAAACAGTATGTCTTGTTTTCAGTAATAAACCTATTCTCATTACTAATTGAAATACAATTAAAGTTAGAATAATGTTTAGTGTAGATGGGAAATCTAAAATGGATTTTTGAAATGAACACTTCCGTTTCCCTTTATTTTTCCGATAAAAGAGTTGGATTTAATATTACAGGTCGATTTAGATTAACTAACCATTTGAAACCAAAATCATCAGTTACTTCAAATCAATATAGAACTTCTTCTTGCATTAAGTATCTGCAAACTCGACAATAAAATCAATACTAAGATCTTTCGCTTCCATGGCAAACGCTTTAATGACAGATCAATGAGAGTGTATACAACGGTTGATATTTGTAACACAAGTCAATTTACTGTAGGATTACACTAATATCGGTGTGTAACTATTTCAGGAATTAATCTTTTAAAGTTGGTCACCAGTGAGAGGACATGACTAATAAAGTCAAAGTATGTGAGTTATGAGAAGGATCCTTTTAAAACAGTACAGCCATAAACATACATCTGATTCGAGTTATGCATTCTATTACTGAGGCTGTTTAAAAGGAAACTAGTAATTTCTAACAAATAAAACTAAGTATAATCATCAGTTTATTCTTCAAACTATGAATACGTTTAATTAAGAAAAACCACAAAGTTCATATTAAACTAATCTTTGTAGAAGCTTATAAAAGTGTTTTACAGGGATATTAAGGTTTGTTGAATCTTATTACTAAGACTTAACAATACAACAGTTTACACTTACCGTATGTATACAAAAACAATTTCTACTTACAGTAGATCTACGTTAGTAATATTGATATTATATCTAAAATAAAGCGTTTTCATTACTTTATTTACTATCTTCTATCTATCTTCGTATTCATAGTTTTTCTTATTACCTTCACCGCATCTTCTAATCTGTCACCATTTCCACCTGTATTTCACCAATATAAATGTCATAAGCAAGTTTACTTCGGCTTACAGATTGTTCACAATGCATTACTTAAATATACCATATAACTCTCATTACACTTTTCTTCACATTGCAAAATATTTTAATATGTAATGAATCAAAGCTTATTTGATAATCATGTGTAAATACACTTCAATGATTGATTATGAATAATTGTTAATTAAACGTGTGAACATTTGCTTAGTTACTAGGCCTAATAAGTAAACAAAACAATATTTGAGGTTATACAATGAAGACAACAATTGAATGAAGAGACTTTCTTCTCAATTACTATCTCATCAGCTCACTACATTATTACATACATTGATATAATTTACAATAAAGATGAAATCAATACTAATCAATTGATAGTGTATCCGATTGTAATGAAGAAACTAGTACCAATGTATTCATGCAGATAAGTGTGAATGATTAACAACAGGTAAGCTGAACAAAATGACTACTGATTAATGGTCATAATTCATAGATAAATGAATCAGGAACATGTTGATATTAAATTGACTAATTACATAATATGAAGTATGAGAAAAAATAAAATGTTATGATAAGGAATGAAATATAACTTCGATAGATCAGAGGTTGGTTTTAAAGTGCCATATTCAATTCAGCTGCATAGAAAGTTTTTCGTAGCATCTTCCTCACCCTCTGAGTCAGGATCTCACTAGAGATGTTATTTTCAAACTGAAGTTTTAGAAACGAAATCTTCTTCTGAACAGTCACCAACTTTGGGCTTTATTAAGCCTGTTTTGTGTGTATAGTGATGACGTTGGTTGGATAACCGTTGGTACTCAATTAGATTTCAACTGTTAATTAGTGCTACCTCAGTTGTATAGTTAAAATACATTAAGTGAGCTCGGTATGTAAGATTCCTGGAAAGTTTCTTTAGTAGCTAATCAGCACGGAGCTGTCAAAATAGGTGCATTACCCACTTGATGATATTCTGTGTATATTTCTGTTTAATGAACCAACTACTTCATCTTGTTAAATGAACGTCTTCGAATGAGATATTATCAGTTAATTCATCATCTATAAGGAAAGCTAATTAATGAATAAACGTTTTTAAATATGTTGTATAAATTTATCTTTTTATCTTCATTATTTAATATTACGAATGTATTATCTATGTAACCATGGATGGTTGATAAAATCTTTAAACAGACCGTTCTCTGATTTTCAAGGGGAAACGTCTGCAAAGTGTGAACCAAGTAGTGATCCCATGGATACACCATAAAGTTATGTATATTACTCATTATTGAATTAATAGTAAACTTTCGTCATACATTTGAGAGCTAATTTTTTTACTGTTGAAATTGGAATTACAGTTTCTATACGTCTTTCTATGAGTTTGCTGCAGATGAATTCCACTGTTTCTAACAGTAGGACGTTAGTGAATATAAAATGACAAATCAAATGATATCATGAGCTTGCTTTTGATTGCCAAATATTTTGTTATTTCCGCAAACTCAAGTAAATATATAATGCTATGTTTTGCTATTTCGTTATGGAACGCACTTTGTGAAAGTCCTTACATGCCAAGCTCAGTTAATTTGTTTCAACGATACAATTGAGGAAGCGTTAATTAACTACGCCTGTAACCCCCTAGGGTTGCTGTCGGTTCCAAGCTCAGATAAAGAAGAGGGTTGGGCATGGGGTTAGCAACCACATCCCGTAAAGCAACAACCTTGCTAAAAACGCTCTCTAGTATAAACATTTATAACCATTTTAACTCTGCCCTTGGAGCTGAAATGTCTGTTATGACGCCTCATGGTGAAAACCAAGTTCCTTCAAAAGCTATGAGGTCGATGCCCCTTCTGATAACTAGAGCAACCATTAATATACGTAGATGGAATGTTTACACAACGTGAGAGACAGGGAGAATCATTCAAATCGCTGAAGAAGTCAGAGAACACAGCCTGAAGATACTTGAAACAATTGAAACCCATTGCCTACAAGCTGGACAGCAAACATTATCCTCAGGAAAAGTATTTTATACTCCAGCCACAAACAAGAAAATGCCTCACACACACAAGGAGTAGCATTAATGTTGTTTCAAGAAGTATGGAAGATTATTACAGGATCGGAACCTAAGAAACCTAGGATCATTAAAGCAACATTTAAGACGAAGAAGGAGGGGATTACAGTGAGTGTCATCCAGTGCTATCCACCTATCAACGACAGCCACGATGACGTCAAATACCGGCTCTATGCGAGGCTGCAATTAATTATCGATAAATGCTCAGTCAAGGGCCTGACCATTATTATGGGATACTTCAACGCCAAGGTTGGAATGGACAACATCGGATATGAAGACATCATGGAGCGATATGAACTGCTAGAGATTTGCAAACCCATGTACCTTCAACAAAATGATTATAGGTGGCCCCGTATACTCCCACAAACGTATTCACAAAACTACATGGGTTTTACTGGACCACAATACAGAGAACCAAATCGACACATTTGCATCAATTAGAAGCTTATAAGGAACATAGAAGACATAAGAGCGAAGAAGAGGAGCTGGCATAGGTTCAGATTACCATCTGGTGGTGGCTAAAATGAAAAATGAAGCTGAAGAAGCACTGGACAACTGGTTCAGCATTATTACGATAGTTAAACACAGCCCTTTTCCGGGATACTAACAAACGCAACGAATTCAAAATAATTCTCAATAATGAGTTCCATGCATTCGACGATCTGCTAGAAGAAGGTGGAACTAATATGGAAGACAACTGGAAAAAAATTAAGAAAACAATAACTCCAACATATTAGGAGGTTTTGTGTCGCAAGAAACAACATCATAAAGAATAGGATTTCCGTAGGTACTCTGGACATGGTCCAAGAAAAGGAGGAGCAAAAGGGATGCAATTAATAACAGCCGGACAAAAACAGAGAAAGCCACGACAGAGACAAAATAAACAGAAGTCAACAAACAAGTGAAGAGAAAGATAAGATCAGATAAACGGAAATATGTTAAGGAACTAGCAATTACGACAGAAAAATCTGCAACGGAAGGAAACATGAAGTACCTATACTGATACAACGAAGAAGCTAGCTGCGAAATTCAGATCGGCCAATCAAGAGCAAGGCTGGCAAACCAATCACTGAATTGAAAAAACAACGAAACAGGTGGATAGAACACTTCTATGGACTTATGAATAGATCAGACACACTGAACCCACATGTCATCAAAGCAGTAGCCACATATCTTCCCATAAACACCGACCGGCCGACAGTCTAAGAAATCAAAAATGCCATCCGACAAATCATGAGTGGTAAGTCACCAGGGCCAGACAACACACGAGCTGAGACATTGAAGACAGATATGGAGGTAACCTCAAAGATACTCCAGATTCTCTTCAGGAAGATTTGGGAGAAAAAACAAGTGCTAACAGACTGGGAAAGAGGATATCTCATCAAGATATCAAAGAAAGGAGATCTTGGCAAATGCGAGAAATGCAGAGGCATCACTTTTCTTTTAATACCAGGGTAAGTCTTCAGCAAGGTGTTATTGTACCAAATATAACACACAGTCGACACCCAACTTTGAGATCAACAGGCAAGAATCCTTAAGGATCAATCGTGTACCAACCAAATAGCTACTCCATGGTTCATCATTGAGCAATCAATTGAATGGAATTCATCACTTTACACCAACTTCCTCGACTACGTAAAAGCATTCGACAGAGTGGATAGGAGAATATTATGGAGCCTTCTACGACATTATGGTGTACCCTAAAGGATAATCAACATTATACGGAATTCTTAGGACGGACTGCATTGTAAAATCGTGCATGGAGGTCAACTCATGAATTCACTCGAAGTGAAGATCGGCGTCAGACAAGGCTGCTTACTCTCGCCCTTCCTCTTCCTGTTGGTGATTGACTGAATCATGAGGACCGCAACATCTCAAGGCAATTTCGGAATACAGTGGACAACATCGATGCAACTGGATGACTTGGACTTTGCAGATGATCTAGCTCTCCTATCCTATATACAGCAATGAATTCAGATAAAGAGTATAGTAGCAGCCTCAGCATCAGTAGGCCTCAACATACACAAAGGGAAAAGCAAGATCCTTCCATACAAAACTACAAACACTAGCCAAATTACGTTTGACGAAGAAATTCTGGGAGTTGTAGAAACCTTTACATACTTGGGCAGCATCAATGATAAACAAGGAGGGTCTGATGCAGATGTGAAGGCGCTGATCGGAAAGGCAAGAGCAGCATTTTTACAACCGTAGGACATCTGCAACTCAAACTAACTGTCAGTCAACATTAAAGTTAACATTTTCAATACAAATGTAAAGACAAATCTGTTGTATTTAGCAGAAACTTGGAGAACTACCAAAAGCACCATCCACGTATCTATAAACAACTGTCAGTGTAAGATACTTCGGATCCGTTAGCCGGATACCATCAACAACCTTTTATGGCAGAGAACAAATCAACCAGCTTATAGGAGTGGAAGAAATTAGGCAAATACGCTGGAGGTGGATAGGACACACACTGAGGAAATAATCAAACTGTAAAACAAAATATGCACTAACTGGAAATCTTGAAGGTCAAACGAAAAGAGGAAGACCCAATAACACATTACTTTGGGAATCGGAGACAGATATGAAGGGAGTGAATAGCATTTGTGAAGAGGTGGAAAGGAAAAGCCAGGACAGAGTTTGTTGGAGAGTGGTGGTCGGGGCCCTAAGATCCACGTGAAGTAATAGGCATTGATTGATTGATTGATTGACAGATAACTAACATCAGCAATCTATTGAGCAACAATGGTTATCCAACCAACGTCATCACTATACACACAAAACAGGCTTAATAAAGCCCAAAGTTGGTGACTGTTTAGACGAAGATTTCGTTTCTAAAACTTCAGTTTGAAAATAACGTCTCTAGTGAGATCCTGACTCAGAGAGTGAGGAAGATGCTACGAAAAACTTTCTATGCAGCTGAATTGAATATGGCACTTTAAAACCAACCTCTGATCTATCGGGTAATATTTCATTCCTAATCATAACATTTTATTTTTTCTCATACTTCATATTATGTAATTAGTCAATTTAATATCAACATGTTCCTGATTCATTTATCTATGAATTATGACCATTAATCAGTAGTCATTTTGTTTAGGTTACCTGTTGTTAATCATTCACACTTACCTGCATGAATACATTGGTACTAGTTTCTTCATTACAATCGGATACACTACCAATTGATTAGTATTGATTTCATCTTTATTGTAAATTATATCAATGTATGTATTAATGTAGTGAGCTGATGAGATAGTAATTGAGAAGAAATTACTTTATTCAATTGTTTTTTTCATTGATTGTCTAAATGAGATTTTTTACATTATTTTGGATTATTTTAAATGATAGAAAAATGATTAAACATTGAAGCAGTTATTGTGTTATGATTTTAAATCTTGTGAATCTTTAGATTTTTCTAGAAAACCATTTAAACTATGGTAAGTTATCTATGCAATATTTCTATCATTTTCCATAATGAGCACAGTGCATTTAAATGGTTACTTTGAGAATCTTCCTAGTTTGTTTTGATCTCTAAATCTTTCCATGTTTATCGAATGTTTATTCAGATGTCACTAAATTTTACTATTGAATTTATCAACACTGAGATTATTAATTATATACTACTAATTAGTTTCATACAAATTTTTAATGTATGTCAGGTTCAGATACATATCCGTAGCAGAGAAAAATCAAACTTTAGTCTTTATTACTGTCATAAATTTTGATCGAAAGCATTACATAAGTCAGCACTAGTAGACAGAAATCAATGTAGTAAATGATGATAATCTATAAAATTTGCAAAGATACATTTCTGAAATGCTTTAGTAAAACATGGTTAGCCGATATGAGAGGAAATGTTATTCTAAAAGGTTAGTTAGAGACACCTATCTGAGGTTATTAAAAATATTTCCAAAGTTTACTATGTTGTATTCAGCTTTTTCTACAGTTGTTCCTTATCATTTAGATGATAAGTGTTGCGTTGTAGAGTGATTACATATTAAGCGACTAAGTGATCTTAAACTATTTATTGTGAATAATGTAAGTGTTGAATGGCATACACTTTGGGGACTTTATGAATAATTACGACCTAATATGCACCACTGACTAGATAATAATAAAAATGATTAGGAGCGCTGGGTCTAGCATATTTAATTAACTTCCTCTTACTTTGTAAAAGCCATCAATGTTATTGGCAACACTTTTGTGTATCATAAATCATTAATACGACTTGGAATGCATATGGTGTTGTTCAGTCTACGTTGTAATTAAGTTTCATACTATATAACTTTTACATTTCTTTAAAGTACGATGCCGGTCAAATATCACTAGGCGACTACATTAGTTTGAATCATCTAATTATTACATGTAGAATAATAACGAAGTTGTTAATGTGAAATAATTTTTACATACTTTCAGATATCAACATCTTCCCACTTCTACAGTAAACTCTTTTTATAAAATCTGGTTCCTAACGTATTAGAATATCTGATGCTTTTTTTAGTATACATGATCAAGGTTCGAATCACAAAGGAGTCAACATTTCTCGTAATATTACACTTATCCTTCTATTGATAGACGTCAACTAACACTTCATCTAGGTCAAGTCAGAGAGTTTTACCCAACTATTCTAAAATAACGTTTTTTTTATCATACAATAAAGATTTAAAGTTATTGACATTTGATATAAATTTTCTTGTTCCTATCAAAATGGAACAATAGTTCTCAAAACTGTCACCAATACTTTCATCTTTAGTAATAACAAAAAACATTAACTATATTCTTGTTTCTAATTGGCTATCATTTCTTTAATATGATTGGCTTAAAAACAGATCAATTATAGTGATCCTAGTTAGACTGTCATGATATGTGATGGTATGTTCATTTTCAACTAGAAAACAAGTTACTATTCAACACAATAATAGTTGCTCATATGGAAATTAGTGAACTTTAAAATGAAGCAACTTATGTATTATAACAATCTTCTTATATTATCCAAATCATGAATATATAAAGTGATAAACCAATGTATGCATCAATTGCTTGCATAAAGATTATTGCCTTACGTATAACAATAAGTCTCGAATAAACATGTCTACTGAATTAGATAAAAAACGTAAAGCATATAGACGATGTTATAGTATACAACCTGATCTAATTAATCGAGTCAGACAAACTCATCCTACTGGAAATATGATGCTTAAAAGTTATTCAAAACTTACAGATGATGATGAAATTCATCATGAACAACATTCATTAAAACAGAAAAATCTAAATATGAAACAACAAGTATACCATACTGGGAATGATAGTGAAGACAGTTGCCTTACTTCACGTGTAATTGATCCGCCAACATCATCACAACGTTGTGGTGTAAAGTTTAATAATTTAGCCTATTTCAATGCACGAAGGTAAATAGAAGTTAGTATTTAATTTATTTTATGATTTTCATACTGTTGTTTGTGTTTATGTTCAATAGAAACCTTTAATTGTAGTGTGAAGATTTTGTTGGGTAAATGTATATCATACTTAAATACTACTGATTTTAATCAGAAAATTTTTTCTACTTATTTAATGTATGATTTAAATACTGAATAGGATAATGAAGAAGGTTTTTTAAGGAGTATACATGAGTTGAGTGCAGAAAACTACTTATTCCATGAAGTAGGTCTTATTTCGAACATTATCGTTAAGTTATTTTAATGGGACAGTTTAGTGTATTGAAATCACATTCATGAGCTCATGATACATCTGTGTAAGAGTGTGTGCACTGATTACATGGTAATAAAGTGTAAAATTGTTAGTAAACAGGAGAAAATATGTCCAATATGACAGATTATATAATTATATGAGTGACTTTTCAGTGTTGTTATTATCCATTTGTCTAACTGATAATAAGCAACATTCCCTTAGATGACTAAATGCTTATTGACACACTTTAAATAGCATAACAGACTAGGAGTTGTCTTGATTCAATTTAATAAAGCATCACCATGCATAGACCTTGGAATAATTATGTAAGATTGATGAAATCTCATTTATTCTAATGCATTAATTACATAAACCGTATAGAAGTCCCATATCACAAATGTGACAGAACAATTCCAAATAAATGTCGAATGGATTATAGGTTAATTTAACAAAATGATTAATAGATTTCTCGACCCTAAAGAAGACTAGTTGTCGACTAAACAATGTAATGATACTATATCAAGAAATAGAATCAAGTAGCGTTGTCTTTAATCCCACTGGAAACATTTCATATATGTCTTGCTAATGAGTGTTAACTAACTCTAAACTTTTGTCAAAATAAACCTTCTAATAGCATAAAGAACTGACTTTAAAATGAGCATTATGAACTATCAACAGTCACTTATAGATAATATTCAATTGCATAAATGTTACAATTTATGAAGCTGAAATGTTTCATGTTATGCAACATAAATAATGTTTCTCCCTATTTACTCAACTGAATTAAACCATACTCTTTGTACGCATGACTGATATTGTGGGGTTGCATCATGTATTAGAAACATAAAATGTCAATTCTAACCATCAATTTTAGACTTTTAGGGTTCTTTTCTGATATTTCATTTTGGTTCAGTTACAATGTACGCTTCAAAACTCTTGATTCAATCAGTTAGGCAAGAAAACTATCTCTCTCTCTCTCTCTCTCTCTCTATATATATATATATATATATATATATATATATATATATATATTCAGTGACTGAGACCGGGATATGTAGACCGTAAATTTGCACAGGTTATTTAAGTACAATATCATCACCAGATGTGCTTTTCTACTACATGAAATGTCTTTATAGAAGAACGTGATTTTTCTGTCTTTTACAGTAGTCTATTTTTCTAAACTTCAAAAGCTTATTAGATTCTCGACTATATTACTGATTTCATGATATACCTTGAGATAAATGTTTTGATTGTTAAAAATGTTTAATGTGAGCTTTATGTTCACTGTTTTGCTTTCGATAGATCACACTTATTCGTAATAGATAATCGTAGAAACATGAGGTATGTGATAGCAGTCTTTCCACTTTACTTGACTAGTTGTCAATTAAATATCAACCATTTAAGTTATTTCAGTGATTATATAGCCAAAATATCAAATGTCACTAATGTACACACAGAGTGTACATCATTCATTTGTTGATAATTAGAACTAAAAGCAGATGTTGATAAATATACATCCTAACCGAGTTAACTTGATATCGCCATTAGTTGTAGGTTATCATTAAAGTTGGATTGTGATAATAACTTTTGTTTCATTCTACTTGAGAGTCGTAAACTAGTTTTATATGAATCACCTTGAGACTCGAATGCAACAACTGTCACTTCAGTTGCCAACATTAGTACTGGAATGTAAACTGATGAGTTCCAAGTATGATAAAAAAAATAATACATCGTCAATTAAACCATTCTCGAAAATACAGTTTTGTTAAATAATGGTCATTTCAAAAAATTCATCGAATATATATCACATGATTGATTTCGTTGACTTAGCGTAAACATTCTCAAATAATCAAATAACAAGCGTATGATTATGAAATATGGACATTCACACAATGTATACACTCTCCGTAAAACTTGACTATCCAAGGTTACAGTATCTAGTGCATAGTGGGAAGGGGGAATGAGTCCCATACTAAGACCAACAATACTAATCTTGTTGCATAGATAGCTTTCAATCGTTATCTAAACCAGGTCAATTTGTTATATCGAATTCAAATTGAACACCTTTTGTAACACTTAATTAGAATTATATGCTGTTTACATTGAACATTGAACAAAATTAGAAACATTAAGAAATGCAGAAAGTTGTTGTATAACTTGAATTATTATTTCAACAAATATTTAAAATAATAAAAATTACAACATTCTATCAGTTTATTTTAAACAATGTCAGTTTTCACATGATATGACATTTTAAGTAAGTTTATGAATAAGGGGCGGAGTACTACACATTTGTTACACCCTAGGATGAGATCTTGCCACGGATCAAACATATGATTTACCAGTCGGGCGGTGGAAGTTTAACCATAATTATCAGTTGATCGCCTGATACCCAACATAACAATTTTTACTTAATGATTTTCATGTGGTTTTAGTGCGAATTTCAAAATTATGGGTGCGTTCAAACTTCCTGGGGATGTGATAGCTATTTTAAGCGCCATCGAATTGACGTTGCGTTATACCTGCAATCTAAATAAGGTGGTATGTTTAGGCGTTAGTTGTAAGATCTAAAAATCTTGTTTCAGATTACCTTGTGTGGTTGAGGTTTCTCGATTTATTTGAATCTCATATAAGAATGAACTATCTGTTCAGTGTTCCATGGTTGATCATGACACCCAACTAGGATATATCTCACATTTAACTGATAATATTATTCAAATGGACTAGCTGTCTTCATCACTTCCGTTGTCTTCATTTGTTTTTACATTCCTGTTAACTACCTTTAACGTCGACTTCATAACGCATACGTTGATAGACCAGATCTATGTGGGTGGGTCTATCGATTGATAATTGATGTGAGTGCCATGCATCTAGAAATTTTCTGACATTCTTAGAGTTTCACTGATCCAGAATTTTAACATGTAATCATAATATAGGTGATCTGATTGATACTCCTCTGATCTCTTTGTAAATCTGGCTAGAGGGTTGTAAAGTCAATTATTTAGAATAAATATAGCTCACAATTCGAATTTATAACTTGTAAACTGAAGTTAATATGTCTAAAAGAATTGAAATGAAGCATCATTTGCAAATTATGCTGACTTTATTGCTAGAAACACTACATTAGATACAATCAACGCCCTTGTTCATTAATACTTGCGTGAACATAAATCAACAGTCATTCAGTGTGCTCTATTAAAAACGATAACCATTTGGAGAGAGCGACAACCGCAAACATGAATTCGACTTAGATAACTTCGACAATTAAGGAATCAAGAAATTTCTACTGACGTAGTAAAATTTTTAGAAGCGTGGTATTCAAATCAATTGTCAACAGACATACTTACATAGCTCCAGTTCATATAAACAATCCTTGGAATACAATGATAATGATAATAATACATAAGAAAACAGTTACATATAAACAATATCCTTTTAGAACTAACTAACTTATCAAATGATAGAATAGCCCAATTCTATATGTAGTAAACTCAATTAATGTTGTTAAGTAGAAGGACTATTAAGCTGTTTTTACGAACAAACAATCTGATTCAGTGAATAACAACACCTTTGAAAATATTCAGTTGAACTTCACATGTTTTCTTTCATTCCAGGTAAATACTTATTTGCCTTATATTTATAATACTTTCTTCTATCTTTCTTATGCAAAACCGTGAACTGTTCTATAAAATTGTTTTATAATAATTGAATTATGCTGTTTATTATAGTCATCTTTAAACCTTTGACTTTGATCTAATTCATATAGTTGACATGATAATATCATCAATTTCAAGTGAAAGTTCAACTACGTGATTTCTTCTTCTTTTCTTTCGTTACCTTTTCTCAATATTGATCGATTTAATTGATGTTTTTATTGATTTCTGATATTGAAGTGTATATATATATATACCTTCAAATTAGATCTACAAGTCAAATTACTCGTCATTATGACATTAAGATATACACATAGGTAAGTGAAATGAATTATCTTTTAGTCTTGAATATTACAGTTACTCTGTTCAGGGTTCTCTTTTGAATCTTGTGTTTTTTTTTCTTAAACAATACAACTGAAGTAAACAACTCAGTAGTATAAGTGTCCAGTGGAAACCTTCTTTCTCAGAAAATACACTACTTATTTTCCTTTGAAATTTATTATTAAATCTTGGAGATTACTTACTATGTAAATCAAGTGGCAAGTAGGCACTATTGTTAAGTATTCTGAAAGTTGAACTACATTGTTAGTATCAATAGAGATCTTCCTGATAAAAATAAGTATAATGTAGTTTACAGTGTAAATGACTAGTGATTTTCCGGTATTTGACAAAACTAGATCTTTTGAATAAAAACTAACACGAATCATGTAATCAGGAGATTTTCTGACTGCAGTTGCTCATATTATACAGCATACAGTGTCTGTAAACAGTAACATCTTTTAAAATATTTGCATGGTTTCTAAATCACATTATTACCATGAATTGATTATTTTAGAATCTATACATTCTGGCTAGGACTGTGATACACAATGTACGCGTAATCTTATCAAAGAATAGTCACTTTAGTGAACCGGTATCTCTTTGTCATTGAGCACAACAGAACTCCAGTCCATTATTATTCAGTTATCAAATTCATTAGCTATTAATCCAGTGGTTCCAAATATTTCCTTTTAGAGGTTATTATACTTATATACTATTTATAAAGCTGACCGTATTATTCCAGTATTGGTATTTTTCGACTGACATGATCAAACTTTGTTGGCTTGAGTACATCATGAAAAGATTGTCATCATAAGCTTATTTTCGTTAAAGTTGTTAAAAATAGAATAGACTGCTCACGTACCAACGAAGTCGAACCATAACTTATTCGGCGATAATGCAGTCTCTTACTAATAAAATGCATACAAATAAATATAAATTAATAACTAATCTCCCTAAAACTACAGTCAGAAAACTAGTGACTATTTTTTAAAGTATTTCTTACGTTCTTGTGTGAATGGTAATGTTTATACATGTGCAGAATATAACAGTAATCACTATTAGTAACCTAAATTGAATGAAGTGGAAATCTTACCACAGGATGCCACTCAATACAGTGGTGATGATAGCTAGCCGTAAAACTTGAAGGTCATTGATTTAATGCCTAACGGGATCCCATAATGGAACAAAACAATTAACCAATATTCTCTTGTTTTCAATGTTATCCAAATCATATCATGTGATAGATATAAATCATGAATAATAAACTAATATCTGCGAAACCATGTCAACATAAAGTAGTTACTGGATAAATACTATATTTCATGTTGTAGTAGGTTTACGTAATCATTGTTAGTTCTGTTACTGTTCATCCATTAAATCAAATCTTATCATTAACATATAAATGGTTCAATCTTATTACATTTAAAATTTACAAATTAAGTGTACATCATATTAGTTTCATGGATATACTACTGAAATAAATAAATTTAGAGAAATCGGACTATCAGGTACAAAGAACTGACAGTCTACATAAACGTGATATATAGAAAATAATCTTGGAGAATAAGAATGAACTCATTTACAACGTTTCGTCTAGATTTCTTTACTGAAAATTTCTAAGCTCGACTCATCAAAGATAAATGCTACCAAAAACTGAACACCTATTCAGTCATGTTCAGTTGATGGTTCTGTTTTGTTAAAATTTAACAAATATGTATGTGTCTTTAGGGTATTTTTACTGAAAATTCAGTGAACTAAACAAGCTTTTTTATTAAGGTGGTTGTGAGAAGAATGGCATTCAATTTATTGTTTATACCCGTCACAGATGTCCAGTTTGCCCTGGTTTTTACTAGTACTCAAAAAAATCAATCTATGTCAAAAGGTAAACAGAAAAGAAGCTTTCGACTAAAACTGGATAAATACTAATCGTTTTACATTGATTATTAACTGAGTATTGACTATTATCTTGTTTATCAAGTACTTTATTGTGCTGATCTGATTCGGTTAATCAAGTTACAATAACGCAACCAGTTTAAATGGCTCGATATCATTAGTATTATGCTGTAGTTCAAAGGGTTGTCAACATTTATTCCCTTAAGACTGACATTGTTGAGAAGTGCCAAATAGCATAAAACCTAGATCCATGGTATACAGTCGACTACATTCGAACCGCCTTCCATAATATTCATCTTGCCTGTCAAAAAACTAGAAGCGCGTTTCAGTAAATTAAGTTTCCGACGTTAAGTTAAGTCAGATATGTGTTAAGTTGCCTAAGAGTATGTAAAAATAAATCCAGAAATGATTAATTAAATAATCAGACCTTCAGTTGAGGTGGTCTTTAAAGATTGGTATTATGTTTAAGTTGACAAATTCACCATAGATTAATATTGGAAACCAGGGAGCACTGAACAGCTGTTTCTCCTTGGTATAGGACTCCTCAATAGTGCACACCTTAGACTCAGCTCCAGGGGCTTTAGGTTGATGACACTCGTTGTTGTTGAAGTTACCTCCTGAAATCTTTTTATTTTGGTGAAGTTTAATCATACTGATAAACCTTGAATTTGAGGCTGGACTTGTGCCTAATAAATTTTCTTACTCTGAATCCTTAAGACCTTCAGAGTTAAGAAATAAAATAGAGTATTTATGCTGATAAGTGCCGAATATGTACAAAAAGTCATATGCAATTATAATATTGAACTGACTACAAATCAACACAGTAATTCATCTGATCTGAAATCAACAAGTTGTGAAATCATTCCCCCTGACAATATTATGCTAAGCTTCTACAAATTCTACCAAAATGATGATTGGATGAAATGTTTTCAACTTCATTGAAGTTTCTAAAAAATGTCTTGTAATTTCTATAAGTCATTCTAACACTTCTATCCCATTTCTAAAAACAATGTACAATTACTAAATTGTATACTTCATAAAGTAATCAAACGAATTGGAAACATATTTCAAAAAATTTGTTTGAACTCCATCACTTCAACATTCAGTTGACATATATCCATCATTACACTTAGTACATCAAATCTCATAGATGGTTTCTTTTGTTAATTTCTTTTACGATATTATCCATGCTCTTCATTAATCATGCACAACAAATATTATTCCTAAAATATTGTATGACAACCAATCTATGTAGAACAAAATATGTTTTAGCTAAGAAAGGTTCTTTTCAACATAATTAGTATCGTTTCATCTTGAAGAAAATGTATTCACAGCATTATGCAACGTAGACAGGAACACTATAAACTAATGAAATACATTTTGAAAACAAAAAAAATGTTTTTTTTCTTAAAAATACAAAAATGTAGTTGATTAATCATCTGTCAACATAATAAGTGATTAGCCAATTGTAAATGCTTATAGCTCACTTTCACATTAAAGTACGTTCCTCTGACATCGGCTAGTAAGTAGATGAAAGCATCAGAATAAAACAACTTAGCACACAAAATATAGGACCTTGTAAATTTTTTTCCCAGCTACAAATATTCTGTATTATTTCAACATGTTATTGTACTTAACAATAAAGACGCCTAAGTTGGGTCTTTGTTAATGGAGCCAGCAAAATGTAATTTAAAGCCATACGTAGTAGGATAATAAATGAAGAATACCATTCACGCAAAGATATAACCAGAGGTATTTATACAAACAGTAAAATAGCATCAAGTATTGTACATAGATATCATGCATCAGAAGGTTCTAGCTAAGGATGACTAAATTAATGTTCGTAACTGATTAGCATACAGTACTAATAACCTGAATGAATAAATTTTACAGTGTTGTTTTACTGCAAAGACTGATGTTAGCTGAGACATTTGTTAACATCCATGGAGTACTGAATAGAATTTTTACATTTCAGTACAAGTCATCGGAAAAAGTTAACACTTACATCAATATATGTGGATAATACTAGAACACTTCAGATGCTTGAATGGTATGTAACTTTTTGATTGGTGAATTTACCATTTAGTAGTAAGTGTTTATAATCTTTAATCAATTCAAGATATTACATTATTACTAGCCAATGATATCGATAACACTTATCACTACTGAAATGATCATCAGAAAAGGTGACAATCTTATCCATAACTGTTTTTTTTTCTAAAATGACCATTTCTGCGGTGAGATTAAAGACAAATAAACAATACAAAAGCCTTGTATACTAAGCGTGCATTTAAAGACAACAACAAAGTTATTTGATAAAACGTTCAAAACAATCTAAATAATCACTAGATCCTTAACGTTGACAATAGAATACTTTCATTTCTTACAAATAAATAACCTTATGTCTATTGAAGTTCAAGTACTTAACACAGAGGAAGATTGAATTGAAGGGGCATAGATGAAAGTAAAAAACAGGCTATTTCCATGTCTGCCGTACAAACGCCACGAAAACCGTTACTTAACTATTAATAAAAAAACAAATACTAAACTATGTTTATATGCATTACCAATGAACAATTTTGAAAGTCATGCACATATATTACTCCATTTGAAACTTCTGTTGGGGAACATTATTAACGATTAACATATCTGTATGCCTAATTTAGAATAGGTTTGTATCATCCTGTTGATTTGTAACGGTCTGCAGCTGGTCAGCATTTGATACAAGTCTGTTCTAAATTACAAATGTACCAATGTTGCACAAGTGTGACCGTCTGAACACAGTAGCCCTAGTGGTGAACGCGGTGGCGTTTAGCACGAAGCGGAGTGAGTTCGAATCCCAGTGTGAACATCAACATCGTGATGCAGGTACATTCAGCCGACAAGTCCCAAATAAGACGAAACGCGCGTCCTGGATTCCACTTGCCAGTCACAATCCAACTTGAACGTATCTGTATATCGTTTAATGTTTCTTATTTTTATAGTTAAATAAAGATCTACTTGATGATGTTTTCACAGTAGTTACTGAAATACTTAACTAGTGTTACAAACTATGCCAGAAATAGGTATTAAGCTGAAGTTTCATCACCTTGATCATCTCAAACATTACTCTTCGCAATCTAATATCCACATCACAATGATTAACATAATGGTTTCCTTGCTATTACTATTACTGAACTCATAAAATTATATTCACTATTCATTGTTTTACTTTTATTCAAATACTATACATTAATATTAACAATGAACATACACAATTACTTGTATTTCATTATCACTTACATTAACTAAATGAATTTTGTTTGTTTACCTTAAGTTGAAAAACATCAATCATTTAGTTATTGTAGTTTCCTGTGATAGAATTTCATAGTGATTAGAATAAGCGTGTATCTTCCCTTTGATATGTAATGGACTGAAATTGATGAGCTTCTGTTGCCATATGTGCATGCTAAGCAGGTTGCCTTGATATAGCAATAGTACAAAAGTAATGTTTATGTTGAATTGTCACTGATAAATGGAATCCAGAAAGCGCTTTTTGTCCTATTTCGGACTCATTGGCTGGATGTACCTACATCCCAATATTGATGTTCACACTGAGACGAAGTGGACTGAATTCGGATCCCATTGGGAACATCAACATGGACAAAAAGCGCATCCTGGATTCTACTTGCTAGTCGCAATCCAGCTTAAATATTAATGTCAACATTGTTTACATGTTAGTATGAACAATACATAATGATGAAATAGATACTGTTTAAAATGAATATTTTTGTTGTTAAAAAATAAATAGATAAATAACAAACAAATATAATGTTTACTCAAATGTTTCCGGATAATTGAATTAACTTTCTTTTTGATTAAACAACATCATTGCCAAGAAGTTACCGAATCGATTCTAAAGTGTTTATGTAAATAGACAGATAGGCATGTTATTATACATTTCAATATCTTCTTTTATGCTATTTCAAGATAACTAGAAATAAATGTATTTTATTAAGTGTAAACCAATTCATCAGTGTAACATGCCTTAGATTTAATTCACAGTGAGAGAGGTTTACATACCATAGTTGGCAATGGATAAACACAAAGAGTTGTATATTCTAGAGTTATATGAATTGTAAAAATGTAGCTGTGCTACTAAGGTCCTCAGTGGATAATGAGGTGAAGTTTGTAGTAGATGAAATAAGTTTCGTTTTTCAGTACAACTAATAACACTATTAGTACTGAAATTGTATAATCAATCTAGACTTAGATGAATGTGACTTCTTCTACTCCACTTATCAGCCATATCAACCGTTAGAAGTTGACTCAGTGATCTGGTAGTAAGGCAGTTCTCCAGTGAAACCGTAGGCTCCTGGATTTGATCTTTAGTGGGGTCATGGGTGTACACTTCTGGAGAGTCCCTATACTAGGAGGAAACAGCTGTCCAGTATTTCTTGGTGGTCAATGGTTATCTTAATTCAAACCTAATTTATAATATCAAATTAATATTCAACAATCTCCACAACACCCAATTACAGCCATAACCTGGCCTTATGGTGGTACTTAATTTAAAAGTATTTAAATAATAACAGTGATAGTAGCTAAGATATAGGTATTTTGAACAGTAAGGAATGTTATAACTATGTTCTACCTGGTGTTTACAACTTTATTTATAAAACCTTTCTTCCCTTCCGTATCCACACACACTCTACAATTACCATTAGGTAATGTGATATGACACTGGAATGCACTTCATTTTACACCTACTTTCGATTACATTTATTTAAAAATCAACAATCATTCTTATGACAGAATATGGATACAGTGAATATACAGTTAGAAAACTATTCAACTTTCTCTGACGTTACAGATCAAACACATTTTACTGAACTCAATGCAGTCAGAATACTAAAGTGGTCAAATCTCAGTAGTGACCTCTATGTAATTTTAACACAGTTTTGTTAATGTCGGTCGTATTTTGTCAATCAAGTTACAATGTAGCTTATAACCTGAGTGGGATCGCAATGGCTACCACACTATTGAGATGGAAGATACATATTAGTGGTTAGTGCCAAAGAGAATGAAACCCTCATTTCACCTTCCATGTCAGTATAGTGCCAGTGGTCTCGACTTACTAAGGGTAATAGTTACACTGAAATTTGATCGATAGAATTAGATAAATACTATAAAGGACTTGCTAAACATAGCGTCGATCAATACCTATTGACCGATTAATGTATACTATTGTCTGGTGGCTGAAGGTGATCTTTTGGAAGCCCTCAGCTGATTTGTTGATTTAAAATCTTTAAGGGATTGATACTGCCTGCAAAATTCTAACCAAGGTCGCTTAGTTTTACTGTCCTAGCTAATCTCCTGAATAATTAGTTAGGGATAAATGTTGACTACTCTGACAGAATTTGAGACTAATCAATACTTACTGTTCATCCAATGTATCTTGAATATAAAACATAACTGTCTTATTTGCCAGTCGAACAGCCAAGAGAAGTAATCCCATAACAAGTTGTCTGTAAAAATCAAATGTAAGGTATGGTCAGAGATTCATCTTTCTCTGTGTAACTAAGCTTCGTGAGGTCTTTCAGGATAATACATCAGATACTACAGGCTAAAATGCAAGATAATGGATACTGACAAGTCACTTTTAATATATCACTCTCACAGTAGGTTCGTATTAATTGGTAGAAACTTCTGAGACAATATAAATAGTTTACATGCTTTCTATGCATTAGTGGTGCACCAATTGGGGTACGCCTTATTGACAAGTCCCAACTGACACAACTAACTCAAGTTAAAAATGTTTCCTTCATAACTTTTTAAATATCTAACATCAAAGTATAGTAAATATGATGTCACCTTATACATACAGTTATCCATATTGAACTTAGATTGATAAATTCGTCCACTATTCAATGATCAATGTAATAATATAAAAGTCGGAGATGTCAAAACATTCAATTAGAAAAACTTATGGTTGACCTATATCAATAGTGAACTTCAGTAACAGAAGTATGAACTGTGTTTTCAACTTTAACAATTAAAACCCCTAATTAAAATGTATTTAGTTCTTCTCATTGCTTTGTCATGAACTGAAGTTGATCAGTCACTGTTGCCATATGTACATCCTGAGTGGATTGCATTGATATCATGATAGTTCACAAGTATTGTTTGAGTTTATTTGTGGCTGATAAGTGATCTGGATCTCACTTACAAGCCACAACCCAACTAAAATGAAACCAATAGTTTTTGAAATCAATTATTTCCCTAAATATTTAACATATTACATAATGTAATGAAATGAAAACCGAAAAGTATTCATTTTGTAAACACTTCAATTCTATCCCATCTAAATGTCACCATCTGGTTTATTGAATTCTATGTAAATATTTACTTATGAACAAAAATGAATTCAATAACATCAACAGTAGATAATTGTATAAACAACTAATAAAATAGGTGAATACAATAAAAGTACTTATTTGAATCAAATGATCTTTTGAAGATTGTTTATTCCTATGCCATAGATACATTTAATCAATACTTGGCATTAATTGACATAACAACTGAACATAATAATAACTGTATTAATCAAAATAAAGAGAATTAGGATAATGATGTTTCATGTCTATATATACATTAGTAGGTTCAACTGTATGTTAATGAGGTGAAAAGTTTTACCTACTCGAATAGTAATATGTACTATTACGTAATGGGAACAATACCTATTGGTAGTTTACTAAGATAGAGGTATTTGTAACGTTCTCATAGTTCTGTTCATTTAGTAGAGTGTAATTTTGAGTAAGGATTCTGTTTCAAGCTTTAACTTTCATTATCAGACTATACTGAACATATTCTCAGTAGACAGTTGTAACTCCATAGACTTTCAAATACAAGTCTTATTAAAATTAACACACAGTATTACGAGGTGCTCACCAATTAAGTAATTTAGTGAATAACCTAAAACGTTGTGTACAAGATGTTTACTGAAAAATGTAAACGTTGAGGATAATCCGAACTATTCATTCTACTGTCAACCCTTATCTATGTTAATCATTTGACCATACAAGTTGTGTATATATAAGTATACAGTTTATGATCCTTATACTGCGTAATTTTTGAGTAGTTCCCAGTGTCTTATTTATTTTATCATAGGTTCTGATCGACTGATATTGGACGGAATTCGGCCACCTATATAGGTGACTTAACTTAAAAGTACGTTTTGGTTGAAAGCCATACATTACAAGGTTGTGTGCTGTCTAACACTCTTCAGACAAATATGTCTAAACTCTGTAAAGTACTAATACTCTTTGTAAGATTCGAACTTCTACAGCGCACTATCACACTGTAATAAATTAACATAAAATACTATTTATGAGTAAATTACTATCTTACACTGGTTGAATTGTTTCTGGTATCAAGTTATTTGATACTCAGTGTATTAACGAATTCTAGTAATCCAGTTCTAATGTCATAAATTCATCTGTTTGATAATCAGCACATTATCTGGGTTTATATGTTAAAGGATTGATTTTATGTCCTGAAATATGTTGCAAATTATATTTTAGCTAGTTTAAATTTAATCCGACTTCCTTGTTGCTAGACGTATCAATATTATGTTCAGCTTAATTCACTTATGATAATCAGCACACTAGTGACTAGCTTCATAATATCCCTGGAGCTCTAATTAGAAGTCATGACAGCTGGAGTTAGACAGTTATCACCTGATGATAATGGATGATCAGTGAAAATTCCACCACCTGTATACCAGCCTACTGATGTATAGGGTTAGGTGTTTGCCAACCTAAAGCCCCTACGGCAGGAACTAGGGTGTACACTGATGAGTTGTAACATACGAAAAAGCTGTCCAGTGCTCCCTACTTTCCAGTGGTACCCTATCAGGATCAATCGATGACGAATTCAATCACTCATCATCAATATGCCTTATGTTGAAAATAGATTAAATAAAATGTATTTTAGGCGTAAATCATGCCCTACCTAATTTTCATTATCTACAAGTATGTAAAACACAAAAGACCAGTTTTACAGTATTATCCTATCCAATATATATTTTATTTAATGTAATACTGTAGATAAGAACAAATGAAATTTGAAACCAACCTTTCTACATTCATTAAAACATACCATTTTTATTTCAACATTTTAATCTTATTGCATGTAACACGTATTACTGATATGAATATGAAGTTTGATAAGGCAATGAAACTAGCCTCGATCAATTCATTCACATGTGTAATTTCTCAATGGAATCAATTTGTTTAATAAAACATCGCAATAGTTAACTAATTAATTAGTACAATTCAATAATTTCTGTATAAACTTTACATGTTAATTTAGACTTGAATGATGATGTTTAGTACAGGACTGATGTCATAATCTTCTTAGTCAATTGAATTCTATTGATCAGGTTACAATGTTACTAGAATTCTAAGTGATTCCCTATTGTCTATGCTGTGCTCTTGATGATAAGTGTTAGGAGATTGTGGAAAGAAAACCCTCAGAATAAGTTTTGTATTATCTGGCATCCAACAGAAAGACATACCTGATACACGGTGGTGTATTTGGAAACGGGTTCACGCAATTTCACTGTTAACAACCATTTCTAGCAGCCTATTTGAAACTCAATGTTTTCAAATAGTCTAGGGTTTTCTGCTGACTACATCATAATAACCAGACCAAAAGGTAGATTAAGGTGTCAATAAGACAGGTAAGTACAGAGTTAAGGTTATATTTTGTTATTACTATACCAAACATATTTTTAATAGTACATATATCTTAAGATCTAGACAGCATGTTTACACTTCGAGATTGTACATAAGATCAATTGCTCCAGAGTACTGTTTGGCTTTATTGCGTTTCCCAAATCGCATAGTTTAATTGCGGAGCTTCTATCGCAATTCTAGACTACTTCATTGGCACAAACGTTTGATAGAAATGAGCTTGTCATTTTCTGCAGAAGTTTAGGCCTATGACTTCGTTCTAAATAACCATAGAAGCTTTGTAATTAAACCACCCAGCTAAGAAAACTCAATTAAAACCAAAATGTTTGCATTTAGCTTATTTTAATTTTTAACCAACATATTGCCCAGTTATGTTGTTATGGATACATAGAATAGTGATTAGATTTGTCACTGTCCAGTATAATCGATTCATTTGGAAAAGAGAAAACTATGTAAATGGAGGACAAGGTACTGATGACATTTACTTTGTCTGATAACAGCATATGCATAATTTCTGTTTTTTAACATTACTGTTACATACAATGAAAGTACTACAATTCTTACTTCCATTATGACTCAAATCAATATGATAGCAGATGACCCAATAGCTTCTAAAAGTAATAATTCCATATTTATTGACTGAACCTCTGAAACTTTACAGCTGCCATAATAAATAAAATGGAACATACAAAGCATTCTGAAAAATCTGTGTAGTTCTATTTAGGGTTCGTCAGCTTAACTTACTTACATTCCAGATTATTGATGTTCACATTGGTATTATACCTCAATAAGTTTTTTTATAATACCCAACATATTATCCATTGATTTCGTGATTCCGGATACTCTCAAACTTGTTCAGTTCATATAAAGTTTATTTCATTAGATGTAGATCGATCCAGCTGTCAAATCCTAAACACATTAAAATACGCCCCCTTGATTCTTCCGCTAATAACATTCCATCCATTTTAACAAAGTTTACATTCAGAATAGCCAAATCGTGGTGACCTATACAGGATACGCCTATGCAAATAAAGATCGGTCGAAATATATTCATGATTGTTACCGAGGAAATAATGGTTCATTACCAATGTGAGATCTGTAAATGAAGAGCAGAATCCCAAGTTATCACAATTAAAATTAGTGGAATGAAAGGAGAACTTCAGGATAATTGACAAAAGAATACTAGTAGTTGTTTTTATAATAGTAGAAAACTATGAATAGAAAAGTTCGTTGTAAACGTGAGTGAGATAAGAGACCGTAAAGAGTATTTCAACTAATGAATTAGAGGAAAACCAGAAACTGACACGTATTCACTGCTTGCAATTTTGAACCATACTATTGAAGTGTTTCACTCAAAACCTATGTTATCCGATTATGTCTCCCCGTGCGAACTATAACTTTCTATAAGGTTAATAATCATTGACTTCATAATTTATTTATCCTTAGTTCTTTAACACCTTACACTTTTAAAATGAACTATAAGAATTTGTAGTGGGTAGTTGTGGCTAGTTAGAAGTAACACATCACACCCTATTAGATAATAACTATTCATAGGTGTATCATGAGTTTAACCGATACTCGCCAGTCACACCACTCTTAAATATAAAAACAAACTGCTCAAAAGTTCTGAATCATCCATGACCGGAATACCACCGACCTGTGGATTCTCTACACTTTCCGAAGGTAAAGTCCACTACTACAGATCAATAGGATAGCTAAATCACTTACAGGCAAACAGATATCTAATCATGGTCATATACGCCGACAAAAAGAGACTTCTAGAGAGAGACTTTTAGAACTTCTCTTAATTATGATCAGAACAGTATATGACTAGCTATCAACCCATCAGAAATATTACTGAATCTCCTCATCATCCAAGCGTAAAACCTATATTTTTAATGCTTTTTGTCTACTTATTTCATGGATATTAGTGTTAGTTAGGATATTATCTAACAATAAAACCTATGTAGAATGAAACAGACTTAAATTCATTGATAAGTTTAAATTGTAAACATACTATCTAATCTATGTTATCTTACTTTACACGAACAGGTGAACTGGTTAATTTAGTCAAGATTGATTACATCGAATAGTTAATCTTATAAGGTGTATTATGTGTATGTGTGTATATGTGTACATGAAAATAGCAGTTGTAAAGTTAGAAGTATATAAGGATAATTTTCAAAGCTACATTTAAGTAGTATCATCTGTAAATCATCATAGACTAATGTATGATTAAGTAGTAAGTAGATTTCAGTTTGAAATTTTTCCTCTAATTTTGTTATAATTATTTGAAATACAAATATAATCACTATACTTTATGTATAACATTCTGATTGTTAATAGACTGCCTGCTTCACCTGTTAGTTAGTATAATCTAAACAATACTCTTAATGCTCTGTTTACGTCCAGAAATTAACAATTACACGTAGTGTAGGTGTCGTTTTACTGGGTTGTTTACTCAGTGTAACATCATTCAAAGACTTACCATTTGTACGACGATTTATGATTTTAGATTAATAAAGATTGTTGATAGAAAACTCTGTTTGATATAAATTTCAACTGAGCTGACACTTGTCAACTAGATTTATCTGAAGTTTACAGTGATTTATTACTTTCTATGGTAATAGGACATGCACCATCTGATTCTATTTACAGCGATGCTATCACTGAGATATCCGGTACCTCAACTGATCTGTTGTAGGACTGAAATATTTGCACCGATTGATCACCAAAAGCTAAAGCTACTACGTCAGTTTACAACATTCTAACATAGTGAAAATGAATAGGACTGATGTCTTTTAGGTTATTATAACTCCCTGACTGATTCACGAGAAATAGTACATTTAAGAGGTGTGTACAGTTATCAGATATGACTCAGGAATAGAAGTTAGTTGACGCTGCTGTAGTTTTCATTCAGCATTCTTTATAAAATAAGAAGGAACTATTAATCACGTGCATTGTTAGCTGAACCCTATCTCGTACTACAGATAATGCTTTATTCACTCATTGTTTTATCTATTTTCCTTTTTGTTGTGAATGTCATTTCAATTTTTTTTTCACGAAACAATCTGTCTCACGGTGACTGAGTGTTGTGTCTCTTAAATGTATCTTAGAGTGGACCTAAATTTTAAGTTAATTTTCATCAGAGACTGATATCGGTTTGAGAGGAACACAAAATCATTGCACATTGAAAAGTTGCTAGTTGTTTAGTATAGTTTATGCTACATTACCTAAGCTTCCAAAATAAGGAAACTAGGTCAATAAACCGTTGTTACAAACGTATTACAAATAATCCTATTAGTTATAATTAAGTTGTAAACCTTTTCTCTTGATTCACTAGATAGAATAACCATTAACCCATATAAATGCTAGGTAACTACTTTACACATTATTTATCATTGCCTTTAAGTCAAATTTCTTTCTAAAGTGTAGTTTATTCTTGAAGTGAAAACGATCACAAAACATTCATCTTGCTCATTTCAAGAATACTTCAGTTTATTAACACAGAACATCATATGAACTTCATAACACCATTTAAAGTTGTATTATATCATCTATAACTTCCATAAGGGTTTAATTTATATCATCAGAAGCCAACAACAAACCAAACTTCTGTATTCATCAATCATTCCCAAACTTGTCCTCACTATATTTACAGTTGAAATAACTATGTGAATTACAAATGACTGATTACACGCGCTGCATTTTCTATACAACATAAGTGCATTACTCTGCACTACATCGCTACTGCTAGTATTAATTTGTCTGTATTCTTTACAGGTCGATATAAGTTAGGTACTAGTGTGAACCAAGAAGCACTGGATAGCTGTTCTGTTCTAGTATAAGACTACCTGGTTTCGAGTTGTACTTAACCAGCATCAATCTATGATGAATGCAAACAACTAAACTTAATACCAGTCTTCGTAAAATCCTTATAATTCAATTTTCATATTTTCTGCTGACATCACCTAGTCAACACAATTTAATTATCTTAAGAAATTTGAATGGTTAAGACAGTTACGTAAGAGTTAAGTTGCAATTAAAGAAGACAGATATTTTTTGAAACTAATTATTTGCTAAGGATAGTCGGGCTCTGTGTAATACCACCGACTATTCTGAATGTTTCTTAAAGTTATGTTAGTGAATGATATAGTCTGAATGATTAACGACTCTTGTAGTGAGTAGACATTTCCACCTAACTTTCATAGTCGCCCACAATCAGTGAAGTGTAGTATGTTTTCATTTTATTAGTCGATGATCAGTTCTAAACGATAAGCCTTGACAACGGGGTAGTCTCTATTACAATTACATTTTATTCAATCTCATATTAATTATAATACTATAGGTAACTTTAACAATATTATTTGTAATAAATCAACAAAACATTCCCTAATTAAGCTTCAGTGGTTTAACAGATAATGATGCATAGTTTGTTGTTGATATTCGTCGCCATAGGGTAGTGGGTTCGATTTCCTAGTTAGGTTGATAGTATGAACCTCAGAGGTATCTTTTACCAGACTAGAATAGTTGTTTAATCTTCTCTAATTTCAATGCACCTAACTTAAATCAATCTCTGAAGATTATGAATGATAAATGAAACTTATATGTACTAAATGAAAGATACGTTTCGATGTGGTTCTAACCACGTAATCTATCAAAAGTAGACAAAATTTTAAAACTGCATTTACAAATCTTTAAATCATATTAATTTCGTAGAAAGCAACCAAATAAATTTGATTTTTCCATGTTCTTATCTGATATATATATATATCTGTTTATCAGAAAACTTAAAGAATACTGACGAGTTTCAGAGATCTAACCTCATTATCAACGCTAACCCTAAAAGCTAAAGTAAATCATAACTTATTACTTATCCAAAACCCTGATCGTAGTCGTTTGTACACCAAAAAGTTCAAACTATTCAGTAGAATAATACTTCACATAGTCTTTGTAGTGTATAATCTACAAACATTGATGTAAAAACACTTTGGGAAAATTTGTTCGATATTGCAACTTAAAGATGGTGTTGTAATTGGCTGTTATGGAGGTTACTGAATTTAACTTGACATTAAAAATTGATCCAAGTTAGGCGATCACTGAAAACCAGGATGTAATGTATAACTGCATGGTCCTTGTTTAGGATTCTTCAACGGTACACATCTACAATCAGCCGAGGAATTCAACCCAAGATCTTTAGGTTTCACTGCAAACGTTTTACCGTCAGTTCAATAAACCGGCTTCCAACAGCTGATATTTCTAATTCAGTCAATTTACGATAGATTCGAGCTACCTCACCCATTACCATTCACAGCTATCTGTCTCATATCCAACATGCTTGAGGTTTACTTGTTATATCTTCTTACTATAACTTTAAGGAATTAACTTTAGAAGTTAGTAACAAGTGATTCTGGTCAATTCGTGATGTATGATTTATATTCAGCTATCTCTACAACTCCCTATGACAACTAATATCAACTCACCTAATGATCAATTTCATTCAGTAATAACGGAACAAAAAGCTTCAAACACTGTTAGATTATATAAAAAGACTGCGTTACGTAAAAAGGTTTATCTATATTACGTTGGTTCGAATCGATTTGCTTAATGCAGCCGACCAATAACTGCTAATAAATCTGGGCTATTAATGTGTGAGGCTTAACAGATAATAAAAATGATTCACTTCATATAATAAATTTAGGCTCGAATACATACAAAGTAATTCATATGAAGCTAATACAACTGAAATTCTGTTAAAGCGTGAACAATAAACATTAGTTTGATAATTTACTTTATGTGATGTTTGAGTAACAATGAGGTTCATGATGTACATTGCATCTTTTTCGGTACCCTCCAGATGTATGTGCCTACATTCCAATTTGCTGATGTTCACAGTGACACTCAAACCTATTGACACTGAAAACGCAATCTGTTATATTTACAGCTATTAAATACTGATAGTTATTTACTTGTTCAGAGATAAGCTAGTTGCAATCCTGAGTATCAAATAGTCAAAGTTTTCAATGCCTAACTATTACATTCATACCTGATAAATTAATCTGTAGATGACTGCACTTAACATCTTACGGAATAAAGAATGTTGGCGAGTGAAACAATATGTGCTTGATTCATATTTCGATGTGAATGGTAACACTGAAATACAGGCACATCTAGCTGGTACTTCCTACTAGAGATGGAATAAACATTACTCTGTTTACTGCTAGCCATAAATCAAATTTACTGAGAATTAAAATTTTTCTGCTATTACTAATGAGTAATAATGTAATCATGCTCAGGGCAATTCAATGAGCGTTTATATCTTACAAGTTAAGTATTCACTACTCTTAATTAACGTTTTGTCTTACT
Source organism: Schistosoma japonicum (assembly GCA_025215515.1). Classification (NCBI taxonomy): domain Eukaryota; kingdom Metazoa; phylum Platyhelminthes; class Trematoda; order Strigeidida; family Schistosomatidae; genus Schistosoma; species Schistosoma japonicum. The sequence goes on from CM046066.1 coordinate 14,541,985, forward strand.
TTCATCATTTGAAACGTTTAATCTATCTCAGGCAATATTACGTAAAAGACGGTTAAATTACTATAATGTCAATAATTCGTATGCTTCAGATAGTTGATGTAACATACTACTCAAATGATATGATATTTAGAAGTAGCTTCTAATTTTCATAACTAATACTGAAGACTTATTAGATTAAAACATAAATGTATGTGAACGAGGTGTAATTTGTGTCAATAAATTTTTATCACTGACTGATAAACTAGTAGTTCGATCTAATAATTCAGAGGCATGGTCAGATTTAAAGTGAATACATTTTTTTTAAGTTATAAAACTTAAAGTTTAGAATGTATAGGATACTTTCTAAGTTGCTCATAGTGAAATTGTTGCCTTACATTTCGTCCTATTTAAAACTTATCACCTAGATACGTTGACATCTGAGTATCTATGTTAACACTATTACTCGAACTTAGACTTTACAGAATATAAAAGCAGCAGTGTGTTATCAGATAGTATATTAAGTTTGAATAATAGCTGATTTTCAAACCTATATAACATCATGGCAGTCTAATTAATCAGTACCAACCATGACGAAATGAGTATATTTCTTTCTACTGTTATTCTCTTACAAATCACATTAAACCTTGTGACTGAAAGCTCTATTAAAGTAATTCATTCAGTGTCAACTTATGACACTATCCATTCTTGTAAATACGTAAACAATAATGCCAGTCAGAGATTTCGGTCGATTAAATGTTCATTTTAATACAAGAAATGATAGGCTACTCTGAAGCATGAACTCTGTTTGACAGACTGAAATCACGTGTATGAATCAAGGAATTTCCATATCGAAAGTGTTTTCACAACGTTATCTATAGATATTTCCGATATCAATAACTTAAGTGCATCGGTGTAACAAGTATCAATATATAATGGCTTAAAATATTGTTTCAGAACAACCATTCATTGTATGTTCACTATATGCTTATAATTCTTTAGTATATATAAAGACGTCGCTTGCAATGCCCAAAACCCCCTGATTTTATGTCAAACGGTGCCTTAGATTCTATTCTTTTAGGACTCTTATACCCGAACGAAGCATCCATTTAGTTGTTCCTGATTTTCAACAAGCTTTTAATGACAATCAACCTGTGAGGCATTATTCAATAGGCCGGCCAAGAGGAATCCAGGACGCGTGTTTTATCTTACTTGGGACTCATCAACTAGACATAACTGCATTCTAGTGTTGATATTCACACCGGAACTCTAAATTAGTTCATACACTTTCCAGCTACAATTGAACTCAAATCATATTTGTGAGTTATCACTGTATTGAAGCATTTCCCTGAAAATACATGTGCAGTAACAAAAACTGATAAATTTTGGTCTATGTCAAATCAATGGGAAGAATAAAATACATTCAAAATATGGGATTACATTTGTTTTGTTAAACTCACAGATACGCAATTGTTTCTATATTGGAAAAAAATTCAATATTGTCATACATGCAGATTATTAACTCCGCTTGTCAAAAAATAAGCACTAACATGGATTCCTAAAGGCCAATAGAAAAGAGGATGACTGCGAATACATTACGTCGGGAGTTGGAGACAGATATGAAGAGAATAGAGAGCACTTGGGAACATCTGGAAAGGATAGTTCAGGACAGAGTTGGTTGAAAAATACTGATCGGCGGCCTACGCTCCACATGGGGTAACAGGCACTGATTGATTGATTGAGTGATCGATTGACTGACTGACTGACTAATGTAGATTATTGTTCTCTACATTATTTCTAAATTGCTTCATTTATTCACTATTGTAATATTTACCATTTTTCTATGGGTATACTTCAGCTTACTATAATGTTGAATGAATTTGTCTTTCTTTCAATCTTTTTCTCTTTATCTCTATGTCAATTGTTTATTGAAGTTTTCTTTGTTCACATTATTCCATAATTGTGTTGTTTATTTTTGTAATATAAAGGGGTTGTTTCCAATCAACCAATTCCTAAATGTTATTTATATACTTCATTATTTTCAAATGAATACAACAACATGACAGAGTACAATATGCTTTAATGTTTTATTCTATGCGCTTGAATGAATAATGAAAGTTGTTGTTTATTTTACTCTCTCTCTCTCTATCGAATAACAATAACAATAATCATTTCACTAGACTAGATGATATTCATTTAATTATATTACGTAGGAAATATAAAGTCTGTTGTATAATACACTTGTAGATAAAGCACTTTATTGAAGTACATAATCTTCCATTTGAAGTAAAAATAATAATTAATAAAAATGTAATGAATAATTCGTTAGAAAATAACAATGACGTCAGATAAACTGTTATGATAATGGAAATTGTATGATCAGTTATTTGATATGATCATGTGAATACAAAATTACCGCGATAAAAACCACTGAGTGCTTAACTACTTCATGTATGTCTACTTGATGCTCAATCAATCCTAAGTCAGAATGGGAAGAATATAAGATGGTGAATCAACCAGATAAATCGAAGAATTTTTCAAATATGATCCTTTATACATACATTAAACCAACGACACAACCAGCCAATTAGGGAACTAACGTTTAAAAAAATACAATGGAGACAGTGGTTGTGAACTGAATCAACGTGTGCTCAATCAATTGACTGTAGTTCATGAACAAAAAATAATCTTTAGACAGTTAATGTGAGATGTAATAATGTTAGAAAGTAAAATGCTTCCTTTAGACACAACTAAATCAACCGAAAATATCTTCTAAAATATACTACTCAAAGCTAGTTATTCTTCTTAAATTACCCAACCTAACAACTATGATTAACAAAAACAGAGAAACTTCAATAAAATGTTCTATTCCTGACATTGATCAGTATTTTAACCCTCTGTCTCTTACTATTTATGTGTTTGTGAATAGTTGTAAGTGTATACATTTAAAGTTGTTATTTATCATGCATAGTATTGTTTTAAAACAATATCCATTTTCTATGTCAACACTACCAATTGAAGTTATCTGTAATGCTTGTAAATAACTATTATGTAATATAGGTGTGTTCTGTATGTTACACCGTAATTGTCATGTTAAGATTGCCCTTCAAACATATTTTCTCATAAATTTCATGCTAATCATTCAGCAAATGGGTTGTGCTATACTGTTTATTTTCAAAGAGACCGGAAGTGGAAAACTTTACATACTTGAGATTAAATCTTCATTAATAAGTACATCTTTTCCCCCTTTCTAATCGTTTTTGCTCACTTATGAAATGATTGGAGAATTTACAGAATGTACTAGATACAGCACATTTGTTAAACATTGAAAATCTCATAGATATCAGTCGGTCACTTAGTTGATACTATCAAGAAACTGTTATACTCTAAAATGAATTGTGTAAAAAGTTCAAACGTATCAATTTGGCTTTTTAAATGATGTAAAACAAATAGTATTAATTCAGAATTGTGACTAACATCAGGAGGTATATTCTGGCGATTCATTAAGATGATATGAACGACAGACTTCAAGCTAGGTCGTGTGTGACGCAGTTGACTAAAAATGTTAATAAACTGACATCATACAAATTTATCGTGAATTAGCTGAAGTTAGTAATATAAACCGATGAATACTGATTAAGTGGTCAAGTGTACAAGAGTTCATCATGAAGTTTGACTTGACTGCTTGTTGGAACCATGGATATGCACTGTTCTATAGTCCTATATTACGAGGAATCAGTTGACTAATGACACATTGTGGTTTTCAGTGATTGCCTAACTCAAGCCAATTTATGATATCAAATCTAATAATCTCAATAAAACACTCCATTACGATCAAGTTAAGTAGTTTTTAATTTTTTTGTTTGTAAACATCATTTAGATGAAAGTTGGTCAACAACTGGCTTATTTATTCAATGCATCAATAACAAACCTAATAATCCAATGTTTACATAAGATTAAAATGGGCTGAAATGTAGCACATGATAAGTTATTATTACATAAGATTTATAATCTTTTTGTTTATTTATTGTCATTGATATGTAAATGATCACATGTTAAAGGAAAATAAGTAGTATATATGTAACCATTTTTACTTCTAGTAATCAATGAAAATTATAATTTCAAAAATTTATATAAATAACTTATTTACATGCATTAACTAACCTTTCAGTTACTGTTTATTAAATTAAATAAACAGTAAGTGATAGTTAGTAGTGTTTGCTTAATGTGAGACTCCTCAGTAGTCACCATACATTGTCTCACTAAATATCAGGTATGGAACATTCAGACTTCCCATGATATACATTCTAACTTCAGTCAATTTTTAATGTATTGATCGACCATTATTAATTTTCTACACTGAACATCTCCTTCTATTAGACTACTAGAATTATCTTTAAAAGTTAGTCATTGATTAACACATGATGTTGATTGTTATTTGGTGTTTTTGGTAGTGGATATGCACTTCTGAAGAATTCGACACCAGGACGAACTTCACTTTAGTATTAAAATCCTTAACATTCTACAAGCATATCGTTAATACGAGACAGAACTCTACTTCTTTCAGCTGTCATTTCTATATTAGTTGCTTAAAGTTACTTAATCAAGATATTTTATAAAATGAACAAGTGTACAATTAAAAACTGTCTTCAAATCAATAAGTAATTAATCTACAATAAATTGAGAAATCTTGGAATATTTAATCCTCATTTAGAAATGGTTTTTATTCACCAAGATTAATTTTATCCTGAATCCCAAACAAATAGAAATACATGGTAGATGTGAACAGTAGCCTTACCTGTGGAAGTCTGTATACGCACAGAATATCGACAGTATTTATACTAAATGTGTAGAGAACTTATCCACTAAAGAAATGTCATTTCTCGAAGCTTAGAACTACCTAATGGATAAACGATACATCCATGTTCTAAATGTTTACAATCAATCTCTGAATTCCTTGATAGAATTCCATCGTTTTCATAGCCACTGATGAATACTAACATAAATACACAAAGATCTAAATACAACCATACGATTTTGTACAATATTTTATAAAATATGTAACATGAAACTACTGATATTGTCATCGATAAAGTTGGAATATTACAAATAATAAAATCCAGGATATTTATTTTTCGTTTTATTTAGAATAGGTCAATTGAATATACTTGCAAAAGGCTAATATGCTAATATTCATTTGAATGAAACTTAGGTGTTAGCTATTCTCTAATCTACTGTATCTAAATAGTTACTAACACCAACTATTATGAAGCAAATATCAACTCCGAAAATAGCATCGAATGATCTACATTTGTAACTTCAGTCAACTCGTTATGTGAAAATATTACTATGGTTTTGTGACGTTTGATTGTTAATGTTTAAAACTGAGCTTCTAACCACTCTGTGTTATTATACGTAGATATTTTTACATGTATTAAGTGTAGAATAATGTTGGTTGAGTACTATTAGGAACCAAGGAACACTGGACGGTACGGAATATCTCAGACGTGTATACATTTGATTCCATTCAGGAATCAAGAATAGAACAATCGGGTTTCTCGGCGAAAATTTAACCCCAAGCCCCCGCTTTCACTGAGTTGGTATTCAATAATAGAACTCCGTCTTAAGTCATTTTGGGATATAGTTCGTAAGTCAGTCAATCACTAGAATAACACAATTGTTTAGTGTTCCCTGATTACTTAATCGAGATCAACCATTGACAAATACAAACAATAAGTTGGAATATCGATCTCCACAAAACTACGTCAACTTAACAATATATATATACATATATATATATATATACATCATCATCAGACTTCTTCACGACTTCATCATAGATCATTCAAAGAATAAATATAATCTTTTCTAACACAAAAAATGTATATACAATTAGAATATATTTGATGTAAACATCAATAAGGGGATGTAGGTACATTCAGCTGACGAGTTCCAAACAGAACGAAACGCATGTCCTGAATTGTACTTGATAGTCATAATCCAACTTAAACAATAAAACTAAATCCTTCATTTTTGTCAGTTGAAAATAACATAAAGTAAAGAAAATTAATAAATTTTCTTTATATCTCAATTCATCATGATAATGAAATGTAACCTTTTCTGTTGACATTCATATCATTAGCTTTATTATCATTTATACCCCTTTATGTATCCAGTGAATTCTTATTCTCGATTACATTTCATTACGTTCTTTTGATTATAAACTTTATTGAAAATTGAACAGTTTTACGTATTTACAGATAAAATTCACTTGTTTGTATTTTATGTTGAAGGTTATTACTCGTCAGCTCATATGTTTATTTTCAACTCATTACTTAGTAATTATGCATAGAAATAATTTATTGCTGACTAGTTTATTGTATCTGTGCCTTGTTGTTGTTGTTGTTGTCGTTGGTGGTAGTGGTGGTGGTGATCGTGGAATACTTTTTCTTCTCCTTCTCTCACCTCTTCTTGTTGTTCTTCCTCACCCTCCTTCCTAATAAGTTTAATTCATGTTTTCTTTTCATACTCATTTCAAAAGTACAACTTAAAATATTGAAATCACCCTAAACTAAATATTTATAATCAATGTTATGTTCTTGTAGATTGTTTTAATTACCAGTAATAAAAAATTAAAATAATAATAAACACGGTGAAGGTCAAATAATTATTGAATGTTTGGATTAAGGCTTAGCTTACAGAAAACCATAATACGTGTTTTATTCATTTTGAGATTCATCAGTTAAAATTTACCTTAATTCCTTGAATCTAGTGTCTATCATTGCAAACGTCAATACACTTAATTTTCACAATTCCTTAGTTTAGATAACCGTTAGCTTGTTCAATGGGTATGAAGGTAGTTGTCAGTTTTCAACTTTTCATTATGAATATTCAACACTAAACATCTGATCAGTCTATTTTCTCATTCTTTGTTGAGCCATGTTAAGATGAGTTATTTATATCTAATATGAGGAGTAAAGGGATATTCCTTTTACACACTATTGCGAGGCCATATTATTATAGAATGACGGAAATTGGCTGTGTAAGTTATTCGAAATGGTTATCAATGATAGCTGACTTATTTTCCATTTTCTTAAAAATTTTCATTAACTTCTGTTTGATTTGTTTTGTAGATTCATTCTGAATAGTTTCTTTATTGATACACTAACCACAATTTTATCAAACTCTGACAAGTTTCACAAAGGAATAATTTAAAATAATTCATTAAAATAAATCAAACAGAAGTTAATGAAAATTCTCAGGAAAATGTCGGATGAGTTGATCATTTTCTGTGACCTTCTCAAATAACTATCATTCCTTGATGATATGGCTTCTTAGTTGTATATAAAAGGGATGTCTAGTTGCTTCTTTTATATGATATAAGTGACTTACCATATCATTCTACCACTAAATGTCTGATAGAAATCCCTAATTTCGACTATTACAAAACACTAAAGTCGGTCAAACCACTAGAACTATAGATATGACAACATCTGATAATTATCAGATGTATAGTGTTCAATTTCAACTGATAAACAACTTCATACCTGTTGAACAAGTTAACGACTTTCTAGACTGTGTATACAACAGATGATAATTCAACTAAATACCAATTAAGTGAATTCATAACATTTTTAAAATGTTTTCATTCTTGTACTGTTTTAATTTGTTAAAGAAATAAACTGTATAGAATGTTGTGGACATCATGATGATGATTACAGATAATCAACAACAATATTTAATCTAATAAGCATAATCTAATTTAGTCGGTAGTTAGAGTCTGAATGACATACTGATAATGTTATGCTCACTGCATAAGATAAATATTCCATATACTTAAGTTAAACGTACAATAAGGATTAGACATAAATTGTAGGCTCATATTATTCAGAAGCTTAAAACAGTGAATACGGTGTAACTTTCTCTCTCATTCTTTTTGTGCTGATGAAAATTCAAGTGTAATATGTGATTATTTGTAACAGTCTGTATTTAACTACGAATATCCAGTACTGAATAGAAGTACTAGTAAATCGGTAATCTTATCCAATACTTTCATGCTTGTTAGATAAACTAATGTTTACCCAAGCTCACCAGGTCAGTCGATAATGTGTTGGTTCATGAAGTGAGTGGCAATGTGTTCATAGATTTTAGTGTAAACATCAACGATAGCCACTGATCCGTCTTCTAGTCATATATCATATATACCGAAATTAACTTTATATAACTCCAGACAACTCTGAACTACACCAGTCAAGACTCCTCACTAAAGTTTCAGGAACATCTTGAAGTTAGTCACTAGTGAGTTGGTTACTGTAATTAAACTGAGGTGGTTTGTGGAGATTAGTATTTTTTGTTGTTGATTGAATTCTTCACAGATTGATGTTGCCTTGAAAATCAGGAAGCTATCGACAGCTGTTTCGTCCTAGTTTGCGACTCTTTAGAAGTGAGAAGTCGTGATTGGGTTAGTTCAAACTTGTCGGTAGTGAGGACACTCCTCACCAATGACACTTAGTGTCCTTCGGGTAATGTATATATATAACTATTGAAATATGATATACTACATGTCCCAGATAGTTTTAAAATCGGAATAACTTCAGGTTGACTTGACTGTTGAATTCATTTCATTTTGATTTATTAAATAATACAAGCTAATCAGATTAAAATTGTAAACTACTAAATAACTTATTCTTTATTCCAGTTGGTAATTTATCAGTACCCAGCGTTGTGTTTGTAATCTCTCGTGTTTATCATTTATGAATCGATTATATTGTAACGTGACAATCGAAGAACTAATTTTCATCTACTTTGACTGATCACTAGGCCCTGTGTTTGTGTACTTTTATTGATTGATAACAAATAAATATATATCAGCCTATATCACGGCCATAGATTTGAAAGAATTGTCAATGTAATTATTATAGGTTAGTGTTAGTTGGTTGTAGGAATTCTTGTTTGACCTTGGTTTCGTTTTAGTTGACACTCGTCAATAAGATATAACATAAAATGATTTGGTCGATTCTACGTGTGGTGGTTCAACTCCCATTACTCAGTTCCACAATCTTAGATGACTCCACTAATTTTAATCGAGCTGTGATTATCGACTCCTTATGGAAATGAGACGTTCATACTGATGGACCATTGACTAGATGCATCTTACTGGTGTTTGTCAACTAGCACGAAATCTACATCATACAGGATTTTGTTGTCAATTTCCCTCGATGCAGGATTAATATTACTATTTGTTTATATATCCATACCATATCATTCTATTATTAGCAATCATTTGTAAAGAGTAACTACTTTTAGTAGCACAATAACAAGCTGTGTTTAAAAGCATTATAGAATATGTATCGTGGTTATTTCAATCTTATATTTTCACTTACAGTTACTGGAACATTTACACTGCTGAATTGCTAAGTAAAATCTCTAAACAAAGTGGAAACTGTTAAACTCTCCCTCCCTCTCTCTCTCTCTCTCTCTCTATATATATATATATATATATATATATATATATATATATATCCGCACTTATAATTAGGATGTATTTGTATGTTCTAGCTCGCCAGTCACAATCTAACCCAAACAATAATCTACATTTAGTTTTTTTTGTATCAAATGGAAACAGCTGATTAAGTAGTTTTCTCTTTCACATAAAAGTATAATATAAGAAACGTGAATAGTGTAATAAATCGGTTAATTAATGATTTTTTTTGTTGCTAATGAGCTAATCTTATTTATCATGTATTCAGTTGATTCTCTGAAATAATTTAAAGTAAGAAATTTAAGTGACATTACAAAATGCATGTTTCAACCTGTTCATAACTTTACAGTTTAAGATTGTAGCTAATGAATTGAGTTCAAGTACTAAAATGAACTTTAACAATGAAATGGATGTATACCCACTTCATGACTCTGTTAAAAAAACAAAACGTACATCTTGAATTCCACCATTAATCACGATATTTATAATCGTTATAAAAGATGTCATTCTGATGATTATCTGCCAATTATAAACACATGGAAACAAAATATTATCAAAATTCATTTCTAAATATTAGTAACTTGAAAATACAAATCATTTAATTTGATGAGAGAAAATAAAAGCTCTGATATGTGAAATGTTTCCTAAACTAAACCCATTTATAATGAGAGCTTACTGAGGAGTTTCACACTAGAACAAAATAGTTGTCCAATGCTCCCTGATTTTCAATGGTACCCTGCCAACATCAATCTCTGACATATTCAATCAATTAATCATAAATAATTTGAATTGTTCACTAATTATGTTGAACATTGAATGAAGTAAAAATGGGATAAATTAATCATTTAAATAAAGAAATTTGATTGGTTCATATTTAAAATTATTCTTTCATTGTTTAATTAATCAAATCAACTGTAGATTGATTTAACTGTTACATTTACTTGTTGAGAAAAATCCAACTCAAGAAAGAATACAGAATATTCAACAGGGAAAATGTTCTTTTGAACGATGTCATTTACATTAGCTGTACAATCGTCTATATAAAGAAATTATGTATACATCGTACTTTATTACAAAATAGAGATATTCCATCAAGTAAACAAATTATCAACATCAAAATGGTTGCAGTTATGAAGTATGAGTTATGTAATCGTCGTCAAGGTAATAATCAAATGGAAATAGATTACATCATAGTTTAAATAACTGGTAAATGTTTCTAGGGAGACAAAATTTTTATTTTATACATTAATTCTCCATTTGAAGAGTATGAAATCAAGGGTAATTGAATGATTCGAACATGCCAACTAATACCAAAGAGAAAATGGATAAGTAATTATGAAAAACAACAGAAGATTAGGGCCAGGATAATATAAGAGTTTGAATGTATCACTTCTGAATACAAATTACTAGTTTGAACTGGTGACTAGTTAAACCCTCCGCCATACATAGATTTCTGATTTGCACTTCCTTTTGATCAATTTGTTCGATTTCATGAGTAATTTAGAAAAATGACTCCTGTGCAGGGGACATGATCAGAGGTCACTAGGTGATTGTAGATGGAGTTATTGATCAATTTACTTATTCCTTTAAACAATCAAACATGGTAGTGTTAAGATAAACGTTTCGACGGAGTTTACCTTGTGAAGCCACTGTAATTTGCCTCACAACAGCTTGTATATGCACATCTATGAGGCCTGCTATGAGAGATGGTTTATTTGTATACGTGCCAATGACCTTATCTTATCTAAGTATATGTTTATGTGTATGTATATGTATATATAAGGAAGTACTGATAGCTTTCTTACCTAGAAATAAAATGAAGTAATACTTTGTGTTTCTCTACCTTTCACTAATTAATGAGATTATGGGTAGATGAGGAATAATCAAAGAAGTATTAGCTGTAAAATATTTCAGTAAGATAAAAAATACAGTAACAGATTATTAGTAATACCTGTAGGATGTAATGGATTTCGTTAAAGTCTTAACAAAGTAGGTGTCACCTAACTTCATATCTGTTAGATATCGGACAGTGATATGATAGTAAAAGGGCATTCTTACTATTTGACGAAAAGACCCTACGCAACTTCGATGTATAGAAATAGATAAGTAACATTCTAAGAGAAATAATGAGTTATGTGTATATTTTAAAATTGTTGTGAGTAGTAAGATTAGTTTTTAGAACACTGAGTAAAGAGTGATCGGTTTGCATTGCTAATTTTCACCAACTATTGACATACAGTAAAGTCATCAACCGAAACTACTAATGAGTAAATGCTTCACACCCAATGTAACTCCACTAGGAACTAGCAACCACCTCCTAGATTCGATTAGTATCAAATACATGTTTGTTATAACTACGAGTTGGATATAATATTAGCGATAGGCAGTGATAGATTATTAGATCAACTTTTGCTATCAATGTCAATAAATTAGGAAAAGGAAATATCCACCTTAAGGTTTTGAAATACGTAAATATGCGCATTCTATATACCACAACCAACAGAATATTGAATAATCTAAATAACAACTGTGTTTATATGGTCAGTTTCGGAAAATCATTTAAATATCTGTTTACCATATGCAGAAGTGATATCACATTAGAATATACATGTCTACAAGACGGAGTTTACACCAACCTTTTGTTAGAATTAAGAAGTGACAGACTACTATATACTCTATATTCAGTAGTCTGTCAAATAAATGAAAATAACACAAAATCTCTTTAAATAAACATCTGATTTTCAATTTATCCTCATTTACAATCTTTCTTGTTCACTAATTATAGACAAAGTGATAAATACATTTAAGTAGTTATGTTCTACAAGGTAATTGACTTTTTTTTTAAAAGAAAAGAATCATTAGCACATCTGTTGATCACCTTCATCCTCTTCTCACCTAATTTCAATGAGAATTTGATGAATTTTCAGAAATTCTCTCTGAATATGAACACTTCAGACTATGGAATAGTAATTATGTGTGTACGAAAAGAGAGAGGAGGAGGAGGTGAGGGGAAGCGTAGAAACAAACTAAACCTGTCAGAATTAAACATTAGAATTTTCAAACGTACTGGTTTATTTATCTACTCCTAAAGTATGCATGTATGTATCAAAAGATTTTAGGCGGTATTATTTGTCTATTACTATTTAGTCAGTTGATGAAAAACGTATACACTGTTGAGATATTTATCTACTGTAAGTGATTAGATGGTATATCTCGAGTGTTTTTCCACTATTCTACATTTGCAAAAGTAATTTTCCTTATGACAACATCAATTACTCAATCGGTACACAAGCATAGTTATTGTTGTTTCTGACATATACACTTCAATATCTGAGCCAATATAATCACAAGAATCATTGACTAAGACTATTTACTGTTTTAAAAATGAAATATTGACTCAGTGAATACGTAAATGAAGCTATAATTATATATTAATTCAGATTTTTGTAACGTTTATAAGGCCTCATTTTAACATCATCGTAATACTCCATCTAACAATACTACTAATATTCACTTAGTCGTAATAGATGCATGTCAGATATATCAGTATCAACACAGTTGTTACTAAATGTATTGATTAATTGTGGTACTGCATCACAAATTGACTAAATCGAAAGTCCTACAAGTGAATGTCTATTCATTAGCTCTAGTAGTTCAGTGTTCAATCCAAGACTTAAAGGTCATTGGCTCAAGCCTCTTATGACATTAAAGGCACACACACTGGTGATGAGTTGCCTCATAACAATTACAATAAAAGACTTCATTGATTACTGAAGTGATGAATATATTACATTAAAAGTTTACCGAACTATGTATACAGTTTCCTTAAACTATAATTATATATTACATTTACAATATAGTAACTACATTAGTGCATAGCAGAAATGAAGCTCTGAATATTCAGGATGAATGTGAATTGTCTTCTGTATATATAAAGCTCCGAAATCATTAAATTACCCAGAATAATAAACTACTGAATTGTGTATATGCTTTATTTGGTATGTAAACATAAAAAATAAAATAGCGAGCATCTACACGTCTTAATGAGTCTATTCTTAAAAATCATCTTTTAAATAAAAACTACTATCCTCATAGTTCCCATGCGCACCCACCAACTATTGGACACAAAACACTTGATAGACCGTGACAACAGCGTCCAACATGTTAAATATGTATACTAACTCTACCGAAATGGCGAAGGCCATAGCAAGTGGAGGAATAAAACCTGTTTTCTATGTTTAAAAAGAAGTAAATATGTTAACATCCTTTTGATAACTTGGTAACTATAAGAACAACGTTTAATTTTCATTTTTTTAAAATTATGCTCATTACTCAGTAATTGAATTGAGATGATTTTGTGCAAAAAGGAATGAAATTTAGCAGTTAGTTTTCGTCTCAGATTGATGTTATTTTTGTAGCACTGCAAACTAAGGACCAGTGACCAGTTGTTCCGTTCTAGTGTGGGACTTGACTATGTGCACCGTCGGTCCCATTGAAGAATCGAACTTAAGACCTTCAGGCTTTATGGTGAATGCTTAACCAGCTGTACCACTGCACCAGTGTTCAACTGTAGTATTCCTAATATCATTAGTGAAAAGTGTTTTGATTTTCTCTATCACCTTATTTATTTATTATTATTTTATCATGTTACATAACTGTTACTACAAGTATCCATAAATACATTATTTAAAATACTCTTGATCATCGTTTGATTTGGATTATAGTTGGCAAGTGAAATCCAAGACTCGCTTTACGTCCTATTTGGGACTTGTCAGCTTGATGTACCTGTACAATACTTGTGAATCATTGCTATATCAAGGCAATCCGCTCAGTATGGATATATGTTAATAGAGATTAATCAACGAGAAGGTTCAAATCCATTCTAACTATTCTTAATCATTATTTTAATTCTTCTCCTTCCTATAATTCCACTGATTTCAAATAAAACATCAGTCTTTGAATACTTTAAACTAACTAAACTTATTCACTAGTAGGTAATCAATAGACGAAGCATGAAATACCTTATAAATGCATGATATTCTCTCTAAGTTTTTATCACTTCTCGCCTTTAATCTCTCTTTTTATCAATGAATCATATGAAAGTTACGTAACGTTTTGGGAAGTGCAAAACTGTTACTGTGTCGATTATCTTTATCAATTGAAGACAATTGTACTGATGATTATTTCACTTGATGTTATTGATTTGTAATTTTTCTTATCAACATGATAAATTACTTGAGGAAGTTCGATGTCACTTTTATTCACGTTTACTTTATCATTCTATTTCAATTTGAATTCGATGTGATTTTGTCTAAGATATAAAATATAAGAACGAACTATACAAGTTGTCATAAACTACTACCTTAGAGTAACAGTACACAATTCAAGTTAACATATTGGCTAACGATCATACTGATTTTAACAAAAATCTAACTGAAAATTACTGATGATGTAATCACTTTACATAACCATGTTATGTAATTTTGATGTTGAAGAAAGAAGATTTAATGGAATGTTCATCATAATTTTATATTCCATTGTCAGTTATCTAGATCTAAGAAGAAGTTTCTTTTTAAAGACTGGAATTCTTATTCACTCAATCCAAAGTGATTCATAGACAAATGATACATGTTAATATAAATTGAATCATATAAACACAAGTAACCAATGTAGTAGCACTTAATTAGACAATTATATCATAATAGTGCAATGGTACTAATATATGCTCAAACATCTTTATGAAGATGATACTATTCGAAGGCAAGTTAGGTTGGATTGTTATTAACTTATGTAATAGTCAGTACAAAATGAAGGTATAATAAAGTAAAAGGTGTCAAAAGAGAATGGAAAAATAACAAGCTATTCATTCACGTTCATGAATTCCTTCAGTGAACTCTCTTTGTACATCTCGGTACAAATCTAACAATAAAAATTAATTAAATCAAGGAAACCTATAAGTTGTGTTAATGAATTGAGTAAAGGATACTGTGATATAATGTCTGCCACTTTTGTATTTCTATAATCCTATTTATAATTAAAATGTAGCCTAAAAATTTCAATGTTTTGACTCCAAAAGCACACTCATTCCAGTCTCATTTAATCGTGATGAGTGGGACGATTGGTGATTCTAAATCACTGTGACTCTAAATTAGATGTAGCAATTAATTAATCCCTTATTTATGGTTTTTGTAAAACGGTATATTTGGAAGTAAGTTATCTATAAATCTATGAAATATCTGTGTAGCGTTCCATAAGCCGAATAACACTTTTGTTGTTCTTCACCCACTCACCAAATGGTCTAAAATTGGTAAAACCTCGTTCAACATAATATATCTAAAATCTTTTAAATCCATCCTTACACTCTAGTCATGATATGTAATTCATTAAGAATATATTTATCCTTAATTAATGAGATGAACAACAGTGGAGACTATATCTCTATAAGTCAATGATAAACTACCTATATTCCGTAACGGATGGTGAACACTTGCTCGTAATCCTAACCAGAGGTTCTTAACGTCTTGTCAATTTGCTTCGATTTATTAAGCCTCCAACCACGACCACCACCATTCAGCTGGATGAGCAATTACGAAATAATTATTGGTAAGAAATCTGAGTAGCTAGTAAACAAATAATTATTTGTGATTCATGAATTAAAAGTGATGACGTAATAACAACTAATAGTTTAAGCAAGAAATTTGAATGTAATGGATGCATAAATGAATGAAATATAATGCAATCAAAAGAATCCATCGTTAATTGTAACAATATTTAGTACGAGAAAATATTTTATCATAATTAACTGTTTATTTAAATAAATTTAAGTAGTTAAGATTTTTACACGAAAAAATCACCAGAATGAATTTGTATCTTCCCATTGAGTCCCAGTGAGAACTATCAACAATTGGATGTAGGTACATTCAGCCAATAAGTCCCAAATAGAACGAAACATGCGTCATAGATACCGCTTGTTAGTCACAGTTCAATTTAACGAAACAACTATTGTTTACTCATTATGATATAAAGAGAAATTTTAAAGCTGATTTATGTGATTCCGCTTTTTTCTTTCTTAGCTTTGATGCAGGTGCTAATGATGAATGTCGATTTCGTTATGGAGAGCATCGAGGTAGTAATTTAGTGCTGCAACACATCACTGGACGTCGTGGATCATTTCTTTATAGACAAGAAACAAATTCTGGACATTCATATTATAGTTCAAGACATGAATCCATTACTGGCGATGAAACAAGTAAATAGTAAGTGAACTTTATGGAGGATACTAGTATCCGATTATTTATGTCTTATGTAGTCTACACATTTTAGCATGAACATTTACTTGTACAAAACGAAGGTTGATACACTCAATTCTCTTTGCTTCATCTATTTTGTTGAGTTACAATTAACTACTTACTATCTATTCTGCTCCAAAATCAAATTCCAGTTACAGTTTGTTCTACTTATAGCAATGAATCTAGTAGGAACTGAAAAGCGAAGTACATTAGTGTGACATACAAAGAAACGTCGAAAAGTACTGAATAGAATGTCCCAAATGTAATTATAATTTGAAGGGGATTCAAGAATATCAATTTACATTAAGTAGCGTACAGTGTAATTTTGGGTATTTCAATAAGTTTCCCACAACTTTATGCTTCATTCGCAGCTCTAAATTCGGTTACACTACGGTAAAGGTATGAACTTGAGTGATTCTTAATCTATCCTACTAAAAATAATAATTTTGACGAATAAGCCATTATTTATAAAACTCGAAGCCAATCAGAAATCGTTAATTGTTATTACCAAAAGTATCAAATACCAAGTCCTTGATGTGTGAATGAAATATTATGTACACTAAACATAAACTCGGTAAACATAACCTCAACAAGAACAAAATGACGACCCCAACCAGAACCTATTTAACGGTGTATGAAGTACTAACTGTGTTCATAGACAAGTGTTATATAGTTATATCGACAAGTTAATGTGCCGTTATGTCATGGTTTACACATAATAAAGCCTATATAAAGCTAAAATAATTACAATTAATCATTAGAAATGTGTATCATATACTTAATATTATCTTTTATACCGATAAACTGACTGGCTGGATGAAAATTCTCAATCTTTAGAACTAATTTGTATACTCAGATTTCCAAAGTCTATGTCATGGGCTAAAAGGATTACTTATAGTTGGCAATTATATTATCACCTTCCCACTCGCATCACCCATGCAGTACACTCTAGCCCCAAATCTTCATTAGTTTTGTGTCAATTTATATACTACTGAACAAGTTACTTAGTAGTACAAAATATATAGCGAAATATTTAGATACATTTTCTTCAATGGCATCCATCTGTGTATGCATAACTCCTGGTTCATACTATAAAATAAATTGACATTCAGCAAGTTGTTGTTAAATAACGACATGATCCATTTTTATTGCTGTTTCTTAAAAATTTAGATATTTTATATAAAAGTCATGTGGAACTTTATAATGATGAGTCAGTAGGTATGTTTTTGATGCTGTTACTTTTCATGCAGCCCACATCGTATTTATAGATAGTTTCTACACAATGAAGTATTAGCATTAAAACAGAAGTAACTTAAAGTTGTTTAACTATAGCCACCAAATTATTAAAAGTTTGCGAGTACAGAACAGACATTACAATTAGCGAACTACTAAACCTTCAAATAATTTTTATTCAACCTCTGATTGACTGAGTTCATTCAAATTAGACAGATGATCTCGAATAGTGATACCGCTTGTGACACATGATCAATAGTTGACCATCATTTCAAGAAGTGAGCTATTAACTAATCTATGTCCAATTCAATCTATTCATGCATAGTAGTGAAAGTATCGTGTAGCAGATACAAACTACTTAACAATAAAAAAACATTATTAATTAAAAACAGACTACAGTGAGACTATAAGTAACCAAAAAGTCCCTAATAGGTCCTCAACAATTAAGAGAGAGCAGTTAACTTAAATTTTCAATTGCAGTTTTCGCAGTCAGCTGAAGAATTATATCATGAAGAAATGAGATCAATAAACATTCATAGTATGTTTTTAGTGAAGTTAGATTTTGACCTACATTGAAATAGAAGAGTGTTTTGTCCCATTTAGGACTAGTAAACAGAAGCTGTGTACTTTCTATTGTTGATATCTACATTGAAAATCAAGCTCAGCTGATTTATTTCAAATGACAATACATCGTCTACTTTCACACACAATACAATTTTATTAAATTACTTATTGTAATGCTATATTGTTACACCTCACTCTGTATATAGCAACAGAAACTGATAAACTTTGGTTCTTAATAGGCTGAGCTTGAAATTGCTTGTATGCCGAAAATTCGGGCAATTACAATACATGCAAACCAATGGCCTCGATAATACCAATTAGTTCACTCACACGTCTACCCTGTAACTACTAGTCCCCAAGTTGAAATGAAGAACACAAGATAACTAAGTCAATCACCAGACAGATTATATTTCACTCATCCATTTAAATGCATAAAAAACTTGACTATGCAGTGCACCATTAGGAAGAATAACATTTATATAAAACGGATAAAATAATAATTAGGCACTGGGGAGGGTGCACAGTTACATAATTAATTGATTATAGTTACTGAGTAACAAATTATATCAGTCTAATGGGAAGGTTAGGATGATGCGAACATGATAATCATCGAAACAAATCGGTATACTTATAGCGAAAATAAACGAAGCGATCTTCTGAAAATCAGCTCGGAAAATTCACGTTTCCTTCCCGATATAAAAAAATAAATAACTGGGTTGGGAGTATCAACAACGGTTTAGTAATTGTACCGCATTCTGTACAGTTTAATGGATGAATACTTTATGTGTGGGTGTAATTTTCCTTTTTGAAATGTTATGTACCTACAATTTTTATGAATAAAACTTGCTTTGATCAACCTGACCTAGGTAGTGATAAACACATATTTAATAATAGTTTGTGGGCAGGAAATGAAATCTTTACGTGAAAATCACTTACTTATATGCATCACTCACTACTTAAATGAACGAAAAATAAACTAATAAACATTAAAATCTTTTCAGTTGACCTTAGCAACTAATAATCATCATAATATGGATTTGTGTTTGTTACTAGGTAGTCATGTATCATGAATTAGGATTGTTTATAAAATGGATGAAACAATAACAACAAATTACCATACAGAAAATAACAAATGGAAAAATGTATATACATAGTCAGAAAACGCATATAACCACAATATGTGAATCTTTTACAAACTCTATTCCTTTAATTAGTCTCAATTACCAAGTAACAACTAGTAAAAGACATAATTAGTTACCGTTTTGTTTTGAATATCAAGTAAAATTGTCAATATTTAGTTATAATTTCTCATAACTGAATGACTGGTTCCTGTTATTCTAAAATCTTCATTTCATCTTGAATATAATGAACATTTGAAGAGTATTGATTTACTTCAAGGTAGTTGATATAGAAGTTCATATCTTCTTCTTTTGCTTTTCTCTTGAATACTCATTAATTTGTAAGTTATATACCTTTTTTTCAATTTGTAAAGTACTTTGAAGAGAAATTGTTGCTATTAAGTTGTCAAAAGACTTGATTGTTCAGGGAATCATGTTATGATTACATTAATTGATCTTTAACTAGTTAACTTATGTTATATATTGACAGGATACCAGCTGAAAACTAGGAAGTACTGGAGAGCTATGCTGTCCCAGTGCTACAGTCCTGAGAACTGGGTACCCTAGATTCCTTCACATAGGTATCATGTTGGCAAACACCCAACCATCTGCACTACTTGGCCGGTACCTAATAGTAGAATTCCTATTTTCGTCAATTCGTAATATAGAGCCTGATGATCACTTATTGTCATTGGTGATAACTATCTCACTTACAACAAGTCTGAACTCTACCAGTCACGACTTTTCACTAGAGTTTTAAGAACCTCCTGAAGTTAATCATTAATGATCTGATTATTGTAATTGAACTGAGATAGGTGTTTTTTTGTGATTGGCATTTTTAATTAATTTAATACGCCAAAGGTGGATGTTGGTATAATACCATTGAAAACCAAGGAGCATTGGACAATTGTTTCAGTTCTATCTCCTTAGGCGGAATATTGAGTGCACACTGCTGAGGAGTTCCA
Organism: Schistosoma japonicum; assembly: GCA_025215515.1. Lineage (NCBI taxonomy): Eukaryota > Metazoa > Platyhelminthes > Trematoda > Strigeidida > Schistosomatidae > Schistosoma > Schistosoma japonicum. Next base: position 14,562,611 of record CM046066.1, read on the forward strand.
CATCAAAGTGAAAAACAGCTATTCAGTACTCTCTGGTCTTCAGTGGCACCGTGCCAATATCAATGTGTGACGTATTTACTCAATTAAAATTACTGTGCTCCAAAAGATTTATCCCGATTCCTATTACTGATATAGTCTTATTTTGTTATAATAGACATGAATCAAATTCTATTGATGATTAAATTATAATGTAAGTCCTCTAGTCCGAGTGGTCTAAAGTTGGCATAAACTGTATATTTGTAATATGCTGAAATGATATAAAAAATTTGTATCACATGAGGAAAGTTTTTTGAGATAACTGGTTCAGTGGAATATGCTGATTATTTATGAGACACCAGTTTAAAATGTAGTTATACTATTAGAATGCCTCTACAGCTAATTGATGGACTGTTACCATTGGCCTACAATTTGATCGGTTATTGTTCATCCCTATGTTGTGATTTTCCAGTTGACCATTTTGATGGTCCACTTCATCAACCTGATTTCGAACTCTGTAATTGATTGGCTTTTTACTGACTAGTCAAAAAACACATGATTTATTCTACTAGACTAATTGTAACAACTGTGAGATTTATTACATCAGTCTAATGGATCTCACAGGGAGTTTTTAAAAGCATGGAAAAGAAGCTGGAGGTGAATTGGACACATACTAAGAAAACCATCGAAATGTGTCACAAGAAAAGTATTAACATGAAACCCTGATTGTCAAAAGAAAAGGGGGAGATTAAGAACAAATTACATCGGGGATTGGAGATAGACATGAAGAGAATGAAGAGCTCTTGGGAAGTGCTAGAAATGAAAGCTCAGGACAGACTTAGTTGGAGAATACTGGTCGGCGGCCTATGCAACACATGGATTTATCATTTTAATGTAACATTCAGAAACTTCTAGTATTTCAAGATCATAAATAAACTTATATGTACTTTGTTTTCCTTTCATAAATCAATCTTAAAATTAAAGCTCCTTCACATTTACTATCTTGGCCTTTCTGTTCAGTATTCAGCTTCGAATCATTTCGAAGCTGTTAAGAAATCACGGTTTAAGAAATAACTTACAAAGTGTGTAAGTATACTGTCAATACTGAGTTTCATGAATTCTACAAACAATGTTTAGTGTGAAGTGTTTCTTAGCCTCTAATCATTTTCACATCTCCATTTCAACTTGAGACGTATTTACTGGTCACCGAAAATCGAAATCCTCCTAAGTTGTAATTGATGTTGACAGATAAATGATGAATAGGATTACTGCCATATAATAAATGCGATAGTCTGAATCTTTCGTGATCTCCCATTTACTAACATGTAACTGTTTTTATTCTTAAATGAATTGACTACTAATTAATCTGCATTTCGTTTAGCAAATTTTCAAATTGCCCCCTCCCCCTGTATTCTATCCTTAAAAAGTATTTTTATGATAAAATGCAAATAGATTTACAGTTTATATCACTGGAATTACCTGCAGCATGAAAACATCTGTAACCATTGTAGTTTCAGTATGGGACTCTGTCATTCATGACTATATCAGGTATTGGATTTAGGTCAATTAGGCTCAGTCGTGGACGCCAAACTAGTAGACCTACTGAATTGATTGATAATGGTTTACGTTGCTGGCTTAATCAATTCTTGATACTCTAAATAACACCCGACATGATGTTGTTGTAGAAAAACAGTGACAACGAGTCTCATAGTATAATCAAACATGTCTTTTTTCTGTGATCGTCTGACTGACGTTAGTTTCTAATGTAAAATTCTAAAATTCATCAATTTGTACAACACCCTACACTAAAAACAGCTTATGCTAAATTACAGTTCATCATTACGCTTATTGGCATCAAGATGTTTTTGTAGAGCATGGGATGCAAAAATTGATGCTACGTGTTATGTGTTTATGAACAACACAGTAAAAATATGATTTACAAAATAAAAACATCTTTTCTAGGCATCCTGACAGTTGTGAAATGGTAGAAAATTGCAAGACTGATTATTAATAGAAATAATGATTTGGTATACTCTCGCTAGTGAAATGGATTAAGACATTTTTTAGTAAAGGAACCGGAAATCATAATCAGTGGGACTGAATATGGAATATCTTATTACACTAACAAGAATAATCACATCAACCACGAAATGACTTTTCCATAGTTCAAATGATTACACTGTGTAACATAAAATATTCATTAAACTAGTGACAGGCGGATCACTACACTTTTGAAATCATCTTCAGGTGAGTTAGAGAATTCGGATGTACTTGTGGTGGTAAGTACATAGGAAAGACTGAAAGAATAGCTTTCGATATGATTCTAAATACATATACTTGAATGGCATTTTAGTTTTCATAAGTGTAATTTCCAGGCAACTGTTGAATAGATAGAATAATGTGAATAATTTTTAAGTCATTCAAAGTCATTGGCAAATAAGCAACTCCACTTTCATTCTGTTTTGTGAAAGTAATTACTGTCTAACATTTTTCACTTGAATTATGTGTGTGGAAAGAGCGTGAAATGAATCTTTCATTACACTAGTTGTTAATATTTGGTAACTCATATGCAATTCGAGCAATCCTCACAATATGAGTTAACTTTTGCACTGATTTTATTGATTAATTATATCTACAGCTGAGGAATACGATAATAGAACAAAATAACTATTTAGTGATTCTTGTCTCATTGGTTTTCTAACCCAGGTCACTTAGCGATACCAACAAACTCTTCTAAATTGACTAAAGTTAAAAATGTCCGCTATCAGATACTGGCTTAGTATTCTAAGAGTTAGGTTTGAAGTCCCTGAAACCAACTCCTTTGGGTTGTCGATGTACACTATTGAATTTTTCAGTAGTAGGCCAAAACATCTGTCTAATAGTAAGTCCTAGATTTTAATATTGCTAGACCGATATCGATCTGAGATGGATACAAACAATAAGTTAAATATCGGTTTCCACAAAAGCCACTTCAAATCAATTAAAATAGTAGTGAAATCCCTATATATGAGTCAAATTATGTTAATGAAGGGTTATAAAGAAAGGACACAAATTATGGAGGAATTATGAAACTGTGTATAAAACTGTGTATAAAACTGTTAAGTACTTTTCTAATACGTAATATGGAAGTTCTAAAAAGATGTTTCATGACACATGGAGACAAGTCTTGAGGTATTGAAAATAACTTCAGAGTTGCATGATAACGATTGTGAGATGGATTGATTATTATAGAAAAAGGGAATGCTGACCAAAAATCAACTAAAGAATGAAGGAATGAAGTTATCTTTTGGAAGAATGAAATAAGACAATGTTTGTAACTAAAGTTACTAGGTCAGTGGTAAACTGACAACTGCATCTTTATTAATGCATAAGTTTGATTACAATTGTTAAATAGCAATAGCTATGATAAAACACTTCAAACTCGACAATGTCATTAGGTTGACTGTTCTAAAATATTTCTATTGATGACCACTTGTTTACCTCTAATCAGATGATGTAAAATAGCACCGGTGAAAGCATGTCAGCTTTTTAATCTTCGCTCTTATGGTATATGGCATATTTTATTCTTCCGACATATATTTTGACATGTTTATGTAAACAAGTATACATTATTAGACGTAAGATGAAGTCAAAATTTTTTATTCAGTTCTGTCTGTCTCAATTTGCTATTAATTCGAAATACAGTGGCTGTGTAACCATTTAGATACACTCTTTTCAATCCAACCTTTAGTTGTTTCATCATCTTTGAAGTTAAGTCGTAGAAACTTTTATTTTTTTTCTCGTCAGTAGTACACTCAATTTCATTCGTTTCTGTCTTCACATTTACTAGTGAATTTTTATGAGTAACCATTATCTCTTAGACAAGTTTCAACTATGAATAATTTCTATTATGTCCTCTTTAATCATAGAAATAATAAAATTAAGGAATTCGTCTTATACCACTACATTAGCAGTGATACAAACACTTTTAACATGGTGCTTTTCAACACATGTTTTCATAATCTACTATAGCAACATTTCACTGTGATTGTAAACTCTCTCTATATTTATCTATCTATCTATCTATCTATCTATCTATCTATCTATCTATCTATCAGAAACAGAAATTTAATCATTCGACAAGTAACATGATAACTTTTCAAATTTTTTTACTATTACTATCTCCGTTCTTCCCTTTCCTACCTCCTACCACTTACATTTTTGTTACTCTTTTCCTGGTGTAGAAACAGGTATTTATTCTTCTTTCACATAGACTCTTCCGTTATCGATCGAGTTGCTTTATTTTACAAGTTAACAATTTATTTCATTATGATTCTCTTGCATAAAATACTACTTATTAATAAGTATATAAGTAATTAGATAGTGTATCTCAATAATCAGAAAAAAATCTCTTCCTAGATTTTTGAAAAACAAAATGATTCAATGGAAAAGAAAGACAAGTTAATTAGATAGAAAATGAAACGAGAGCTAATCGAATCATTATATTACATATAGATTTCAATCGACGTAATGGTTTACAGTACAGCTGACTGTACTAATCTCTACTAATAGCATTATTATTATTATTATTATTATTATTGTTTACGTCGCCATTCCTAGGGGAGGGGGGAAGTAGGAAATGTACACATATATGTATCAATGAAGTATTAACAATAAACTAGAGACCTGAATGAAAAAATGAATATTAATCATAATAAGAAATATTATAGCTCTTTTGCTTTCGAAAAATCAATACTGAATTTTTATTGGCCACGTATATATATATATATATATATATATATATATATATATATATATAAGATGATTATTAACTAGGTTGTGAATCTTCGTGAAATGAGGGATGGGTGATAAAGTTTGGCAGTAAGCTGTCTATAATTTTACATAATCCTATAAAGTCATTAACCGTTTATCTAAGAGATGATGATGTAAATGGGAACTTCTGGTTAAAGTCCGCTTGATAACTGTAAGAAATAATTGGAGAAATTGTGTTATTACTTAGAACTGATCAGATTGAAACAAATCGATACTTTAGCTTCTTGTAGATGTTAAATTACAGTATCCTTCCATTTACTTACATTTATTCAATCCGCTTTAACAATATTTTCAGTGTTATGCCATTCATTCATTTTAGTATTTCTAAAGCACTATTTTGATTTTCTTTTTACAGTAATTATTTTATTAATTTTATCTCATTCTCACAGTATGATTTGATACCTTGAGCTACTACGAATTCCTGTAGAACCAGAGAATAATTACCTCATAGTAATGCTGATAATATAAAACATATGATGTAAGCATTTGAGAGGCGATATCATTACCTTTGGGTGTAAGGTTACATTTTCGGGATTTACACCATTAACAGTCATCAATCTTTTGAGTTTGAAGCTCCTTTTAATAAGCAGTGTATGAAAGCCAAAAACAGACTAGGAAAATGGCATAACTACAATGTTATTAGCAGTTTAAAGTGATGTCATGTCTACGTTAAGTTACATATAAGTAATGAGTGATTCAGCTTGGTATACCACACATATTCGGTACACAGCGCTGACCGATGCTTATTGTTACCGTTTAGGAGTGTAGACATTTCACGAATTGTCAAATGCGTTTAATTTTTAGGAGAGAATCAAATTGTATTGATCTAATAAATCAATTTCATCATAATAAGATATGTGTTAGCGTTTTCAAGTAAAGTTGGCCATAACAAACAATATGTAGAAACCAATGTATTCCTGTTAGAATGACGATGAAAAAGAACAAAGTGTAGTATAGGGTTAATTCAGTCCATCATAGACTTAATATAAGGATATAAAACTATATTGAACACAACACAATAAATTTGTTATGATAGGTTTCTCTTCATTTATGTGCTGGATTGTCTTTTAACGTATTGATTTATATCTTAGATATTGCAAAATAATTCTGATTTTATACTTCAGTCCTTACAGTAACAAAGTGAATGACATAAGTAAGACGGAATTTCCACTCAGTCAGTTACTATGCAAGTGACTCAACATAAGCTTTTAGTAAAATAAAAGTATGTTTTATTTAGTGGATGAATTGTAAATGTATGCGTTTCAGACCACTTTTCAGAGCATACATTCATCTATATTCAAGAAGAAGGTTTTATTTGAAATATAAGAGAATATCAGAAATCAGGCTAACTATGATTATCTGTCATGCTCAATGACCTCACTGTCTTCGTACACTGACTAGCTAAAACTGCTCAGATTAATGTATCAATCTGCTCATAAAGCTAAGTACTGAGCAGAGGTTTCGGTCGACCTTAGTTGTTCGCCATGTTGTCAAGTATATTAGGCACAGTAACTATTCACTTGGACAGGAATTTAATCACTTTCGATTCAACGCTTTTGAACAGCTTAGAAACATGTCACATAACCAAGACCCACTTAGGTTCACTAGTTGACTTTATGAAATGTTGGCGACAACGAAGAGCGGAATGTGTAAAACACACATTATTAGTTAACATTTTCTGTCAATTTAACGTCCCATTTAGTAAGTGAATGCAGTGAAAATAAAGTATAAATCTTATTAGATTAAATATTAAATGTTTGGATTTCTTTCCGTAAATGTTCAATATGAATATATCGTTGTGGTAAAGTTCAATATACCAAACGATAAACATTAATCATAATCAAAGTAAAGGGTTGGAATGAAGATTCTAATAGAAATCACACTCTAATATACAATAGACACCTACTAAATAAAAAGAAAATGTAACTTAAAACGCTAGATAAAACACATTTAATATTGAAAATAATGTGAATAAATACTATAGACAACCATTGTTTGAGTTGGATTGTGGCTGGCCAGTGGAATCCAGGACATCCGTTTTGTTCCGTTTGGGACTCATCGGCTGGATGTATCTACATCCCAGTGTTGATGTTTATACCAAATGATGAATCCCAAATGGGTTGAAACTCACATCCTAGACTACACTTGTTAGTCACAATCCAACTCAAACTATCACTATAGTGAGGTGATCCGCTCGGGATGCACGTATAGCAACAGAGGGTTTGATCAATTTCAGTCAATAACAAATCAACGGTAAGTTCCAAATATACGCTAATTATACTATAGACAAACCTTTTAACTCGAAAATCTTTTTCATTAATAAACTTCAATCATCTTTTAAATGTCTCATTACCAAGGTTAAACTTGATAATTTCAAATAAACTGAGCAATAGATGGATTACTTCTAAAAATGAGTGACACACATTTGTAATATCCTAATGAATAGAAATTGAGATTTCTGACGTTTCATAGCTTAGGGCAAGTTGATTATTCAGAGAAAAATGAATAACCGAAATGAATTAATACAAGATTGAATATTGCACAATGGAACAGATCAAAATCAAAATAGGTTTGTACAATCGAAATGCAAATTCGATCGTGTGATGTTGAGTCATTTGGGTCAAGGTGATTTAAAGTTAGACATGTTTATGTTAGTGTTATGTAAAATGTGCATTAGTTGGAATAAAGGACATGGTTCCTCTCACCTCTACAAAGAATTGCGTTAACACTCTAAGTTGTGTTGAATATGATGCTTTCTACATTGGCGAGTCTTCTCAAGCAATCAAAACTCACGCCAATGAACATGAAAGCTCCACTAAATGACCTCCTATTAAATTTTTTGAATTAGGAAAATTACAAATCAAATCAGTATACGCTATCTATCATATCCATAAAGTCTATATTAAAAATATCCAAATTATTCTAAATGGCTTTTCCAATTATTAAGAAATGATGAATAGCTGAAGCGCTTCACTTATTGTTAAATCCAGTCTAAAAGAGGGCTTTACTATTCACATTTACATGGGCTTTCTATCCAAGCACCTCTAATTATTGTAGATCATATTTCATTCATTGTGAACCCACAATTTTATCATGTCGCATATTTATCTAACCCTTTCACATTACACCAACATATACATGTCTCACTTTAAATCACCTTGACCCAAATGACTCAGTATGACATGATCAAATTTGCATTTCGACTGTACAAACCTATTTTGATTTTGATCTGTTCAATTGTGTATTATTTAATCGTGTATTAATTCATTTCGGTTATTCATTTTTCTCTGAAGAAACAACTTGCCCTAAGCCATGAAATGTTAGAAATTTTAATTTCTACTCATTAGGATATTATAAACGTGTCACTCAATTTTACATCTTTTACACAGTTTCAGTCTGTTGTGTTTCATTTGTCATAATCTAACAAGCAAATTGTTTTAAATCAATTAGTGACAAAAAATGGAAAACAATTAATATCTTTGACGAAATTTATTGCAGGTGATTCACATAGTCTTGCGTTAAAACAAAGGCTTGAATCAGTTATTAACAGGATATTTTATGTAGCTAGGGTAATTCTTGTTTAGCTTTTTTAAAGCATGTTTGTGTTTTCCGGGATAGGAATACCAACCCCATCCCTAACCCTCCTCCTTTACCCAGGCTTGGAACTGGCAGTAACCACCCCCCTCACCAAGGGTAACTGTTATTGAGAAGTTTGTGTCAGTGATTTATAACAGCATGTAAACGATTGTGTCACAAGTGAGAGGAGCAGTTATGACCTACATGTGATGGCAACTAGACACATACCTAAATGATTCAAATGAACTCGAATGGCAAAATAAAAGAATACGAAAAACAGCCTTCATCGTTTATTGTTCAACAGTTAATTGAGGAAGGCTACAAACATGATATCAAATCATCGTTTGTAGTGTTGTATAAAAGTGCTTTAGGATGCATTTTGCGGTTTCCTGAAGCCTTATTTATACTAAGGTTTAGAGGCTTCCTCCCCCCTTGTGTGTTTAAAATCTATGTGTACTTTTCCTAAACTTAATGTGGTAGATTGTGATTCACAATATTCACCTTATTATCCTCGTTTTCCTATCTTATACTCTAATTTACATAGATGACCTTTATTTTATATATATATATGCCCTAACAAGCGTTTGTGATCAGATTGTTCGAAATGTTTCGCACAAATATATCACATAGCCCTGAAAAACGTCGTCTTCTTATTGTAACCTCAAAATGATTAAAGAAAACTCACATCAGAAGTATGACTTTAACCTATAGTTGTCAGATTTCCAGCTTCGCGTAGATTTTACAGAGCGTAGAACTGGATGTTACAAATAATTCATTCATCATCACAGATTAATGTTGCTAGGGTACGATTGGAAACCAGGAAGCATTGGATAGCTGCTTCGTCCCAGTATGAAGCACCTCAGCATACAGGTATTATTATTTATTACAATTACATTCTTACTATGTAAACTTGTAATTAACTATCATAATAGTTAATAAATGAAAAGTGATACACAGAATTAATTTAGGATTAATTACTATGTCAACCAAAATAAAAATCAGAAATATTCTCTTGCATTCTCTTTCGAAAATTTCTTCACTAAATTCATTAAAAAAATTGATTCAATACACTTTCGAGGCGTAAGTAAATTCAACTGAAAGATTCTGATGAAAATAATAAATATCATCATCTTTTACTATTCCATTGGATAGAATTTACCTTATACTAACCTTTTACAGACTCTTCATCATTTTATTAAATATATTTTTCGAATTCATAACTACTAACTAATTATTATGATGCAACCACGATGAATTTGTATCTTCCCGTTGATTTGTCAAGGACTGAGACTAGTCAGTCTCTGTTGCTAAATGTGCATTCTGAGCAGATTGCCTCGATATAGCCATTAATCACATGTATTATTTAAGTTAGACTGTGACTAACAATCGAAATCCAGGATGCTCGTTTCGTCCTATTTGGGACTTGACGATTGAATGTAACTGTATCCTAAATTTTTATGTTCACACTGAAGTTCGAACTCAGTTGTTTCGTGTCAAACGCTAAACGCGTTTACCACTAGACTACTGAATCCAGACAGTCACATTTGTGCAACGGGTATATGAGTAATTAGGATGAATTAACATCTTATAGTTGATTTGTCATAGACCTGAAACTGATCCAGCTTCTGTTGCTACATATGCATTCTGACTATTACGATGTTACTAAAATTTCCCATTAAAATAAACTTAAAATAGAGTTCAATCAATCCAATAGAAACTGATGTAAAAATGTGAATTTCTATTGTTGTTTTCCTCTTTTTTTTTAATATTTTTCAATTTTTTTATTTTATAAAATGAGTGGGTGTATCCTAATTATGATTGGTTAATATTGAAGGTCAGGCAGAGATAGTTAAGTGAATTAGGATAATAATAGATTATATTACAATAACTTGGCATTTGATCAATAAATCCATGACAGACTATCCAGGTAAGAAGACGGGCAAACTAGTTGTTCACTAATACAAAATAAGCCAATCATAATGAGATTGAATAGTTTAATTGAATGGCTGACTAGTTGATTGATTGTATGAATAAGAGAGAAGAAATGATGAAGACAACAAGAAAAAAAAAAGAGAAGTAAAGAAGACAAAAAGAATAACATCTAACATGATGATAATTTGAAAATTATGTTATTTTTCTGGAAATAATGAAAACCTTTAGTTGTTTCAATGAAACAGAAGAGAAATGCAAAAACTGTTACTTACAAAAAGTGATTGTATGAAATCTTAATTGAAATCAATTAACTTCTTTATATTCATTGAACATTTTACATTTGAATGAATAAAATTTCATTAATTGAGAATATTCTATGATGTATCAAAGTGAATCAGTAAAGTGAACTACATCTTTAAGTATCATTGTTTGGAATATTAAGAATGTGGATAGTTTGTTGTCGTAAACAAGAAGTAAAGAGAACTAAAGTGAAAGAAAAGCCAAAACAGAAACAAAAGTACTCAGTTAATTATAATGAAAATGATAAACATAATGATGATGATGATGGTGATAAAAATTGTAAACTGAAAAATGATATAAATATTAATGTTAAAATAAGCAGTGATTCATATGACAGTATTAAGAATGGATATTATCCTAGACAAGAAAGAAGAAGTCTACCGGATGTTGTAATACCTTCAGCAAATTTAACATTAGACTCATATAATATATCACCATTAGTTCAACGGCCTAGTTTACATATTGACTATGAAACTGGACGTAGACCAACAATGCTATTGGAGACTACAGCTAAACTAGCTGAATCTGAAAGTACTAATCTAGATGACAATTATCCTACAGAATTTTTCAATAAATCATTTTTCAATAATGATTTAAAAGTAAGTAAAGAAGAAAATAAAGATATTATATTAAGTAAACGAAGAGCTCATAGTCTTATCTCAACAAATCAACAACAAATAATAAATAATAATGAAGTACATCAATCAAGAAAATCAGAAGTTGTACGTAGTATTGACAATGGAAAAAGATTAACTTCAACAAAACGACTTAGTCTATTCATAGCGAAACCATTAAAACATTTTCGTAAATCCAAAGATAGTATCCATTCAATTCATTCACAAAAGATTAACATAGATAATAATAATAATAATAGTAAAGTAAACATTATGCCTACTATACGTAATACTTCAACAACTAGTAATAAAATGAAATCCTCATTGAAACGTATTAAACATTCAAAGTTATTTTCACCAATAAAATTATCACATGAGAATATTATTCCAGTGAAAGATCAAATAAATCATGAAAATTATTCTGAACAATCAGAGGATAGTTTAGGTCAATTGCCTACAACAAAAAATTCTATTTTTCGACATCTTCATACACGTAATGTTGATTTACATCATCAAATGATAAGAAATTATGAAATGAAAAACCGACATTTTCATGATAATTCAGAACAATTACCTTCAATAAATTCTAAAAATGTTGTATTAAGACGTGGTTCTCTTTGTATTTTTAGTCAAATTGATGAACCAATTGTAACACCATTTGCTCAAATTTTGGCAAGTTTAAGAAAAGTTCGAGCGAATTTCATTATATTGACAAATGTAACAAGTACAAGAGAGTAAGTCACTGTTATTTATTAATTTTTTAATGTAAAAGATAAAATTATTTTAAATACTAGTAGGATGAATTTGTATATTCGCATTGATTCGGTATTGACTTTAGATGATCAGTCTAGTGGTGAACGTAGTGGCATTTGACAAGAAACGGACTGAGTTCGAATCCTACTGTGAACATCAACATTAGGATGCAGGTACATTCAGCTGACGAGTTCCAAATGGGATGGAACACGCATCCTAGATTCCACTTGCCACTCACAATCCAACTTAAATGATATTTTGAATACTGTTTTCATAATTTTTATAATTCGTAATTGATTTAGTGAATAGAATCACTTCTGGTAGATTTCATGCCATAGAATCGCGTGTATACACAAATGTAAGTTTAAGTGACAATGAAGAGTATTTCAAAATAGCAACAAATAATCAAGTATAATAACCATAAAAATCAATGTTATACTTATCTAGAATATCACAGCGATTAAAACAAGAAAATTCTGAAATTAGTTTACGTATACAACATAGAATTTCAGAATACATAACTAGTAATCATATGGATTATGTAATATTTGTTAAACAATTCTTAGAGGTAAATAGTGAATCATAATTTTGGAGTTTGAAAATAGGATAGAAAATGAAACATTTTCGAGAGGTGCATGGAAAAAAAACCAAATGTTTCCTCCCTACCCCTCACATAGTTACAGAAATGTAACATTGCTGACATTAGTAGTTCTATTTTAGAATATCTTGCCACTACTGGTCATTCATTCAAAATAGATTCATCTTTTATAGCCGTCTACATGGTGAACAAAAATCTACTAATGTCAGTAAGTTTTCACTTTCCTATATATTACTGACGTCGTTGTTATACAAATAGAGAAACCTAATTAATGTGTACAAAAGAAATTTGTCCAACCTCTGCTCCTACCACGAACTTGCATTATTTTCATATAATCCTTTTAATTATGATTTTGTTTTCATTCTACCTTGTTTATTTAAGCATCTCTGATAAAATTAACACCTTGACTCTTGTTTCCATCCACCTCATAGATACATTTCATTTTCTCTGAAATTATAGTTTTCCTTCTGTCTCTAATTATAGCTTAACAAATATTCCATAATCTATGGGGTTATTACTTATCTACCTGAAATCCTACGTTGTTTACGTAAACCAATTCCAGAATTTTATCTATCTAATCACTATAGCAGTCTAAATAAGAATAACATTGGTTTTATTATGTTGGATTGTTTGTTGCTATCTTAGAATATTCAGTGGTATTAATTTAACGCATACCCATATATACGGGATTGTACAACTTTCGTAAATTAAATCGACTAAAAGTAATTGACTTCACTGAACCAAATTTTTATTGTTCATAATTCAAAAGTGGGGGTGTTTTCTATTTGATTTTATGCAATTGTTATGTGAATTATGATGATCCTAGATTAATCTTTTGGTAATATTGACATCTAATTCTATAAATACATAGGAAGATGATTCCCAATCCAGTTACAGTTTCATTGAAAAAACTTCAGGTATATTAAGTTGATTGTTATTAAATGAAAGAAAGACAGTTTATTGATGAATGTCAGTCATAAATTGTCTTGGATCGGGATTGGGTGGGGAAGTATCACTGTGCAAACTATTGTCAGCATTCAGTCATTTCTCTACTCATTAACTGGCTATGTATTGATCATATGAGTTAAGTAACAATAACTTTTTCATTTTAAGGGTCTAGAACTGTCTGCAACTAACTTACGTGAATATATCAATGTAGTGTAGCTCAATAACTTTAACAAAAACAGAATTTAATTGATTCAATTATAATCTTTTACCAAAACAACACTCTGATATGCAGCATTCACTTAAAGATGACACAGGGAAATGACTGAAAATAATGTTTAACACATCGAAGATACTACGAATAACTCCACCAGAAATATTTCCTAATCAATCGCATGATATATTTATTTTCTTATATTGTAACTTAGTTTTAATTCGAATAATTTAGAATGACACTTATTTCATACTCCTCTCATTCTAATTCTATTTCATTTGTCTGATAATGATAATCTCGGAATGAAGTATTCGAAATAAAAGTCATGAAGTAACTTAGTACAAACACTAAATCGAATGTACTACAAATGTGTTGAATTAACTTCTAATAGAAACGTAAGCAGCCTTTCAGACAAGCCGAAGATAAATCATCATGTACATACATATTAACATCTTAAACATAAATAATTTTCAAATAATTGAGATTGAGAAGAACCAATAAAGTGTGTAGGTGAGATTAATAGGCACCTTTAGCCCATGTAGTGGGAAGAATCGGGAGATAAACACCCACGTAATAATACGTATAATGACTTACATGAATAAAAAAAGTAAATACAACTAACGAACATATGAGAGTCTATATAATAGTCTAAACCAGTTACTAGGATATACCACCCTACATCAGTAGTTCAGAGTTATTTGAAAAAACAAATCAAAATTTCAACATTGCAGCATAATTTTAACCCATTATAATAACCCTATCGATTTGTTTGTGTTTCTATGCCTAGATCTGTCGCATACAACTACTGAAACCAATAAATTAATCTTATCTAAGATTTCCACTTAAATCCAACATCGTTAACCTAAACGAGTAGGATATCATCGAATAAGGACTGACGTCAAACCGGTAGGTGTAAAAGGTGTACATCATTAAAAAGGACTCACATAAGTCCAAGCATCAATAGATTGATTTAATAACGTAATAAGATTTATTCCACTAATTACATAGATTAGTCGACTAAATGCGAAATTCAAGAGTAGGTGACAAAAGAGTGATTTAATGGTATGATGTGAATGTATTTTTCAGTTATTCAGTATATTGCTGAGGCACTCGAATATACTGAATAGAGTCTTTGAATCATAACTTAAATCAACTTTAATTATGTCCAGTTGTTTGTATACATCACAAATTGATTGGGTACTAATGAAAACCAACGCGCGAGCCTTTGTGCCTTATAGGTGCTCGCCTTTATTTGGGTAAACTGTTGATACGACTCTAGAAAATATGAATGGTTGGATAGAGGAATTAAAATCAGGTAGTCTGCATCTACCAACACAGTCTAGGCCAACAGTTAGGGATTTCATGGACTGATGTCACGTTCAAGTCTGGCCGCCCTTACTTTCTTTCACCATGCTTCTACCCCAGCCACCATCGAGCGACAAGTTAGGCTGTGGCAAAGCACATGGAATGCCTGTCCCAACTATCTCAAGTGATGAGGGTTTACGACCACTTTGACCGATTTGCATTGCTTTCCCAGTACTCCGTATCTTAGACCGATATTACTTATTTCTCATTCCACATTATAGCTGCGATATTATATAGATTTCTGTCACTAAAAACATGGAACCTACATATACCTCCTATTTTCATTACTCATATTTCACATCCATTCGTTAAAACACTACTTTGCAGTACACTTGGCCTATTATTTACGACACAGGTAGCACACATCGGTAAGATCCAATCAAGGTTTCTGAATCCTAGCTGAAATTTTATCAGACACCGACTTACCATGGCTAATGAGACTGTCATTACAAGAGAGGTGATTAATAAACTTAACTACTCCACTCTCTGTAGCTAGTTTAGTCGATGATATGGACCAGTCATGACGTAAAATTTAGCATGTCACGCGAAATGCATTCCAAATATGGTTGTAATGTTACTCAAGAGAATCAGAGAGCTCTTTATTTGTTCTCATTTTCACTGATTAGGACTACATCGTAAGTACATTCTAAGTTGACAAGTAGGCATTTTTAAAGGGGTTCAACTTCTGAGAGGTCAGATGAAGAAAGTGTGACTTCTAGGAGTATATATATAACGAAATTAAATAAAAAAGAGGATAAGGAGCAACCCTGACTAACACTACATGAGGTTAACAGTTCTCGATCATAAAATGACTTATCCGAATAAGAATGAATAGTCATTTTAATATTTTTTCATTTTTGCAAATTTTTTTCCGTCATTTTCTTAAAGTTTGTCGACGTGAATAGACCTATTGATTATGTTTTTCTGTAGTAACGTGCCGATAGCAAGGTGTTATCTGTCCATCTAAGACCTCGTTTGTAAGGTCACTCGAAGACAAGGTCATCAGGTAGAACAAATTTGTTTTTATGAAATAATTCTAAAGAACTCCTTCCTAGATGTAGTGTTCGTGTTGTTATAGAGAATTCAGAACTAGCGTTTCATTGTATTTGAGAGTTGGCTCCCATATTAACCTGTATTACAATGTCAATGTTCATACAAGGACTCGAACGTTGTACCTAACGCCATAAATATATAGTATAAAAACGAAAACTATGAGTAACATGGTGGGGCCTCTTTTCAAGATACACTTTAGCTATCAATATCTGATCAAAATTTAATACTGAATATAGACAGTTGAAGAGTATAAACTATGATGAAACTGATTAAAGAATAGAATGATCCGAAATATGATATTTACTAATTTATTATTTTTTAAATGTATTAACTGTTTTATTATTGAATTGTTGACTGTAGTCTTCACGTCATTTTATTTAAATTACACTTAATCAATGTTGGTAGACTTCAGTAAAGCGCAATAAAAATAGCGAAGGAAATGGTGGTACCATTGGGACTTGAATGTTGCGTCACCCAGTCTCACAGTTTAAAGAAGTAACTAAGAGCTATTCATATTGCGACTAACCTTGTGCACGACCGAGTTATTTACACTAGTTGATCAGCAATAATGATTATATAAACATCAGATTAGTTTATACTCAGTGATCAATCTTTATAGTGATTATATGTTTAGTATACTGATGCCTTCTAGTCAATCAAATAAAAAACGTAGCGTCTAGAGAATTCATTTTTGAATGGTATACATTCGCAGTGGTTTGTATTGACATCTAGCCAAAAATAATAGAACAAAATAAATTTCTGCCTAATCTATCACTATCCTCTTGCAATGATAAGTAATGCACATATAAGATACCCAAAGTGACCCTGAACTACCTTATACCAATTCGCTTAATGGTAGAAGTTATGTGAATGATCTTAGCGAAGCTACTGTCTCTTCTGTGTGAAAATGATTTATTTATTTAAAGTTTGTTCTGACAATATTTTCTAAAAGATCAATCGATACTCATTAATATACTACTAGAGAGAATTCAGTTTCACCAAAAAGTGTCTATAAGTTAAATTATGCAACCACTCTAATTCGACTATCCAGCTAGAGTATAGTATAGGAGTAAGCCAGTAATATTTTTTAAATGTCAACGATAGCTAATTATTTTAGCCCATAAACATAGATTTTGGGAATCCAATTTTACAAATGAGCCAATCAGAACCAGGAATTTTATGGCCGGTTATATCCAGTCCGTTTTAAGTGAATTGTTTGTTGGTGACGGCAATAATATTTGATATAGTATATAATAATGCAAATATTCAAGCTTCTATCCTCTTTTCTTTCCGTAGATTATAGAAAATAAAAGCACCTTAACCCCATCATATAACCATATAGCATATTTATCCTACAACACCTTATAAAAACACCAATAGTCTTTCTTGTTCCCTTAAATTAATTTTGATAAAGATTCAGGATTAAGGTTATGTTAGTGTTAAGTTTAGGGATAGAGTTAAGTTAGATTTAGTGTAAGTTCGGATTTAGAATTAACATAGATTAATGATTTAGATTTAGGTATTATGCTGTTTTGTGTGATATTTGTCTTTTATTTAATAATAATTGAGCATTTTGGAACGTTTAGCAATTAAGTTTTATTCTGTGATGCCGAAATGAGTTTCCGTAAGTGTGAATTTTACTTGACATGGCTGACAAGCGTAATTCATGACGTGTGTTTCGTGCTATCTGGGACTCGTCAGCCGGATGTGCCTACATTTCAGTATTGATATTCACACGGAGGCTTGAGCTCATTTCTTTTTGTTTCACATGCCACCGTGTTCACCACTAGGCTACTGAGTTCAGACACTCACACTTGTGCGATGTGCATAACAAATAATAAATCAGCAGGAAGATTCAAATAAATTCTAACGATTTTTTGTTGTTCGGGAGACAACATAGGTATTACAGTAAGTAGTTTCTGATTCGTTTCGGATTTTTTTTATCACCACTGATTGGTTAAAAGAGTTATTCTCTCTGTGGATAGTTTAATGGTAGCTCAAACTCACTGACTAATCAAAGTAAAAATTGTTTAACATGAAATATCTCTATTCAAATACGACTAACTTCATTTAATTATTTCTAAGTACGTTCATATATCGGAGTTAGTAAAAAACACATCAGCTCATTTATGTCTGTACAATGTCTAAAGTTTTACAGATAGAAATATTTAGACATATGCGACATTATGTAAAACGTCAATAAATTCATCAACTTGTTTCCTTAGTTTACTGAATTTATTTCTTATTGCTTATATTATTACTATCATTCTAGTTATTATTATTATTATTACTATTGCATTCTGTTTGATGAGATATAATATAATCAAGTTCAATTTATTCACCATTATCTTATTCTTTCTGTCTTTGTGTACAATGCTGAATTTGTTCGACCAATCAAGAAGGTAGATATTGAATGTGAATGTATATATGCACACTTGTATTACATCACATGTAATATTTTGTCAACTTTCTTTTTGGATTGTTTATGATCTTGATAGAATTCGCAATTGGTCAAGTTAGAAATAATGTTTGATCATGAAAATGAAAATTAGTCTTTTTTTCTGAAGAATAAATAACCAGACATAAAATATTAATTTTATTATTGTTTATGAGATACTAATGATGTAAGTAAGGACTTTCACCTTTATGATATAATGGAAGGTGATTTTATGAGTGCTGTCTTCATCGGGCTGGATGTTTAGTTTATGCAGTTCTAAATGACATCATTATGCATGTATGGATTTATGTATAAACAACATAGAACCTGGCACATGTGTGCTTCCGTCCAATCTGCCACTCCTTGGAATGTACTTGAATTAGAAGTCAGCTGTTAAAATGGTTCTACGATTGACTGACAGTTTTGTGGTTTTGACCTGGGATTGAATGCTATTGTTCATATATTTGTCTTGATTATCCTAATTCAAACTAATTAATCTCTAGTCTTCCATTTGTTTGTCCTTTTACTTATTGGTTGGTAAATTAGTTGACTTTCAGGTGTTTACTGAATAACACATGGCAGTAGTACCAAACTTTTAGAAAAATTCCTAGTTAGCTCGGTATTTTGAACTTATTCGAAATCATGTCAATTACTATCCATATACAAAAGTATAAGCAAAGTAATATGGTGACGTTTAACAACTAGCTCGGGCTAAGGTAGACGTCTTAAGAGAGAGTAGTCAATTTTTCCTATGCAGTGCTTCTTATAGTCGTTACAAATCATTCTGGTAGATGATACTTGGTACAATTCCCGTTAGTTACTTTGACTGGTATAATCTAAGCTTGTGTAATACGCATAAACATAGTGATCGTATAAATCTGTTTGTGATTTCAGTGATATTCTTCATGTACACAACTTTAAAAAGAACTATCATTACAGACTCTCCCGACGTTTCAATATACTTCGAGTACAATTAAACGAGTATGCTTCTAATTAAATATATCATTAACTCATACCTAAAGGAAGTCAACTCATTTTCATGACTGAGCAAGAGTATTGATATAGAAGAAATATTATTCTTGCTGACAGATCAGTCGGTCATATACAACGTAGAACCTACCACATTTGAGCATTGGTTCAAGCTATGATATCACGAAGGTACAATGAGATCGAATAAATACGACTAATGTCACAATATAGTTCAATAGAAAGGAATAAAACAAAGGTGTGTATAAAAGAACTTTGGAGTTTAAGATTTAAAAGAAGATAAGGAGTGAATACACTTTCGCCACCGTGATCGATTCTTACGTATATCACCCAATGTCTCCAACCACTGATCGTCATTATTATGCGGACGCTAATCAGGTAGTCTGTAGCTATTAATATGGCTAAAACAAGCAGGATTCATGGACTGAAGCTATTTTTTGGTTTGGTTTCCCCTAGTTTTCTCTTATTCTACACTCGCCAATATCGTATGACTAGGCAAGCGGTTGTGAGGTATATGTAATACATATCCCAACTACCCGGTCAATAACGGTTTATAACCTCACCAACTTCTCACTTACAGATGGGGATTACTAAGGCAAAGTCCTATTATTTAGAATCAAATGTACATGAAATGTACATAGGTTATAACAAGGAGAGTTAAATAACCAACATCCACTCCAGAAGTGATAATTAATTATCACGAAAATAGACTGATGGTATATACCATGCATGCAAACCTTAAACCTATAGTTTTTCCCTATTGAACAATAATTCATCTTTAACCCTAAACTGACTATAATTTATTTTAATTAAAGGTCAAGTGAGAGATTAAATAACACTACAATAGATGACTAAAGTTACGGTCAAGATAAATAAAGGGATTTAGCAAATTGTTTTTGAAACATTACTCTGGTTTGAAGTTATGAATAACCAAGGTTTCTGTAATATACAGTAGATGTTTGGGCGCACTTCTTGTAGATAATACTAAAGAATAAATTTTCAGCTGTTCTGAGTTTACTACATTTTTTAAGGATAGACTACGAAATTAGTATTTATTGTCCCTCGCTAATCTATCTCAGTAGATGCTCCTCATTGCCATTAACTACCTTGTAGGCACCATACATTTGGTTTGAGAATGTTATTTTTGCATATTTTTTCAGAAAATTTCAATGGGTATCTATTTTTTGATGAACATGAACTTCGAAATAAATAGTTCATCACCTACGCGGTCCGTTAACGTTAGCCTAAGGAAAGAGTGAAGTCAGTGGTACCTAACTGTAAAATCTTTCGACTGTGGGTTGTTTTACATATATCCTGTTGTTTTATCACTTATTTTAGTATGTACGACATCAAGAAGAGGTAATTTTGATCCTTATTTATGTTCCATCGTAAACTTAAGTTATAAGGGAAGAATTATTAAACATAAAAAATATTTTGTATGTCTGACTTCTAATGTCATGTGATGTGATTTCTGTCATATAAGACAGTTGATTAATTGTAATTCTAACGGTAATGTTCTACCACCTTTTATAAATAAACCGTTTAGTAGTAGACACAAAGAAGATTCGATTATTACACCATCTAAAGGTTGATATATTTCATTATTGGTTCTAAAATATCCATTCAGAGTACATCTTAAAATAAGTTCTTTGTAGCAAACAATGTGAATTCCGAGACCTATCTTATTATTAACAAGTTAGTTTAATGTAAGACATGCAGTTTCTGTAATCAGTACATTTGTAGATACCGAATCAGTATCAAATGAAATCATTTTCGTATTCGAAACAGGCATGAAACATGTACATGATATCAAAAATCTTAGGAATATCATTTAAAGAATACCGACAAACTTGTATTCTAATTGATTTGGAGTTCTGAGTTATTTATTTAACAATTAAATGACATGGTAATCCACCATGTTCAAAAGAGGATGAAGAAGCGACCTGGTTTTATGTACCTTTGGTAGGCCATATAATCCAGGTAATAAGTATTGTATTATGTTTTAATATCTATGTGATTTTGTCGGTCGTACATTACTTTACTGTTTCTTTATCTAAACGAGGTAGTCCATTGTTTCAATTTTCTTTGATATTTATTAGCTACTAAGGTGATGTTCTTTAGTAAGATAAAGTTTATTTGTCGGTTTTACCGCCATAAACTGTAAATCACAGTTATTATAATTATTATTACTATTATAACATAGGTTGTATCTACTCCGAATTATGAAATTTTAGTCATAAGACTCTCACATTCCAGCTCAGCTATACTAACACTTTAGCTTATCTATTCTAATAATTATCTATTGTTCATATCTCACAAATTCCATTCATTAATAACCAAATATTTGTTTATATTAAAAATTCTGAAGTCAAATCTTTACACTATAACTAATTAAATTTTAAGAAACACATTATTATTCAAAGTATTTTGGTGATTGTTGAATTTGAATTCGATATCATAATTTGATCTGAGTTAGATAATCACTAAAAGCCAGGAATTAATAGACGGCTTCTTCGTCCTAGTATGGGACTCATTAGCGAGTATCTATGATTCATAAGGCAATCAGATTCAGGAGAATTATTATATTTTCATTGCTGAATGGAGCTTTACTGAAAGCACCTGACCAGAGAGGAGTTTAATTATGTTAAGTGTGAGGCCGTTACCTACCAACAATAACTGAAGTTACAAATGTAACCTGTAGGATCTTGCCTCAATGTTCTGCAGATTAATCACCCACTGCGAAGTCTTAAAGTTCTAGGTTCAGTTTACAGTGGGAGATATGTAAATGGTGTCCTGAGGACTCTCACAGTTAGACTTAATAGCTATTCATCGCTTCCTGGCTTTCAAAGATTATCGATCTACGATGAAAAACTTTAAACATATTCTCATCAACTGATCTACAATTTACGACGAATATATACGACTGTAGAGCTATGAAAATAAAATTCTTTGAAGGAAAATCTTGATGAATAAATTTAGTTAATGGTTAAACGATTATATTTAAGTTAATTAGAAATAACAAAGAATTAATATGCTGAATCGTAGGTTCTGTGAAATTTTTCAAATTAGGTGTTTTCACCAAGTACTGATATTAGCTAACTAATTACTAAAATCCCGTGGGAACAAGGTAGTTGATTGATATCTTTTTTTAGTTTCAATCCAGGATATAACTACGATTTCACTTAGGGTCACCTTGATGACAATCATGACGCCTACAGTTGTTTTTAATCAATCAACTACATTTTAAAAGCTTCATTTAACTTCTGATACTTTTTTTATTAATCTACATATCACTTATAGACTCATGTACTTAACTTTGAATAACACTCCAATTATGAAGAGTAGTTATACTACTGTATTGCTCAATTCGAAATAGGTGAGGTGGGTTTTCTACTTGTGACTTAGTAACATTGAGTCGAACACCTTAACTACTAACTTACTAGTACACTATATGAACTATCTATTCAATCATTTCAGTAAGAAATCATCAAATTTCACTGTTGAATTTATTATTGCTACAGGTAATTTCTCACTTTTCGCATTTAAAACAATCAATTATTTATTGAATTAAGTGTTTACTAATTAGATATTACATAAGTAAGACAACAATAACAACAAAAAAAGGAAACTTGTTAAATACTTTAACTTTTATTAATTTCTAAGCGAATAAACAAGTAAACCTTACCATTTAAGTTGGATTGTGACTGGCAAGTGGAATCCAGGACGAGCGTATCGTCCTATTTGGGACTCATCGGGAGGATGTACCTACATCCGAATGTCTGACTGTCTGTGACTGTTCGGACACAGTAGTCTGGTGATGAACCTGGTGGCATTCGACACGAAACGGACTAAGTTAGAATCTCATTGTGAACATCAACATTAGGATGTAGTTACATCCATCCGATAAGTCCCAAATAGGACGAAACATGCTTCCTAGATTCCACTTGCCAGTCACAATGCGACTTAAATATAAATTGAGTACTACCGCTATATAGAGGCGATCCGCTCAGAATGCATATATGTCAACAGAGGCTGACCAGTTTCAGTCCATTACAAATCAACGGAATGATACAAGCCTATTCTAAGTTAACCTTACTACTTTATAAAGTGTATTCTACTTGTTGTACATTAATAAATAATTAATGAATTAGTTGTTAAACTTTAAAATATTTACAATTTGACCTTTAGTTTAAAAAATTCACTTAACAATAAAGTTTAAAATCTAATTAATCCTTTCATCTGGAAACAAACATGCAATAAATTATCCCAATTGTCCTCATTTCTTTCATATCAAAAAAATGTCATTTACAATTTAGAATTGTATCAATAAAATTCATTCTTTCTCTACATAGATAATTGTTTTTGTCAATATATACAGTGATCTTGTTTCAGTTAGTTTGTGACTGGTAAGTGGAATCCAGGATGTACGTTTGGTTCTATTTGAGGCTTCTCAACAAGGATGCACTTACTTCCCAGTGTTAATATGTATAGTGAGGCTCGAACTCAGTTGGTTTCATCTCAAAAACACCACTGCATTGACCACTAGGCTAATAAGTTCAGGCAGCCGCATTTACGCAACGGGTATGTATATATAATTGGAATATGTTTGAATCTTCCCGTCGATTTATCATGGACTGAAATTAATCAATCTCTGCTGCCATATGTTAATCCTGAACAGATTGCCTTGTTATATCGAAAGGTTGTGGCTAGCAATCACAAGCCAACTCAAACAATACATGTAAATTTTCGCTCTATCGAGGTTATTCTCTAAGAATGTACACACGGCAACATAGGCTAATCAATTTCAGTTCATGATAAATCAACGGGAAGATTCAATTACATTCTAATTGTATATAAAGTGATCATCTACATATTTCATTCACTGTATGTTTTACATTTATTTTTCAGTTGTGCAAAACATTTTTTCTGTGAATTTGAATAAGCGAATAAGTTGTATGTGCATAACAGGAGAATTTTAAGTGAATTGAGATGGTTATTTTTGTAGACATTGGTATTTTCAATTGATTAAATACATCATAGATTGGTGTTAGAAGAATTTTTAATAGTACCCTGCTAACATCAGTCTGTGACGTATTCGATCAACTAAAATACCAATCTTACTAGAATAACAATCTTAATTAAACTACAATAATCAACTCACTAGTGACTAACTTCAGGATGTCCCTGAAGCTCTAGTGAGAAGTCGTGACTAGTGGAGTTCAAGCTTGTTAAGAATGAGATAGTTATCACCAATGAAAATGGATGATCTTCTCGCTATATATCACAGATTGATGGGAGCAGGAATTTTACTATTAGGTGCCGGCCCAGTAGTGCAGAAGGTTAGAGGTTCACTAACTTGGCGCCTGTATAGCGGAATCTAGGGTGCGCACTGCTGAGGAGTTCCATACTAGAATTTTGAGTGTTAGTTAAATGAAGATAGTAGACTAGAAACCCTAAACAGAAGTTTCATGATATTCAACTACAATCTGGATATATTTTAGTAACTGAACCAATTTCCACGAACTCTTATTCAACTAAGAATGAAAATCGAAATTGTTTTTATTATCCGAAAAATGTAAACTTACACCTTATAATTTTCCAGCTACTGATATTTTTCATCTTCACAATGAAATGAATATCTTTAGAAAAATCTCAATTATAATCATGTAATAGATTGTATTGCAAATAAAACAGTGAGATTAATAAATAGTAATAATAATATACTTGTGCTTATGAGTGACTGAATTCAAGATGTATATCCTGACATTCTTGTGTGAAACTATGACTACTGAAGTTCAACAATGTCAGATTTGAATCATACTTTCACAAATAGCAATGGATGGTAGTTGTGAAACATTTTAAGTTACAAATAAAAATCACCCGGCTGTCTGTGACTTTAACCCTCTTAACAAGGCCAAAATGTGCTAGATAGTGTTCTTTGTAGAATCGTGAATACACATTGTTGAAGAGATGGAGGGAGTCACATGTTCAGACAAAGCATCTGTCCAATGCATCTCAATTTTAAATGGATAGCTAACCAACTTCAATCCGTAATGTAAACGTTTAAATTTTATAATCTTTCCAATACTTTTATAAAAATCATAATCTGTTTACTTCAAATAATACAAATATTTGTATCATTCTGATTTAACTTGATATTTGCAAGTGAAATGATAAGTGAATAAACAGTTATCAAGAATAAACTTATTTAAGTTGAATTGTGACTGGCAAGCGGGATCCAGGAAGCGCGTTGCGTGCTATTTAGTCTTCGCTTACCAGTTACAATCCAACTTAAATAATACTTCTGATTAATGGCTGTATCAAGGCGATTCACTGAGGATGTACATATAGCAAAAGAGACTGACCAGCTTCAACGGGAAGAATAAAGTTCTTCCTGATGAATTTACTACTAATATATTTAAGTTCTTCTGTCATTTAAATTTTTGTACGGTTCAAAAATTCGATTTGAACAACGATATACAACACCAGAAATCTAATTTTCTCTACTCACTAGGATATATATACATGTATATATACATAGGCATAATAGAGTCGAATGCATGTGACATTCTTATAACGTTTATGGTTGTTTAAATACTTCTTAATCTGAGGTATTCCGCAACACAATATTTAATTTTTACATTCTAACTAGTATTTAGATTATTTTTTCGTTCAGTTATTGGCTAAGTGTTGCAGTGTAATTTACATGAAATTAGATGGCAGGTCCCTATTGGTTTCCGAATATCCTCAAAATTTTATTTGTGTGTGGCATTCCAATAAGCTTCCAAAAACAATCTAGTTATGATCATTTGCTAACACATATTTTCCCCCATAATTAGATTTGATATTTAGGCTACTTAGGTTCAATTATTACAGCACGATTGATACCTATTGCCTATAACTACATTTTATTTCTTAGTGAAATTTTATTTTTATTGATTACTGTTGACATCCTCATTGTTCATTGACATAAATAATATTTATTTATGCATGCTGTGAGTCAAGTTTTTTTCCTCCATGCCTTCATGGGTTATCGTCGTTTAAGTGTTTCTGAGTTCATCAGGATGAATGCTATTTCATAACGTAAACACATGCGTCTACTCTAGGTTTCAGAATAGAGAACGCGGTCTATCTGCAATCTATAGTTTAATTGTTCTAGGTTATTTCAAATTACTTATTCGACAGTTATTCGTTGTCACTGGTGCTATATTTTTTCACGCTTGACCTGGTCTTACCTCTTGTTTGACTGATGGTTGCTATCAAGATCGGATTATTAAATTTAACCTCTTTCGAATGAAATTATATCAAAGACAATATCACTAATCAGAATAATTTATCCATATCTAATAAAACAGCATAGTTATATACATAATATAAACTAAAATTAGACCTGATTATATTTCATAAACGACTAGATAAAATCCACTTCATGCTAATGTTCCCATTTATAAATGACAATAGTAAGAAAGAGTGATTTCATTCATTTTACAAATTCTCTTCTGCCATTTTACAAACCAAAATCAAATATGCTACCTGTTAAAAATACAATGAGAATACACATTCAGTGTGAAGACGATCCTACGACAGCGTTTTCACAGTCGACCTAAATATACAATACTAAAAGATAATAATTATGAAGGAAGTGAAAATTGTCTAAACATTTGTCTATTTATAGTTTAAACATACGAATATTCGAGAAGAGATAATTGAGAGAACTAGGAATATACATTTTTCAGTAACAGGAGAAATTGTAGATTCTTAATGCCTCGAAACGTGTCTATCGATCAAATGCAAGAAAGTAAAAGAAGACTAGTATCTACATCCACAATAAATCTGAGACCAAAAGACCAGTCGTTTTCAATGGTGCGATTATTTCGCATAAGAAACAAGGTGCTCTCAATTAGCAATGTCTTTCAAAAGCAGTTACCATTAGACCTTTTAGACATACTTTATACATTCAAAAGAAAATAGTTAACAATCAAACCTTGTCATGATATCTTCAGTTCGAGATTTTCGTTTCGTGAGAATAGTCTTCTTTTTATAACTTAAGTAATTTCACAAATTTATTTTTTGCCCTGAGATTAAATCAGCAAGTCATTGTTTGCGTAAATAATCCGTAACCTGTAACTGTTTTCTCTATTCATAGTCCACTCTTCTTGAATATTCGTATATTTAAGCTATAAATAGACAAATGTTTAGACAATTTTCATTTCCTTCATAATTATTATCTTTCAGTATTGTATATTTATATTAACGGTGAAAACGCTCTCGTAGGATCGTCTTCACACTTAATGTGTATTCTCACTGTGTTTTTAACAGGTAGCATATTTGATGTTGTTCTGTAAAATAGTAGAAGAGAATTTGTAAAATGAATGAAATCATTCTTATATGCTACTATCAGTTTCCCATTTGGATGAAATATACATTCTATATATATGATCGGTTGTGAGTCGAACACCTTAGTAGTAACAGACATGGTCTGTGAAAATAAGGGCATAAATTGTCCTGTTGATGTATATCAAATACGATGAAACCTAGTTTCATAGTTCTCTGTCAACTACCCTTCCCCTTTCTTAAATCACATTTTAAGCATCAGCTATTTTAGTCACTCAATCTAAATTGAATTTTTTAGACTTTACTATTACAATGAATGTATAGTCATTGAATTTTCTAGATAAATGCTAAAAGAAAAAGAAAAGATTTTTATGTTTCTTTTTAGTCTGAAAATAGGCATTTTACAATCTTAAAGAAAAAAAATTTTTGTTTTTTTTTTAATTATTTCAATAATAAAAAGTAAAACAAAAAAAAAATAAATAAAGACATGATATTATTTCTAATGAATAGTTGTTTTAACATTTTTACTTGACCTTATATGTCCCCAAATAGAAAATTTTAGAAATTATCTTCTACAATTTATTCACTTTTTTCCATTAACTCTTCCTATTTATTTAATTAGAAATAATACTTTCATAGAAATAGATAAATTTATGATAAGTAGGAAATTTTTTTTGTTTAATAAATAACTTTCATTTCTATCAAAATATCTATAGGTTAATGTTATTAGATGATGATTGGAGATAGTCAATAGGAAATGTTATTTTTCATCCAAGTTTTATGTAGGTTAGAATTTATTAAAATGGTATATATATGAACAATTTTAAAGAGATTGGTAAATCATTTATGGTTCGAATCCATGTCATCTAGACTTATAATCTGTGATGTTATTGCTAATCTATTTTAACTACAACTTAACTTATCTATGTCTTTAATATTTACATTGATTTATCACTGCTTAGTAACTAATGTCGTATTTTGTTTAATCTTTAATACTAGTTGAATTCTAATGATCAAAGTTATTATTCTTATTAGCTACAGAAATCAGTTCGTTGATAGTAAACATTTATCAATAAACCAATTAGATTAAAAATTATTAGCATGAATTTATATATTCCCATTGATTTGTTATAGACTGAATCTGGTCAGTCACTGTTGCCATATGTACATCCTTAGAGGATTGCCTCGATATAGCGAATATTCACTAGTATCATTCTAAGTTGGATTGTGACTGACAACTGGAATCCATGACAAGTGTTTCCATCCCATTTGGGACTCATCGGATGGATGTATCTGCATCTCAATGTTGATGTTCACAGGGGAATTCTAACTAAGTCCGTTTTGCATGTCAAACGCCACCGCGTTCACCACTAGACTACTGAGTCCAGACAGTCGCTATATCGAGGAAATCTGCTCAGGATGCACATACAGCAGCAGAGACTGACCAGCTTCAATCTATAACAAATCATTGGGAATATACAAATTCATCCAAATCAAAAAATTGTTTTTTACTCGGACTAACATTATTTAGGGGGGTTATTAAAACTAAAGATCGCCCTATTTAGGAGCTGTTCAATAGTAATCACTCATGACTTTTTCAAGAATTTTTCATGAGGTTTTGTTGTCCCACCGGAAGTATATTGCAATTAGAAGAGTTTCAGAAGAGATATTTGTAATTGTGGTGAAATATCTTAGCCACTAGTGTTCACTCATGTAATGTATGAGGTAATTGCTCATTAACTTCACTCAGTAGCTTTGTGTCGTTGATTTCAGAAACATGTGTGCATTTATGTATGTATGTGTGTATGTATGATCAATATAGAACCTGGCACATGTGTGAATCAGTCCAAGTTACCATACCTCTAAAGTACAGGACGATATATATCATATTAGTCGGATTAGAAGTTATTTCAATGATAATAATGATACAAACGTGGAAGAGTGAACATATAGAATATGGTTCATGGAGTGAGAGATGGAGCAGGGAAGAAAGTTATGAAATCACTTTAAGCTCACTATTTAGGGGAAGGCCAATGAATGGATACATCTGCGTGATTGTCACCCAACGTTTCTGAACCACATAGAATACATGGAATTCCAACTGGTTATTCTAAATTAAATGCATTTTCTGTCCTACTTTCATGCTTAATAAATTAATGTATACACACTGTTGAGAATTAGTCTGTAGTAGTTGATAGAATTACCATTGATTTCACTTGGGGTGTTCAACTATTTTTTGTACAAGAAGAATTTCTATCGCTAATTACTAATTAATAACAAAACTGTATAACTGTTGTGTATACTGAGATTCATGCAAAAAAAAAGAGACACAACACAAAAATTAATGATTATTATCATTTTTTGTTGTTGCTTAGAAGTTAATTAATTTGGTTTTGGAAAATGTGATATTCCTTTCTTGTCTGATATACCATCTATTGTAACTATCTATGTAAAGTAGAAATGTTTTGCGAAATTAGAATCAATTACTTTAAATCATGTAACGATAATATCGATTATACTTTGTGATTTATACAACTAGTCAGTAAAAGCCTACAATCTTACTCCTAAAAGAAAAACATTAATGTTACAGATTTAGAGCTGGGATAAATATTACGATTAGAATTGAAGTTAATTTGCTGAAACATTAATTCAACATCTTGACTCTAAATCTATAATTCAGATGTCAATTTATTTGCTAGTAATGTTGAAATTTCTACCAAGAATTTCATTGGAGAGACGTACTACAATGAATCTTGCTTTAATTTCTTAATGAATCAAGTCATATAAGTTCCTTCCGCCTCGTTTTTAACAATAAACTATTCTATTGAAGTCACTTTACAATTAACACATCCCCTATCCTCCAGCTCTTCTTCACCCTTTAGTTTTGCATTTTTGTCAATTCCAAGGTTTTTGTGACTACATATTGGTAGATTTTACTTAGCTCTTAACAACGTACAAGTTATTAGTCATCAGCTTTTGAATTTCGTGCAAAAATATAGGCGCTTCATCAGTAGAGTTCAGTTCTATCAGTTAGAGATAGTTTCATCGCTTTCATCACCATACAACTGCTAAATTATTATTATCGCACTATGAAATGAAGTTACTACCAGTTACTTGATATGTCTTTATACTCACCAGTTTACAACAACCAATGATAAGTACGACAGTCTAGTCGATGCCTACTCAGTCTCAGGTCGGAATAAGAACACAAGCTGATCAACCAACCGGCTACATTAAACTATATTTCAAGCATTCATTTATACATACATAAAATCTGACTACACAATAAACCAATTAGGAAATTAGTAATGATAAGGACGACAATGATAGGGAATTGAGGTAACGTATACACAATTAAGTAACTGTAATTCATGAATGGTAAGTGACATACCAACAACAAATAGGCCAAACGCAATAATAGGGCGACAGGGACGTAATAATAATAGAAACAAAATGTTTACCCATAACTAAAACAATTGAAACATTCTCACGAAATAATTCTATAGAATAAGTCAATCTTGTTTAGGTACTCGGCATATCATGTCGCCGTTATCAATTTATGTATATTCGATGCATGAATATTATTTCTTCATGTGTAACATTTTCAAATTCGTCTTGTTTAATATATCAGAATATTTGAATGTAAGTAAGGTTTGTTTTCACTTATCACATACTATTTGTTTATCGATTCATGTCAAAACCGTTAGTGTCCTACAATTAGAATATGTTTAGATCTCCCCGTTGATTTGTCTAAATTTGACTGAAATTGATCAGACTCTCTGTAGCCATACGTACATCCTGGGCGAATTGTCTCGATATAGCGAAAGCTCACGAATATTACTTGAGTTGGCTTGTGATCGGCAAATGGAATCTAACAGGCATATTTCGTTCTATTTGAAACTCGTCAGCTGGAAGAATCTGCATGTTTGGATCATTCCATGAACATCAGTGCTGGGATACAGATACGTGCAGCTTATGAGTCCCGAATAGGACGAAACGCGCATCCTGGATTTCACTTGCCAGTCACTAACCAATCCAAACGTTAGTGTCTTTATTTTCGTTTTTCCATAAATACTACATTAATGATTGGTGGAATTTTCTTTGTTAGTTTGTCTTATTTATTCCTGCTAATTAATCAGTCTTAGCCGGTCATTTTTCAATATCGGTGTAATGCATTGGTTGTATTCGTTACAAATCGATCTTAGTTGAGAGAGTTGCATAATTGAGTACCAGAAGGACCACACGAGACAATTGTTTCATTTTTCATTAAGAGCGTTTTAGGAGTGGAAACCCATAAACTGGCTAAGGATAGGACCTAAAACCACTAGGCCTCTCAGTAAGTAACTGTAACTATTTAGTGTCCAATGGCTCACATTTTCAACTCCAGTCAGTTTACAGTATAGTGCAACTAACTTTTAATTGCATTTGTGACAACTGCTATATTCTAGGACTCGACCAATCACGAAGCACGGAAGAAAAAATAATAACCTTACTAAGACCAATGTACACGAACGTTAGCACTTAATCTTTATCCTATCCTAATACAGTCGGCATTATACCAACCAGCCCTAACGAAATAGAGTAAGAACACTAGGCTTTGTTTCTTCAGCCCAAAGACGTTTCTAGTATATTTTGTACGCTTTATATATATGCATAGCCGGACCATACAACATACCAATTAGAATAATGATATCGATACACAACGATGATATTTAGAACAGGAAAACGGAGTAAATGGTCCACAAATAACCAGTTCTAATTTACGCATGAAAAATGCTATAACAGCGAATTTATGATTTAAACAAAGACTGGAAACTAGGGCAATACAACTGTCAATAATAATAGAACTTGTAAGTAGTCATGCGAACCGTGTACATAAATAGAACCTTCGTAAAATAGCCTTAAAAGCTTTTACCATTTAGATTAATTGTCTCTCACAACAACAACCATCCTACTTCTGGTGTGTGTGAATTTCACCAATCATTTCTCACTGGAACGTCAGGAAGTCATCTTGTAATACATTATTAGTGAGCTGAATATTATGATTAAAGTAAATGGGGTTTTTAGAGAATGATATGATTTTGTAGATTGTATTCGTAAGACAGTGATTTTAGCTAAGATACCATTATTGAAAACAACGGAACACAATAAACTATTTCGTTCAAAGTTCGATTCCTGCTAGGGTCGTTTATGTTCACTACTTAAGAATTTCATACTAACAAGATACAGTTATCAAATGTTCCTTCCGATTTCCAATGACATTTTGTTGGTGTTAATCTATGAATGATACAACTCAAAATTTAACTATCCGAAATTTATTACTTGATAAAAATGAAATGCATTTTTTAAACGGATATTACTGTTCCAGGAATATTTGATGTCCATTACATAAGAATTTGATGTAATTCAGAAAAACAAAAATTAACAAGAAAACAATAATCGATATACATCCAATTACGTTACATAACTCAAAAGAAATAATGGTGTTGTTGTATTGTTATGTTGAATATTTTATTTACTGGGTTGCTTAGTAACTAATAGTTATGTTACAGTATAATTTATTTTAGGCTTTTTTAAATATCTTATATATATTTTTTCTTGAAAATCCTTTAAATAATGCTTTCTAGTCACAACTGTTGAAGTAGCTTAGAATATCTACAACATTTTGTATGTTCCATAGATTGATTGTACTTAGAATAACTAGTCATTTATTAATTCATTCATCAATGTATATCAAAGCATCACCTTCATTAAAGATTTCATTTCAAACTTTAATTATTATTATTTTTTGTACATTTTACTACCATCATATTAAGCTATACTGCATTTACATATTCAAATCAAACAATTACAGATGAATTCAGACACATGAGAGCATGCCAGTTTACAGGCATGGTCACAATGATAATTTTACATACATACAAATATTATTACAAATTGTCAATGTCAGGACATTCATAAGATATAAAGATTTGAATTGAGAATCAAATCAACTGCCACGAAGTTTTAACTATTAATACACCAAATATTTATATTGTATCCTGGTGTTAATATGAATAAGAACTGCGCGCTCCTTGACCACTGCGTTACAATTCCAAAAAACGGTTGAGTTTGCAGAGTGAAGTATTGAGCGTGTTCAGATGCAGGATAAGATCAAGAGTACTTGGAACTTGGGCGTAGAAGATAAGTCAGTAGTTTTGTGCCAGTAGGTTCCATAATAGCCATATGCATATTAATCTACAAATATAGGAAAGACGAAGACAGAGAAAACACAAAACAAAAGCACTGGTATTCTGAGACAATTAATGTGTATACAGGCATTGAAGGACATGACATGCCACTTACGTTAACTGAACGAATGGGCAGAATTAATATTTATACTTGAGTTTATATTTGGATTAAAGATGAAGAATTATACTTACAAGTAAACTAAGGTGTTGGTTACAGTGAATGTAGTGAATGTGGAAAATGTTGCAAGTAGCTTCAACCGATTGGAATACACCAATAATGATTTATCTGTCTTAATTTATTAACAGATATATATGATCGTAGGCTACAAAAAATTGATCACTACACAGTTACAGAGTTTGGTGACACTTTGTATATAAAAATTAAATAAAAAAAATCCAAGATTGATCAATAAAATTTGGAATACACTTGTCTAAACAAAAAAATAATTCAGTAAGTTAGAATTGACTAACTACGCTATAGACAGATTACTGCGAGATTCGAAAAAGAAGATCTCATTTATATATCGTTACATGATTAAAACATTTAAGTCAATGCAGTTTAATGTATTTTCACAGATCTACTACTTTATTTAATAAACAGGTGTTAGAATAGAATCCTCGAAAAGAAGAGATTGTGTTATGTGTTCATTAGGCACTTATGGAACTTATTGCTCATTCCTAAATGCCTCCAGAAACACCTATTGACACCTGTTGTTGAGCAGTCAATTGAAAAGAACTCACCCCTTAAAATTAACTTCCTCTACTACGAAAAAGCATTCGGCAGCGTGGATAGGAGAATATTATGGAGCCTTCTACGACATTATGGCGTACCCAAGAAGATAGTCAACATCATACGGAACTCTTACGACGGACTACATTATAAAATCGTGCATGGAGGCCAGCTCACACATTCATTCGAAGTGAAAAACGGTGTTACACAAGGCTGCTTACTGTAGCCCTTCCACTTCTCTTTCTACTGGTGGGTGACCGAATCATGAAGACTTCAACGTCTCAAG
Organism: Schistosoma japonicum; assembly: GCA_025215515.1. Taxonomy (NCBI): domain Eukaryota; kingdom Metazoa; phylum Platyhelminthes; class Trematoda; order Strigeidida; family Schistosomatidae; genus Schistosoma; species Schistosoma japonicum. Next base: position 14,597,753 of record CM046066.1, read on the forward strand.
GCAATTTCGGAATACATTGGACAACAGTGATACAATTAGATGACTTGGACTTTGCAGATGATCTATTTCTCCTATCCCACACACAGCAACAAATGTAGATGAAGATGGACAAGGACATTTGGAACTCAAACCATCTGTCAACCAACATTAAAGTCAACATTTTCAGTACAAATGTAAAGAAAATTCTGTTGTATGAAGCTGAAACTTGAAAAACTACCAAAAGCATACTTCAGAAGTTACAAGTATTTATAAACAACTATCTATGTAGGATACTTTGGATCAATAACCAGATACTATCAACAACAACCTTCTATGGCAGAGAACAAATCAACCAGCTTCCAGCAGAGGAAGAAATTAAGAAAATACTCTAGAGGTGGATAGGACACATATTTAGGAAATCACCAAACTGTGTCACAAGACAAGCATTAACATGGAATCCTGAAGGCCAAAGGCAAGTAGGCGAAGCCAAGAACACATTGGAGATAGATATAAAGAGAATGAAGAGCTCTTGGGAAGAGCTGTAAAGTAAAGCTCAGGACAAAGTTTGTTGGAGAAGGCTGATCAGTGGCCTATGCTCTACATGGAGTAACAGACATTGATGGATCCAGAAACGCCTCGAATTTCCTAGTTTCATAAAACACATAGAAATACAATTACTTTTTCTACATACACTAACTTCGGGGAAGTAAATCCCCTTTCATGCTACTTGTTGACTGCTTCATGTTTGGTGTTCATGAACTGAATAATTGTGAACAGTAGGAAGTTGTTAAGAAGTTGTTTTGTAGGGATTTTGATAAAAACGTATGTTATGTAATATATTACTGTTATAAGTTTTATCAATCATCAAACTGTTACGATTTAAAAATTTAGAGATTATTTAGGTAGATAAACAGGAACAGTATGTTTCAATTTCTAAAGATATTTGTAATTCATCTAGATAAATTAAAAGTAACTTCTGAAATTAGATGACCTCTTGAATTGTTAAGCTCCTATTCTACAGGTTATCATAATGTGTCTCATCATAAACGTAATTTTGAAGTGTCATCCGTTCATATCCAAAAGGTGACACTACCACTACTAACAACTACTAATTAAGCCCATTGTTAAGAGTATTAGTTTTACTTAACAACTGTGCTGATATTCAAATAGTTCACTTATTTTGTTGTTGTTGATATTATCAAGAAAGACAAGAATTAGTTCATGAGAGACTATTCAGCTCAAATGATCTTACTAAAACACTTCTGTTTAATCACAAAATCATCATAGAATTATATTTAGTTTATCATATGCTTATAAGTGTATTAGTAGTTCTGTTTCACTTAACCAATTCATACTATGTGATCATTAAACTGTAAATTCATATAATAAACTATTATTGACAGTTCAATGAATCTGGATATTTAAATATTTCATTCATCTGTAAATTCATTCAACTTTTTTTTTCAATATACCTATCTGATGAGCAGCATGAATTTTGACTTGTCACATAGTACGAAAAATAGGTTTTGATTGATCTCTGTGTTGTCAAGTAATTCACGAAGAAGTAATAAGAGTCCACTTAAGTAAACATTCAAACACGCTCAATCCAATAGATTTGAATAACTCAACAACATGTCGGATAACTGAAGCCTAAAATTTGTATTTAAAATAATCTCAGGGATTAAATTTTAAATAGATTCAATATTTTTACCAGCAATATAGTTCAAGATTATGTAGATAAATAATCAAAACTTTGATTAGAAAAAATGACTGCAAAATAAATTTGAAACTCAATATCTAAGGTGAGTTAAAGAGACAGTATGATTGTACCATTGAAACCCATTCTGAAACATTTCAACTAACGTTTACAACCGCCGATTGCGGTTATGCTGTTTATTACAACCATGTTGAGAGATTAGCGTGGATAAAACCAATAGTCAGTGACTTCATAGATTGATTCCATGTCTTTTTTTGGTCAACCCTAAATTTTTTTCAACAAACTCTGACGGCATTTAACGTTGTAAGTCGAGGCAGGTTATGGCTAGGCATATACAATATGTATCTTAACCACCTTAATCAGCGAAGAATCATTGACTTATTAACCAACTATTCATTTTACCTGGTACCTTAAGTCTAATCTTATTAATTATTGATCTTCATTATTCAAAATACACAAACAATCTACTGAAGGCACCTATGATCAGATGCTGGTAATTTATCAATGTCATTTACTATAAAATTCAAATTTCGCTTTCACAAACCCAAATAGTTAACTGCTGTCTAGTATACTCACTGTTTCATTGTCAAACTCACATCTGGCCAACGCCAAAAGCAAAGCAGAATCGACATCAGTCAGTAGTGTGCAACTTAGAACCTTGACATAGGTTCAAGATGCCCATATCCCGTTAGTTCAACAAGACGAATTAGAAAGTAGTAAAAGAAGTAGTAATATCAGAATTCACATAAAGTAATCGACGTAGGCAATGTGATTCGATAAGAAAGAGTTAGTTCCTAGAATTTTGAATTTGTACAGGGGTTTCATCAGTCATCAGTACGCTGAAGCCGATGTAACTTCTTAGCCATTTTCTTTTATTTGAAATCAATAATCAACGAAGTTCACAAAGTCAAAAATAAGCAAGTGATTTAGTGATACATAATTATTAGTTAAGCAACTGTTTTGTTTTAAATTCAAACAGTAAATTGAATTATTATCAATAACGTTTTTCTCTCTCTCTAAAACATCTTTCTTTTAGTTCACGATTCGGAGCTGTTCAACCAGTACAGCCTACTGAAGATGGAAGCAGTTCTTCCCAATTAGGTAAATATTACACTTATATTAATTATTTTTATTTTGTTTAATCAGTTAAAAAACTACTGAAAATCAGTATATCATCAGTTGTAAATAATGAAGGCGCAATATCTCGAACTGACTACAGTTAGAAATGTAAATCATTGGATCCTAATCCAATGTGACGACTAAACGTTTACAGTAAGAGAGGTTGCTTACCTGCTCTAAAAGTTCCATACTAATACGAAACAGCGATTTATATATTAGGTTTGAATAGTTGGTTCACTAAAGTCAGTCCATTATGTGAAACAACAAATTTAATTAATTTCACATTACCTACGGTAATATTTGTTAGATAAAATTGACAGCAGACTGAATGATGATTTGACTTAGTAGATGGAACTTTACATAAATAACAATTACAGTAATAATACTAGTTTTACTCAATAACATATATGCATTTGATTTTACTGTAATGTTTTACTTCTCCATCCCCAGTTTTGAATAACTGCCTGATACTCAATATAGTAGAACTCCATTGGTCACAACTTTGTACATGAACTCAAGAAATTACCTTGTCGAAATATTCAACAGTGGGAACATTTTCAATATTCGCTCGATCCCTAGGTGAAGTTAAGAATCCTGACTGTTTAGGAATTTTATACTCAGCCGTAACAACCGTACATCGCCTTTTGGTTTTCGATAGTTATCTAATATCCATTCGTGATATAAAATTATTATTTGACAACAGAAGAAACAGAAAAAATTATAGTATTCAATAAAGTCATTCTTATTACTAAGTAGTCCTTAAATTCAGTAAGATTCATGTGGAATAGTGACTTATTGATTGCGGTGTTAGATTTTCAACCATTAAAACATAAGTTTACTTGATTAAATTCGTCACAGCTTGATATTGGCAGGGCACCATTCGAAACCAGGGAGCACTAGACAGCTACTTCGTCCTAGTATGGGGTTCCTCACCAGTATGCACTCTAGATTCTCCCCCCATAAGTTCGAACGTTACATCATCTACTTCTCTTAGATAAAGTAGGTAGTACCTCTATTTGAATTATAGCTCGACACCAAGTGCACGAACTTGTTGTACCTGCTAAATGAATAATTACTAAGCAGTATCCAGAAAATTGATCTCATTGTTCGCAGTACATCATTATCGTTCATTCAATGCATATAGAAGTAGTTTCATTTTATATTTTTATTAAATAAATAATATTTCAGAAGCTGTCCATATTTCATTTTTTATTCTCCATTTTCTTACTAAACATCGTCTAGGTTACAGTGCACAAAACAAAGTGACAGCTAATGAAACATTGGAAGAGCTTGAATGGTGTTTAGAAAGGCTAGAAAATATACAAACACATAGATCCGTTAGTGATATGGCATCAAGCAAAGTAAGTTATTGTTTGTTTTTCATCTAGTTTGGCACCGTCTAATCATTAGTTGAATGATACTAATTGAGTTAAAAATGAAAATAAGTGATATGAACTGAAAATTAATAGGAAGACGAAGGTGAAAAATAAACTATTCAGTGATATCGTATGTTGTGTAAAAAATTACCTTAAACAAAACAATCATCTTTTTGATTTTAACATATTGTCTTGACGGTTCCTTGGACTTTCCCTGTTTTGTAGTTGGTAACAGTGGTATATTTAGTCTTCTCTAGATGTAGGTTTTGTACTAATTGACAGTTACAACATAGAGTCTCTAATTATGTCAGTTGCTCAACTTCAGTTAATCATAACACAGAGATTGGTATAAATGCGTTAGCCCTAGCTCCTATACTACATTATTATGACGAGTGAAAGCTAATAAAATAAATTCCAGGTTATAGTTCAGTAAGAAGGAATATGAAGGTGAATATGAAAGAATAATGGAGCTTAAGATCTACGCCACTGTTGGCAATTTTTTGCCATGCCACCCACTATCTCCACAGATCACTATTATCTTTCCGACTTCAACTAAGTAATATGTATCTGCGAACACGATTCGAACCAATAGTCAATGACCTCTTGAATTGATGCTGCATTCTGGTTTAGCCTGTTCCAGTTTCTTCCATTTCATAACACCAACCAACATTCCCCTTCGAGTTATGCTGTGGTTGGGCATATAGTAGTGCATGTCATTTGTAGATGAAGATTTTCCAATCTCATAAGGTGATATTTTATGTGTTTAGTACTTTGTGTCCTGACATCAGTTTCACCTATTCGGTCGTTCCAGGATATGCGAGCTATGCGTCGAAAGTAATTATGATCAGAAAAATACGACCAACTCATGTTATTTTTTTTTTAAATTCATATTTTCGCAGTTTGAGATGTTATAGTTGATCTGTTTGAACTTTAACTAGTCCTCCGTAGAATAGATATTTACCGTCTATGATACTTGTGTATCAACCAATATTATACTTTTCTAGTCCTTATCGCTGATCAAATCCAAAATATTTTAACTTTGAAAATGTATGATAGAATACACTTATTGAAAATAGTAGTTGTTACTAGCTTGACTGTTATCAATAGTTTTTTAAGTGACTTACAATACACAAAATTTTCATTTAAACACCAAGATAAACCTCAATTAAGAATGTGATAAGTTATTATTAACCTCCATGACTGCCCCTATGCTTAGTACTGCTTATATACTATCTATTTTGTATTCGTTAGAAATATTTCCAAGAAACGACTATGTACCTACCTTACGTGATGTTTATTGTTATTCACTGAAAAAGTTGTTTAAAGTGCTTACTACTTAGACGGATGTTGTGGATTATGTGTGTTTCGCTCAACAGTAACAAATGTTTTCGTTTTTAACATTACGGATGATGAAATAGAGGAGAGAATTTTATTTTCTATTGTTACTGTGATTAGTTGCTAACTTCATGCATTATTTGTTTTTCTCAAAAAATTAATTTGTATCTTTCCATTTTTGTTTCGAGTTACTTATGTGATTTGTTCTTATCTGCCACTGGTATCAAGAGCCTTACCACATTTACGTTTAAAAAGAGTATGCTATGTTTACCTCACAAACCTTTTACACGTTTCTACGTTGACTGATTTCAGGTGGCCAGTAGGCAACTCTGTTCTGAATTATATTTTATTCTATATGATACTAGTCAACGAACAAACTGATGTCCTCTGTAGAATTTGAACCCATATTATCTAGTTTTATAATTAGGAATGTTACAACTGAGCTATTTGGATTCTAGCTGATCTATCCGTCGAAAATTCGCTTTATCTCTTGATGTTAAATAGTCCTTATCGTGATGAACCATGTAATATCTGCTTTATGTAATATCCAGTCTTATTCTGGGAAGGTTTTGTGGTGATTGGTTTTAATTTGGTATGTGTATTTTTTTAAATTGATTTCGATTCAGCGAAATCGAAAACCGTCCTATTATAGTTAAGCGTTCATCAGACCTGAAAATCCTGGCTTCTAGCTGTCGTGGAATCGTGGTTCTGCACTGTGGAGAAGTTTCATGCTAGAACGATCAGGTTTTCACTGTTTCCTTATTTTAACTGGCACCTAACATCGATCTATCAACGATGAATACAAATAACGAATTTATTGTTATTCACTAAAATATTGACTTATCTGCTTGTTAGTTAAACGGTGATCGACTATGTATTTTATCTATTAATAACAAATTTTTTCATATTTGACTTAATATTTATTACCCTCCTCCCTATATAAAATAACACCACAAATGATGAAGTAGGTGGAGGAAAGGGGAAACGGTTACGTTTTTCTTTAAAACTGTACCCATGATTGATCGCATTCTTCGTGTGTTGTTCTTTTTTCATTCCGAAAAATTGTTTACTCTTTTCATTACTATTTCAAGTCAAAAACTGATGTCAGTTTATGTTTTTATTTAAAGAGGCTTGTTTTAAGGTGGATTTCTATTTTTTCATTTGTTATTACTACGTTGCTTTTATGAAAATAACTGTGGTTTTGGTTATCCGACATGTTGAAAACTGATTCACAAAATAATAAGAATTGATTTGAACCAGAATTCAGATTGTTGACTTAATACATTCAAAAGGTCCCTGTAACATTCTGGATATCCAAAGTACTATACTAAGTTCAACATGTCCACGATTTATGTGACATGCTGATAGATCATGCAAGTGTATTAAATGAAAATTTATGGTTTCTAGTTTGAACTAATTCCAATTATTAAATGGAACTTGTATCTTTCCCGTTGATTTGTTATGAACTGAAGTAGGTCAGTCTCTGTTGCTATATGTGCTACATGTTCAAATTACTCGAAAACACCCTGGGTAACGGAAGCCATTCAACACATTGAAAGTATGAAACGACTTATTATGATATGACATCATATGTTGGTAGTTTATAAAATCAATAAAACAAAGTAGAGTACAAAGTTAATTCATCTAAGATTACTTTACTATTACGTGTAAGAAAATGATTTTGATGAGAAGAACAAACAATGTCTTGCTGTCTAAAAGTAAAAATTTTGCTATGTAACTAGAAATAATCGACAGGAAGCTGATGTAAATCTGAATTTCTTACTAGTTATAAGTTTTACTGTTGGATCAGTCTATGAAATCACTGACTATAGGTCTAAGTCATGGTGGTGCAGGTTCACACTATATGATTAAGGTCGGTGCAACTAACTCGTACTCGATGTTGTGGAGATTTTGTGCACGATACAGTCTGGAGGCGGTCGTGACGGTGCAATGTTATTCACTATCTATCTGTTACTGCATTGTGTTCTCTAATGATTTTTAGTCGGCAAATTCATTTATTCCTGAAGCATATTCTTTCCCACGTACGAACATAGCACCATGACAATTTCATCTGGTTTTGATTATGTGGTATAGTAACTTGAACTGATAGATATATAGATCCTAAGTTCTACCCTACGTATGGCTTACTCCTTTCCTTATCTTTAATGAACTGATAGATGACATGGAATTCAGACTCGAACCACCTAGAATCACAGTCAGAAACATTATCACTGAAATTTTTATTTTATAAGTGGCATTTAGTATTAGGAATGACCAACTTGTAACCATTTCCACTTTTGTCTAATCTGTGGCGTTTATTTGATTGTTGCAATCAAATTGATGTGTAGTTATCAAATTGAGTGATTCAACAGTTCATACACTTTGTTTTGATGTTAGACAGTCAAAGTAAGCTTTTACTCTAGACTTCTTAAATTGCTTCTGTGACTGGTCACTTATAAATTATGATCAACAAATTATAAATATTAATTACTGCCACTGATGTGGTTCAATAAGCTTATTTCGTCTTAACCTCAATGTATCTGTCTCCCAATACCGTTACTTACTCCGTAACCCGATCATGGTACTATTAACTTTGAACGTCAACAAGTCATCCACTGGTCTACTGATTTAGAATGTCTAATCACTTGTGTAATATAAATGCATCATTGTATGTAGGTACATTCTGAGACTTAAAATTATTTTGTATCGTTTTTTACACGAGTTATTTCTTCTCGAATTATATTCTACATATTTAATCTGTTTACCACCACGTCGACTTTCTATGCTGATACGATGTGACAATTTGGTTGTGACTAAAGCATACAAATACCAGATCCTACGTTTGCTGTGACTGAATGATTGCAAGTGCATTGAGGCGAGCCTCTACAAGAGGACGACACATTCATATTGTAATTCACTGCTTATCATGGTCTAAATAAAATGAAACTTGTGACAACATTGAATTAATTCGCACATAATGCACATATATCAATGCGGCATTTTAATTTCTAATCCTGAATATCAGCAGTGGAAACATACAGAACCTTAGAAATAAACCATTAGTTTGTGATTATGGTTCACACTAAAAATAATGTAGTCATGTATTGTCTGATGAAATGGCTAGCAGGAATCTCAGATATGACTTCAGAGGCTTCCAAAGAGCTGAAAACATTCCATATAACCTACTGTTTTGGTTCACTAAAGATTATAGTAACTGATAGTAAGTCATATCAAACAATTCCACAAATACAGTCCAACGATCAAGCAGTAACGTTTGTTAAGATTTTCAAAATAGTTCTATCAAAAGCGGTAGAAGTAAGAAAACCGATCTAAGTAATTACCAGTTTTTAGCATCGTATAAATTACTCCTAACCTTTCTGTAATAAAGTGAAAAATTTCGGAAGGGAGCTTATGTAGAAGATAAATTTGAACATTTTTTGACAGTTTCTGGACACCCAGAGAAACAGACAGTCTTAAACTTGACATGTCTAATCTCACCATCAGATAGGAGAAAAGTTGTTAATCAAATCTTATCATCGTAAAAGTCGATAGAAAACAGAAACTATGGAACAAATAATCGAATAATTCTTGGATATTTTTTTGAAGGATTGTACGTGAACAAACACGCAAATCACTTCCAGGCAGATAAATGAATGGTTTTTACAACAGATATGTCAATTCAATATACTTCTAAATACCTTCCAGATGAATATGATGAAAGTAACAAAGGGGTTAGAAGATGTGTAACCAAAGTACTACAAGCAACACAGAAGAAGAAACATTAAAACATCCCGTAATGAATCTGCAGATGAATTCAAAGAGGCAGTCATACTTCGGACTTAAGATTTCATTTGCCTCTCTGAACAAATAAGCAGACCGCAAGCCAGTAACTCAAGTTTCAGCAAAAGATTTATTGTTGTTTGCTGGGATTAGTAAAACTATCGTTCATTCTATTATTGTAACATACTTATATAAACATGTCATTTATTTGTCTATATAAAGTATTGCAACTATTCCTATGGCTTACTAGTAATTTGATCACAGGTTTTAAAAGGTTTCTTTTTAGAAAAATGACCCTTTAGGGGATTTCTGTGCTAAATCTAGAAAATCTACAACAGTTAAATAAAAGTCTACTTAATCAATTCACTTTTAACTTTCTAACTGCTATATTCATTTACTTATGTTTATTGCGTAAATTTAAGCGATACACATTCACATGGCATCGTTTTCCGAAGTAACCTAACATTTTGGCAATAGTGAATTACAGTATTCTCATGATAAAAGCATTCAGCCAGTATAAAAACCACTTTGATTATGACCTCAAAAATAAAAGACATCAAAAAAGAGTAGTTTGCAGTATACTTTAGTTTTGTCATGTACTTTCTTAAGTGCTATTTTCTTTGCCTACTTCAGAAGAACATCTATTTCAAGCGTATAGAAAAATAAATAATCAATTCACCTAACAAATAATAATTATGACATCAATGGTCGTTGTATATCGTTGACCTAACTTACCAACTTGAAAAGATTTTACGTTTAGTTGTTACTACATTGATGATTATTTTTTCGCGATATATTTCTCGTTAGTTGAGCTTGTAAACTCTTTCGTAGAAATGTACAACAGTTTTTAACTACAGCCAGTGTTATAACTTCTAAATGAAATAGGTTTATCTTGTGAGCTTTTGCCAGTACTTCGAGAAATTGATGACAGTTAAGAAAATGCCGAAATCACTCAGTCCAATTAGTGCTCGTCAGAAACATTTTACTTAGTCTTCAAAAATATAAGATTGTACCATATATTGATCAAGTGACTACCGGGTTTATTACTAATTCCTGAATGCCTCCGAAAACGTTCCGAACCTAATGGTTGCATAAAATTCTTCAATGCATCATTGTTTTCTCTACATTAACTAACGTCAAGGAAGTGAATCACCTTTCATGCTACCTGTTGACTGCTATTATGTCCGGTGTTGATGAATCGAATAATTCTGGGGACTAAGAAGTGGCCAAGAACTTGTTATTTATGAGTTGGGATGCAAAACGTGTATTGTGTTGTTAAGTGATGTTTACCACTTCAAAGTTCTCAGGCTAATTTTTACCCATCATCTCAGTATTTTATAATTCAACAACACTAACCAGCTACAGAGATGTGTTAACTATTTAATTAGATTTGAAAGAAGTTTGGTAGTCCCTCTGTTTGATATTCGAAACTGTATCTTTAATTAACCTCATTCGACGTATGATTGTCTCGACTTAGCTGTCCTATAACAAGCCACAAAATATTCGAATCATGACTAGAGGTCATATCTGGGACAGGCCTTTTACTCTGTCTGTAGTTTGAAGCAGAAGATAGCATGTTTGAGACTTAGTGTGAATATTAACCTCGGCATTCATTTGTATCCAGCGGACGAGTTCGAAAACACAACGAGGCGTGTGTCGTGGATTCCGTTGTTAATAACTATCCATATAAATTAAAATGCAATCCATTAAATAAAAATCAACACAGTTTACTACGCAACACCTAAATTAATCAACTGTCCACTAAACTGATCTTATTTAAAAGTCACTTCCAACTGGAATATTTATTGATCAAATATACGATGAGCTGTTGAGTTGATTAAACATCTATTTTTCAGGTCATCTTGATAGATTTGATTAACCTTGTAATTCCGAGGTATTGCTTATGCATGTTCTAACATTGATAGCAAGATGTAATTCAACACTGCGTTAGTTATTTATGAGCTTCATACTATTCAGCAACAATTCAATAATTCCCACTTTCAGCTTATGTAAAATACCTTCCATCATTATTTCTTATTATTGGTGAATGCTTTTACAGAAGACCTAAATGATTACTGGCTAAGTTGTAATCAAATTCTTTTCCTCTTAATTGCCAATTCTTTCTTATATTACAGTCTTAACTATTAGATTTCTTGGAATTACCTCATCAATTTTTTTTCAATGAACATTATGTAATCGATAATGTCTCAATTCTTTTTCTTATTATTGTTGTTCTTTCAAAAATTGTAATTACATCATTCACCCTTCATGTTTTAATTGTTTTGTCAATTAATCGTAATTATATTGTAAATACCTTTGAACTTGTGAAATCATTTAGCATACAATCACTGTGTTTTGTAAATTATGGATTATATATATTGAAGTAAGGTGGCTTTGTGGAGATAGGTATTAAGTTTTGTTGATTGAATTTGTCACTGATGGATGTTAGTAGGCTACTATCGAAAACCAAGGAGCACTGTTTATCTGTTTTGCCGTTGTATAGGACTCCTCATACACCTTAGATTCCGTCCCAGCAGCTTCAGTTTGGTGATGGTAGAATTCCCACTCCTATCAATTTGCAATATAGCGCGAAGATCAACCATCGTCATCGGTAATAACTGTCTCACACCTGACAAATCTGACTTTCACCAGTCACGACTTCTCGTTCGAAATTCAGGGACATCCTGCTAAGGATCCCATACTAGGACAAAATAGCTGTCTAATGCTCCCTGGATTTCATCGGCAGCCTACCAACATCAACCTGTGATGAACCCGATTAGCAAAACTTAATATTCATTTCCACAAAACCACCTTCCTTTTCACTAACCAGCTAATTAGTGGTAAACTTTAGGATATTCCTGAAGTTCTAGTGCAAAATCGTGACTGATGGAGGCCATACTTATCAGGAGTAAAACAGTAATCATCAATGACATTGGTTGATCGTCGAACTATATGAGGAATTGAGGGAAACTGAAATTCTGCAGTCAGATGCCGACACAGTGGTACAGTGGATTATATAATATATATATATATATATATATATATATATATATCAGTGTAAGGTTCCATGAAAAACCAATTGTAAAGAAGCATCTTTTCGCTCCCTTAGTCTTTTATAACAAGTAAAGTAGTTAAGTATATTAATAATGATGAGAAGATACAGCAAGTATACTTAGTCTTCATGCACGTAGCTGTGCTTTCCTGATTTAAGCCTTACTAATTTTCAAAATTGTAAACAATTTCAAGGTATAGTCTGTTGAAATTGCACTATATTTCTGACTGGATCGTTGTCGTTTAACTCTTATAGGTAATTGGCAATAATTCAGATGCAGTTACAAGGTATATGTAGTATAAACCGTATTTAAAACAGATTTTAGCGAAGAGATCTCTTTTTAACGATTTCATTATCAATCTATACAGTTGTATATATGAATAAATTTTTTCTTTGCAAAATATATTCCCATGAGGAACATAGGAACAATGAATAAGCATGAACTAGAAACATTTGAAAACGAACAAATAGATAAATTCAATTATGTATGTATTAAAGTGTTTACGTCTCACAAAAATAATTATAGGTATTAAAAAAATTAAATGAAACAATGTTGGTAACAGTTGAGAGTGAAATTCAAAGTATGAGGAAGGCGGGAGGCTGACAAAAATAATTAAAACATGCTGAAGGAGGAGGGAAGAAAATAGTTTACGATGAACGGTCATTGAGTTATAATTACTACTACTACTACTACTCCTACTAATAATAACATCACCTAAAATTAGTTTAAGGTCAAGGTAAAGATAATAACAACCCATACTTCTTTTGTACACAAAGTTTCAGCTTCATTTCATAAATAGCCAGAGCTTCTACTATTTTGAGTTGAATGAGAAAATGGGTAGATTGGAACGGATTTTGTAAACAACCATAAAATGAATATGTTGATTAGACGATGGATCTTAATCAATTAAATGTTTGAAGATAGAACTTCCATTCTTTCACTCTTGTAAAATCAAGCTAGGATATATTTTTGTATTCATGTTAAAAGTAAGCGTTGTTCAAATCCGATAAACTGCCATAGAGTCTGTCGAACGTGAAAGCTAATTTTTTGTAGATACTGATAACAATTTTATGCTGTTGAAGGTTAGATATAGCTTGGTAGCATTTAACGTCATTTTGATTGATGTGAACAAATAGTTAATAAATATATCAGAATTTCGGTCCCCTTTAAACTCCAAATTCATTTAAAGATACTTCATAGGAACAGAACTTATAAACTCTTTATTTCAAACATGTTTCATATTGCTATCTATAAAACGCATTGGATATCCATTTGTTACTAGCGTTTTTCTGAGACCATTTGCAAATTTTTCCTATGCGATAACATAAAGATTGGATGAGATTCCTCTTTCTACTCACTGGTACCCAGCTCAAGAAATTGGTTAGCTGGCTACTCCATATTTGTTTTCTGTAGATGGATATTTTAGGTTCCTTTGGACACATATTTTCAAGATTGCATCAAAAAGTGAGAATGATGAACCTGGATTCTGGGGCTGGTTGCGGGTAGTGAAGAAATATAATATGTCATATTCGTCAGCATTCTTATTACATATAACAAACGTCGAATCATTTGACGAAGGAATAAAATAGACTATTTTTAAGCATAGATATAAAGCAGATTGCCAGGAGTAGTATTAATAGAGATCTTATCGCAATCCCATCTAGTTGCCGATATATCTCATTGTTAAAATGGAACTAAATGTTTAAAGTGCGATACAATAATGGTTCTTTTAACTGATTAGTTGGCAATCCAATATCTTTGTCATGCGAGCCACCGTAACCACAAGTATAGCATATCATTTCTGTCAGTGGTACATTGGTTAGTGACAAGCTCTAACATAAAGGGAGAACATACGTTCTCCCTTAGTATCATGAAAAGAAAAAATAAGGTGACACGTCTTATCACTGGTTCTAATGTGTTAGCTAGCTACTGAGTGACTCAATAATGAAGCAACTTTGATATATCCAAAATTGTGTGGGATCGTAATCCAAGCTTATGCATTTTAGACAGAATCATCGAAACCATGGGATATAGATGATCACATAATTCTATCGTTATCAGTGTATTATCATTCTAATATTTTACGTAATAAATGAATATTTCTCATTCCATAATGTTTGTCCACTTCTTCACTGGATCAGGTAAATTTAGTAATAATCGTATTGTCTTAAATTACAGACTGTGATTTATTAATCGTCTGTTAACTACCATTAGTCAAAATAAAAAGCACAACTTTTCATCCAATTTAACGACAGCTCATTTCTGACCTTGAATTGGCTATACTCTCATGAATTATGTCGATGACTTCGATTCGGCTTGTCAGTATTTTCCAAAACATACTCAACAGTTTCAATATTCACTATCTACGTATTATATCCACTACTTTCTGTTAATTGTTTTTCATTCATATGATCACAATTTATCAATGAGTAATCACCATTAAATAATTTGATCATCTGCATTTAATGTTTTGTCAGTATGAAATTATTCGACATTCTAGATGATAAACAGAATTATAGTTAAAATTAATATTCAGTAAAGGTCACTCTCTCATCTACTAAATGATCAGTAAATTAGCTAAAAATATTACATACAGTACACAATAAACATTATAGATTAACCTCAATCTCATATGATTATGTAATTGTCTTTGTTACAGACTGAATAAAAGAAAAAATACATAAATAAGGCAAGATCTTTCACTTTTTGGAATATTTATTTGTTTTCTATTTATCTCTTATTAGGGTAGGTGGAAGAATAATTGTCTTAGTTCATTCTCTTTTCTTCTTCTTTGTAACACGATTGAAGGATTTCACGAGTTCGTGAATAAATAGTTCATCTTTTGATTATTATTATTATTATTATTATTATTATTATGGATTAGTGTAAATATTCACAGTAATTTGTATTTAGTCAAATTATCATGATTATTCTTATTTGGGTCAAAATTTAAAACAGATTAAGTTGGGATATTTCATTTTATCATGGTGGTATATTTCATTTCGAAAAATCACTCATTATCCATTCATTCAAAATATATTTCTTCCTTATAGATCTGTTGAAAGGAAAACTCATCAATTCATATACACATCATTTACATATCAGTATGATCTAAAGATCCTAAGTTAGATATTTTTTTTTTTGGTTAGATTATTGACTACGTGATTTTAAACAGGTCACAATAGTTCAATGATTAAACCATTCAACTTTTAATCAGTAAGTTTTGGGTTCGCACTCTGTTCCACTTACTTTAATTTGATTAACTGAATAGTGCCACTGGTGGGAAGGGGGGGGAAATATTTTCATTTATCTACTCCAATAAATTAATCCATAATAACAAGAAGTGATTCAAAACTACTGTCAAACAGTGTCTTATTTCCAATGATAATTTGTTTCATTTTTCACTTTATAGAAAAATTTATCTTAAAACATCCGTTTACATGCAACAAAGTGTATACTTGTGATTTTTAATAGTAAACAAAACTGCTAACAAACATATTTGTTTCTTGCACACAGTCAGTCTACCCTTTACTTAGTCTCAACATCTTTCATTCTCTACTTTGAGAAAGGCTAAAAATTTACTGATCTTGTCCACATTAGAAAGTAATTTTCAAATGAGTTTCTAAGGTCCTAGTAAAGAGTTATGCTCAGTTCAGATATGTTGAAAGTGAACTAATCTCCACCATCGACATTATATGATCATTGCATCAAGTCGCCAAACAGTTGAAGTTGGTAATGTGTACTCGATAATTTTAACAGTTAAGCGACCACCAGTAGACATAAAGACTCTGATTATATAACCGATGAGGTTGTGGATGCTTACTGTTGAGAACTGTGTCGTAAATAACCACCCAGTTAAAAAAGAACATATACATATGATCATTTTTCTCGACTTTTGTATTAGAGACAATATTATCAATTCATTCTATATAACGATTTTTGAAACTAGGTCAATGATTATATATTAATAACTTAAACATTTCAGTCTATTTTTAGATGCGTTTTTTTTAATGAATGAATGCTTCAATGTTCAACATACTCAAATGTCAATGTTGAATATGTAATTTACTGTTTTATATTGTTCTTTATCCTTATTTTATTTAGTTCAAAAAAATGTTAAACAAAGAATTAAGTCAGTTCGCTGATGGGGGTCAAAGCGGCAAACAAATCTCTGAATATATATGCTCAACATTTTTAGACTCGAAAGAAAACGATCCCATTACAATGTCACCATCTGTGATATTAAGTAATAGTGTACATGGTACAATGTCTGGTAGTATAAATAGTAAAGACTTTGTAATAAATAATGGTAGTAGTAATCATTCTGAAAGTAATACATGTACACCATCAGATGTAATCAAGAATTCAGAATCGAAATCTATCGAATCTGGTCAAGTCACTACAACAGTAACAACTGATTTGATTGATAGTGGTGATACAATAAAAACGACAACAATTAGTAGTACTAGTAGTAGTACAATGACAAATACAACAACACCTGCAATAATTCTTAATATTGAACCTACTTCATTGAATAAATCATTGTCGAAATTATCCTCCTCATTATCTACATCATCATTGAAATCAACTAATAATATAACTGCAGATGAATATAATAAAAATCGTGTTGATGATAATACTGGTGGGAAGGTTTGTGTCAATGTTTCAATCCCTTCCTTTGGCTCTCATCCTTCACCTGCCCCTCATCAGTATTATAGTGAAAACGAGAAAACTAATTCTATGGATAATTCACAAACACAAATTTCACCATATGTAGTGAATTCAACAAATCCAAGTAAACTTGAAGATGTAAGTCCTGATGTTTGCTTTGTCGATATTTTCCAACCTGTTATTTGTATTTTTCCACATCACAAACTGTTTTTTTTTTCAACAATCCTTAGATTAATTTAAAGAATATTAAATAACTGTGAAGCATTGGGGGAGGTTAAATGATTAGAGTGTTCAATTTGCAGCCATCAAGTCATAGATTCGAACTCTGTCCTATCCGCCTCAGTAACTGAGTAGTATTACTAGCCTTTACATCTGATGTGTAGTTCGAAATCATGTGTACTAATTCGTTGTACCTGGTTAATATGTTTAGAAGAAATGATAGCTATTTCTTTCGAATATACATACATATAGAAGGATCATTTGTTTTCTGGTATTTTTTTCGGTGCGGGGGTAATTTGTTGTTAGCGTGTCAACCTCCTTATGATGTTGCATCAAGAACAAGATGGAAAGTTCGTAGTGGAACAACCCAGCTTAGGGAATACAACCAAAATGAGTCCTACTACTATTAACACTGTGTAAGAGATTCTGTTTGTTTCAGTAATATTTAACTAAGAATAGGTCAAACAGGAAATCAATTAATTTGTACCGGGATATTAGAATATTAAAGTAACATTTTGTTATTTCCATCTATGTTTGTGTACATAGATTTCTTCAATAGTATTTAACAAGTATCCGAATACCCCATTTTACCCTTAACACCTATGATTTCCATCACTAACTAACTAAAATATGATACAACTGTGACTTAGACAAACAAAACGGTAATTGACTAGGCTATTCGATGATGACCAAATGATCAAATGACCTATTACCAAGGTCAGTATATTTAATATTATTTTCAAAATCTCAAATGGATAGATTTCCTGGTCACAGACATAATTTAGACGGTAATATGAATACTCAATAAGGGTATTTGTGATGAAAGTTAGCCGGAAAAGTGGATTCATAAATAATTAGTCGTAGTTCGTGGATCGTAAATAATATGATAACAGTTAATTGTTAGAATAGAAGCATAATATTAGGGCAGTGAGAAATTACTAAAAAAAAATATTGAATGAGAATACAATCAATCAACCAATCAGTCATGCGACCAATATATATATATATATATATATATATATATATATATATATATATATATATATATATATATATATATATATATATATATAGTTTGTATCCTAAACAGATTGATTTCCGTTGGGTACCACTAATAACCACAGGACGCTGAACAGCTGTTTTCTTCATGATATGGAACCATTGAGCAGTCTACACCTATATTTCGCTTAGGATCCAGGACAGAACTTTCAGGTTTCAACCACTGGATGCCAGTTCATTAATCTGAAGATCAAATGCTAGTCTTGAAGCTTGAAGTTCCCGGACTTGGTTTATGATGATGTCTTGAATGCTCATTTTGACAAGTTTCACATCAGAACAAAACACCTTCCCAGTTCTCAGTATTTTTTTATTGTTACCCAACTGAGGTCATTCTGTGACTGATACAAACAATGAATTTAAACCAATCTCAATGGATTCACCTCAACTTAACAAGATAAACATGATGATCATCTTGGAAATAGTTTTAGAGGCGTGACCATCCTCCTTTAATCAACGATTGTAGCAAAAGTAATATACAACACTGGCTACTGAACAACTGATGTAAGGGGTTGTTAGTGACTATTTGGATTCAATAACTTAATGAATAAAGTATTTTTGTTCAAGACAAAAGCTACTGAGTTTTGGTCTTGGTTAAAATATCATCATTAAAGTTCAAGTACATACAGTCAAGACTAATAAGCTTTTCCAATAAACTGAAACATCTCTAAATCTACCTGTGTACTACTCCTGATATGATTGCACTTCACTAATCATTACTTCTGACTAAACTCCCGGAAATTCCTACTCAGAATTAGTCATTAGATAATAAATGATTACTTTTGGTTTAACAGATTTTATGATGATTTGTGAATCTTATAGTTTATCAATATAGACTGTTCTTGCATATCCATTTTTGGTAATGAAAATATTCGTTAATTATTAGATTGGGTGTATATGTATTTGTAGATAGTAAACTAACCTCATATCATAGAAGTGATTATATTTTATCAACCGAGGATAAGCGTTTTTTATTTTTTGTTTTACTATCATTCTTTCGATAGAATCTCATATCAATTTTTGTCTGTAGGCATTTTTAATATTTCCTACCGGTACATTTTTTTCTTATTCTTTAGATTTTACAAACTTCCCTGGATCTCTGGGGAATCAATATGTTTGAAGTGGATCAGTTAACTACAAATTCATTAACGTGTATATTCTTTAATATTGTACAGGTGAATTACAGTTTTCAATATTTTGTTATTTTATTTGTCTATTTATTATTTCAAATTATTTATAGAAATATATTGTAAATGAATGTTATTAGTATTTGTTCTACATCATTAGTAGTAATTGTCTCACTCCTAGTCTACGTAAACTCCGCCGCTATTGGCATCTCATTAGTACCTCGGCAGTCTTGAAGTAGTTCATTACTCAGGCAATTATTATAGTTAATTTAAAGTGGTCCTGTGTATTAATCAATGGAAACAGATTGTTTTTTAATTGGTTATTCGTATCAGTCACACACTGATCTACGTAATACACCCTTGGAAACCAAAGAGCTATAGACAACTATATCGCCCTGATATGAAATTTTTAAATAGTTGGTACCAACGACTCTCACCAGGGATCGAAGCCAAGCCACTCAGGTATCGTAACAAATGCTTAACTAGCAGCAGCAGGGTCCTGGCTGTATGCTATTTAACAGTTCCGCACAATAAAGAAAAATGTTCTCTAATGTCCTCTGTTTTCCAGTAGTAATCGACTGAAATTAATCTGCTTACATTGATCGATCACCGAGTGATGACCAATGTACTGTTTGTCTGGCCCTTTATAGTTCTGATCAATATAAAGTTCACTATGCTCCGATGCAAGGTGGATGGAAATTAGCCATTAGGAAACTCTGGACTATGTTTCATAGCATTACACGGTTGACTGCCAAATGCACTTGCAATATTTATGAAGTTGATGTTCACTGGTGAATTTGATCCCAGTTGATGGTGAGTTACATAGAATAGTGACCACATTGCAACTTGATTGATAGAATTCAGTCAAAGCTATGCTGGAACAGATGAATATCACATTGGTCGTGATTCAGTGAACAATTAATGTAAAAACCTTTGTTCTACAAAGTGTTAGTCAAGGTTTAAATATCTCATTGTGACTGGTTGTGGAATCTGAAACTGAACGACGAGAAATAAAGTTATCTAAATAGTACTAGCTCCGTGAAGATTGTATTTACACTTTTTTGATGAGTTCCAAATGACACGGGTAGAATGTCCTACTGACCATCCTCAAACTACCATACAAATTAACATTCACAAAACCACTTTAACGTCACAATAATAATAATAAGCTAAAATTATCCACAATTTTTCGATTCAGCTTTCTACTTATTTAACAGAAAATATTTCTTTCCAAACAGCTGAAATTATACTTAACTATTCATTTTAAGGTAGCCTAATGTGGTAGTTGAGAGATGCTGAAATAACAAAAGTTTGAAATTAAGTATTTTGTGTAAATGAATACTTTAATATGCATCATTCATTCAATAAATGTATGGAACAATCACCAAAAATATTACATACATCATATTCTATGAACATTAGAAACATCGATGATATGATCTCATATATCGATTTGCATGGTTGAATTCATTTTTGTACATTAAGGTGACTGAGGATTTTCATTCTACAATGCCGGTTTATAATATATACCACATTATCATAGTTAATATATTGAATCGGGAGGAGTTTTACCTTTTACCTCCTATTAGAACTTTGGGTTGACCATTTTTAAGGAAACCGTTAGTGAATATAAGATATATTATCCATATTAATATTTTATGGTGATAATGTGACTTATTTACAAAATATATGTCGATGTAGTTAGCCCTTGAACAAGGCAGTAAGGTGTTCTTTTGGAGGCTTAAAAGTGAATGTCACTTTCTGATTGCCCATACTGTGGAAGTAAACTTTTTCTTCAAGAATGTGGAAACCGAATCTGGATTAAGGATGGTCTTGACTATCACACATGGCTTTTTTATGAGTAGTTTTAGATGTATTAACTTTCTACGTTGCGGATTTTTCCACCAGCAAGAAAATACTGTAGAAATGAGGTATGGTACTTAATTATACGATCAACCTGTCGTAGCTCATTTCTTAGGTTATGAGAACACAACATCATTGTAAATGTTAGTTATCTGAGGGAAACATTACTGACGTCACTTCCCTGTGGATTTGGACTTGTCTTTATACTACGTGTTTACTAATTTCAGTCTGCTTGACATATAAGCACAAGAATTCCAATTACATTTAATGAGATCATTGCATATTCAAACCCACGTTAATAGAACACTCGTAGTCAGGTCATATATCAAATCCCATTTAGGGATATGAATATTATTTGTTTGATCAACAACATCACAAACGACAATCAGTTGAATATATACCTTATGTTTTTTTACAGAAAAGAAATCTTTTACAAAAATTTGCTATACCTGAACGTAATTTACTTTTATATATGACTGCTGTTGAAGAGAAATACAATGATAATCCATATCATAATCGTGTTCATGCTGCAGATGTTGTACAGTCAACACATGTATTATTAAATGCACAATCATTAGAGGTAAGCTGGTTGTCAGAATATGTGTATGTATTCAATTTTTGATGTTGTTAATAAGTAATTTTTATAAATTTGGACTAATCTGGGTAACTGTTGAATTCAGAATATTTATTTCGTTTTATTTAAATTACATCAGATAGTACCTAAATCGGCTTGTTGATGCCGAAGTTGATAGTAGATAGCCATTAACTTATTCAGTGAGCATAAACATTTCAACTTTATGTTGTTATATGTGTATACTGAGCGAATTAGCTTGATATTCCCATTTAATTGCAAGTTTTGATTGGTAGTTGGATTTCCAGTAGAAGTGAAGTGAATTCAGGAATTTACATTTCATCAGTGAGAAGAATGACTCTTCATCATTGTACCGATGCTTGTATTTTAAGATTTGAATCAATAAGTTATGTTTTTCTAATGACATAAGCGATTTTGGGGATTAGTATAATTCTATGACTCTTCTGTATTATTCTGGTCAGCATTAATAAGTACTCTGCTTACAGATACACATTTCATATTGATATTTTACAAGCGTCTAAAGTTAATCTATTCCAAAAGAGCCAGTAGTCCTAATAGATTTTCTTATCTTCCTTAATCTTTACTTTCTTTTTGACTTGTTCTGTTTAAAAGTAGTAGTCACCTATTGCATATGAATATACAAGTTAGCAAGATTCTATTATCTGTAAATGATTGATATGAATACTTAAATGTTTGCTTTAGTATTATTCTGAAATTAGTAGTTTCCTTTATCTTTAAAATTTTAACAATTCACTGGTCAACCTCATGTTCATGACTATCTAAACGCATAAATCCAATGTCATGAATAAATTCTGTAATATATTCTAAGAGAAATCAATTGTAAAATCACAAACGATCTAATATACAATAATCGGGATTCTTTATTACTGACAATTAATATCATTTGTACATTTGAAGTTATCCTCAAGATTTTCAGTGTTCACTAAGTGTGTTGCATTCAATGCAAAGAGATTTAAAACTAACATTTTTAGCTATAAAAGCTGAAAGTATTATCTATTTAATCAGTGAATTTCAATAGGAATGTTTTATTGGATGAATATCATGTTTTAAATACCAGAGTTGTCATTGATGATCCGGGACAACCCTAAAAGTGATCTTGTAAAGTTTTACTCACTTAATAGGTAATAAGATTATAGGGGATGTAACTGGATAATTTGTTGTAGGAAATTTTAAAAAGTTATGATATACTACATTTTAAGTCATTAGTATACTTATTACGATGCCTCATCTTATTATTACAGTGAATGTAATACAAAACTCACCTAGATGATTCTAATTCCTTTTATCTTTAAATCTTTGTAAGTTTGAAGATAGTTCTTTAATCTTAATTACACTGCCTGATAAATGATTGGCACTAACGAAAGACGTCTCGGAGTTTGTAGCTTTCGATTGATGTTAATTATAAGCTTTTTCAATTATTACTATATTTGGTGGTCTCGTATGGCACATACTTTGTAGTGGGAGTCGAGCCACTTTGAACTTATCAAATATAATTCCTTTATAGGCTTCTATCTACACACGAAAAAACTTGTTAATTAGATCAGAGGAAACACAAATAACTTATTCTATTTTAACATTCCTTCCTTTATCATCCCGTGAGTGACTACTTACTTTTGTAGTTATTTGATATCCGAAAGTCATATGAAATGATAATCCAGTCTTTAATTTGCTGAATTATAGCATTTCCACTTAAATCCATCATTAAACGACTTAGTCGGTATTGTTGTTTGGAATATAAACCGCGACTTTACGACATCTGATAGGATCATCGGTAAGGGCATAATTTTGTTATGCCATATAAAATGTAAGTAGATTCATACTCAAATCAAATGTTCACCATCAAAAACTGTGTCACATGAAATTATATAACACAGTTTCCAAATAAAATCAATGGAAATCATTTAAATAGCTTGTGTCTTCACGTTGATGCTGTTAAGTAGTGAAATTGATTAGGCATATCTACTCGATAAGTCTCAAATAAAACCAAGCGTGCATCCTGATTCCATTTTCAAGCTGCAATTCGACTTTAATCATGCTTTAAAATTAGAGTCGTAATAAGGCAATTTTCTCAGGATGCACATAAGATAAGAGAGAAACCATCAACAGAATGAAAGTAGAACTTTTAGATTATACATACACACACCTTTTGCACTGGTATAGCAATTCTGATTTAGTAGTCCAATGATTGATTCAGTGACGTTTTATAAGAATAGAATGGATCAGAGTTCCAGTGTCGACATCAACATATAAATAAGCAGGTGTATCCAGTTGATGAGTTCCAGATAGGACAAAACGCGTACTTGGAATTCCATTTCCCAGCTACAATCCAAACTTAACAATAAATGAAAGAGTTCAGTAATTCGTTCATAATAAATTCGCCTTATTTCTGATGACGATGTAATTTAGTGTAACATTGGATCTATGTCTCTATTGTAAACTGTAAGTACTAAATTTGTAGAATCGTATACTTAACTAATTTCAATTCAAAATAATTACTGGACTTCATAGTGATGTATGTGATCATTTGCCACCCAAATAATCATTTGATTTCTGCTAGATGTTTTCTACCAATAAGGAGAAAACCCTGTTGTACCACTGAAGTTGAAATAATGATTCCAATCTTCTGAAGCTGCTACATCATCAAAGTATTACAACAATCGTATGAAGGTTTCTTGATGTTCTAAATGATAGGGATAAATTCAAGAATGTAAGCAACTTACTGATCAAATAAACGTGAGAGATAACTATTCATTCGAAAGATATGATGATGATGACGATGATGATGCGATTCGCTCATGTGAATGCTTAGTTACTTACTCCTTTAAAGATGGTTCTTCATTACCAAGAAATGTTCTATTTATTAAACCCTGGACTGAAAGCAAAAGAACTGAAAGTACTGAGGATATTTTACCTTGAAGATTCATCGAGTTGCTAATTCACCTCTCGATTAAATCGGATTGATGTTGTTGATTACTTGGCTGGTAATTTGAAATTCAGCTAAAAGCCACTTATTTATTTTTTCATTTACGAGCTATTGATCTAGGCTGAGGTTATCAGCAACCTTTGCAGTATCTACTAAGTGTGTGCTTTATCCAGTATTTTTTTGGTCGATTTTACCTTCATGAAGTGAATCCATCCTGTTTATTAGGGCTTAATTCATATTTAAAAATTCATTTCAAGCAACTAAAGTTGTCGGTGTTTAGTGATGGAGCCAATTGATAGGATGTGATGAACTTAAATTATGTACTATTTAGAACTTGTCAACATGGCATACTTACAATTTTTAAGAAAATGGTACTGTCTGATAGGATCGTCCTCGAGAACCTGTGGTGTCTCATGACAAATCTTTTTAGCAGTGCACAAACACAATGCCTAGGTCTCGACAAATTAACACCCACCAATACCAGTAGGTCAACATCCAATCGTAGGATTCCAGCTTCAGTCAGTTTGTGATGTAGCACAACAGTTTTCCAGCGTCATTGGTGATAATTATCTCATTCACAATGTGTATGAACTGAACGGTTTACAACTCCTCACTAGAACCTTGAAACAACCTTGAGGTAGGTCATTAGTGAGCTGGATATTATGGTTAATTTAGAAGTCCTAGGTTTGATCCTTGGTAGGTTAGCAGATGCCCGCTTTCAAAAACCCTCATAATAAGAAGAAACAGATTTCTAGTACTCCTGATACTCAGCGGTGGTCATACTGGATCACCTTTTGAGTAATTTTTCATTAGTGTTTACTTTCAGTTTAGTAAATATGATACTTCTTCTCATCTGTATTTGTTTTTTTCGGTAAATACTAAATTCACCAACATGTTTTTGTTGTCACTTCTACGAATTATTTCACAATTTCCAATGGACAATCGACATCAGTCTGTATTTACAGATTTAGAAATTTTCACAGTCCTATTTGCTTGCGCTATTCATGACGTGGGTCATCCAGGTGTTACAAACCAGTACTTAATCAATACAAGTAAGTGTTCATTTTGCAAAAATGGTTTTTTCTTTTATTAGAAATCGTAAATCAGTTATTAAATAGCTTGGG
Organism: Schistosoma japonicum; assembly: GCA_025215515.1. Lineage (NCBI taxonomy): Eukaryota > Metazoa > Platyhelminthes > Trematoda > Strigeidida > Schistosomatidae > Schistosoma > Schistosoma japonicum. The sequence continues at coordinate 14,623,708 of CM046066.1, forward strand.
AATATTTAGTCGACAGAAAATCCTGCTTCGTTTCAGATGTTATTCGTCAGAAAGATTTATCTGTAGTCCTGAAGGAACTGATGTTCTCTGAGTGATTGAAATCTATAAAACAGGGCACAAATCCTATTGCCTAAGTCACAACGTGGCGATTATTCTATGTGGCTAGGCAGTGTATGCACTATATTTTTATATTAGGTAACTGAATGTGGTCGACACTATGAACCTAAGTTTTATGCCACTTGGAACTCGTCATCATAGTGTATTTACAATCCTGAGCGAATTATGGTTATCAGTAGAATTCACAGTTTACCACCTCATGTAGGACTAAGATATCTACACTGATTAATCATTGAATAATATCTTCTACATTTGAGAATTATTCTTGCTTTCTGTTTTCATTTATTTTTTGTAGATGACAAATTAGCAATTTTATACAATGATTCATCTGTGTTAGAAAATCATCATTTAGCGATAGCATTTTCGCTATTAGGTCAACCAGGTCATGATGTTTTCGAGAATTTTCCACATAAGCAGCGTCTTAGTTCTAGACGTATGATTATTGATATGGTAAGTGATAAAATGTATTCTTATTATTATTATGTTGAAATATTAGACTGTATGATGACAACTTGTTTATAAAGGCTGTCAACGCACAGCCAGTAGGTAGTAAGTTCAAATCCCAGTTTCTTCACTGTAGTTTGAAGCAGATCATTAATCTTCATTACCACTAAAACTATTACTATTTTAGTTTTCATTCTGATATTTTCGTCGTGTTGTGATGATTTAGCGTGACAATATGCATTTATCCACATATGTTCCAGGTTCTACGTGGTGTATGATTGACTAGTTTTAAGATTAGTTAAAAATCTGTCGTTTTATTAACTAAGACAAGCCAAATTGACTAATTTGATTATTTAATTTTTGAATCTACAAGATACTTGGTCCAAGTTCCAGTGTGAATATCAACATTGGGATGTAGAAATGTCTATCTTACAAAACTAATCTACGACGAAACTTGGGCGTTAAAATCTCCTACTAAGGTCACTACGTCTGAGTACCTAGCTTTCTGGAGGTTAGAAAACTTTCCGTAGAATATGCTTCTTACTCCATCCGAACTGCAGTCAGTCGAGGTATAGGTGGAAATGACGAAGAACATCGGTATATCCCTATCTTTCTGAGTTCTTACTGAGCCATTTAAATAACAGTGCATAGACGGCTGTCGATAGGAATCCATTCAAAGAATAACTGTTCTGCTAGCAAACTAACTGCTATATCTACATCAGCAAGGCCACGAGAGCTTGCTGCTGGGTCTCCAGATAAACGAAAAGTGTATCGTGCTGACTTTCAAGACTAATTAGGTGACGTCAACTGGATGACTTACGCTAGGGTCCAGTATGCTTCTTTCGAAACACTAGCATACATCATTGGCGAAAGATTCAATGGTTCAAGATAGTGAGGCTTGCAGACTAATGTGACAAAGAGTCTGGACATTAAAAGCACCAATATATAGTTGTACCTGAAAAGGATATTGGGTTAGAGTTGATCTTAAAGACCTGGGAGCATGACTGCAGTGCCCAAGAAACAGTATCTTGAGGCCAGTCACACTCTGCCTTTTAGAGAGAGGTTTCGGTTCGTGTTAGCATCAGTGCTTTTTAAAATGTTGCTACCAGGGACGGAATTCGATGGAGTAAGGTGAGGTATCTATTTTCAGGGTAGAATTTTTCTAGCCCCTCTCTTCCTTTTTGAAAAGGTAACAACGCTGTCATGGTTGTCTAACGAAAACAACTCACTGCCGTCACACCTCTATACAACCGGTAGTACGACTTTGCCTACGACCTTAGCTTACTTTAGTCTCACCGCCCTTCAACCAACCTGCTTGGTATGGTAGGACTCTAACGAACGAATATCTCAGCAGGTATAGCTCGATTGAGTTATCATGATAAGCAAGCCTGATCACCACGTCAAGGTATCATCAACAGTCGGGAGGAGAGGAAGGAACAGACAGGACTTTTAAATTAGCCACAATATCTAGTTCACTAGTGAACCCACCTCAAGGCTGTCTCAAGGTTCTAGTGAGGAGTTGTGACTCGTTCAGTTTATACAGACTGTGAATGAGACAACTATCATCAATGACGCTGGAAAATTGTTGTGCTACATCACAAACTGAAGCAGTAAATCCGCCATATATATATAATGATGGTTACGCATTTGTCATTGCTTGTGTGTTGTGTACTGTTGAAAGCTTCATTCTAGGTCACAAAAGCTGTCTGATTCTCTACGTTTTACAGTTTATACCATGCACGAAATAAATTAAAACTGATCTGTACAAAACCATTTCAATTTATTCAGCATTCCTCACTGATTACGAACGACCATATTAGTAATTGTTTTGAATAACTGTTTTTATTCTAATAACATTATAATTCAATTAAAATGAAATATCTTTTACAATAAAACTAGGTTTTAGCTACGGATATGTCTAAGCATATGAGTTTGCTGGCTGATTTGAAAACGATGGTTGAAACAAAAAAGGTTGCGGGCTCTGGTATACTTACATTAGAAAATTATACAGATAGAATGCAGGTATAAAAAATTGTTGCATTAATTTTGTACTCGCACTGTTTGTTTTCTTCTTTTCTATGCTAAATATGTCATTATAACAAGAATTTTTAATGGGTTGTATTCGTCTGATTGGGCACCAGTAAAAACAAGGAAGCACTGGACGGCTGCTTTTTCATAGTACGATACCCCTCAGCAGTGCGGACCCTTGATTCCCCCTCCCAGGGAATATGGCAAATAGATAAATGTAATAGATACATACCTGAAATGATGTTTTTCTGTTTTGTTAACACTTAAGGACACTAGATCAAATCTAACAGAATTATCGAACCCTTAGTAATCTTAAATTTATACAACTTTCTGGCAAGTATCAACCAGAATGTAACTTGAACATAGGACATTTTTAGACTTTATCCAAACGCCATCTAATGTTAGGACAATGTGATTTCTTAGGTTTAGTGTGATAAGATGGATTGATACCATTAACCGTCAAAATTCATTAATGCTAATTTGTGGTTAGCAGTAGAATCCAGCAAGATAATTTTGTCACTTTTGAGAGTTATCATTTGGGCTTACTTTCATCCCAGTGTTGATGTTTACATTGAGACTTGAACCCAGAGGAACTTTCACTTCAAATTTCAACACGTTACCCACTAGACAAACAAATCTAAAAAACACTAGCTAGCCACAATCTACGTAAGCTAAAGCTGTAAAGGAATAGACAAAACATATTAATCACGATTCAGTGACCAATCAGTGTACAAATCTCAGTCCTATAAGATGCCTGTCGAGACTCGAATATCTTAGTGTGAATGGTTGTGGACCGTGAAACGAAGTGACAAGCAATCAAATCGTTTAAAGAGTACTAGTTCGGTTAAGATTGTAGTCGTACTTTTTTGATGAATGCCGAACAGCATAAGATCTGTGTCAATCAAGGTTACTTGCCGAGTACTCCCAACCAACCTAACATCTACATCAAAGTCCACTAGATGTTGAGTCACTCTGACTAGTGGCCACAATACAGCTTGATCAAAATAATTCGATTTGTAGTAGATAGACATTACATTAGTCACTTATCAGTTTACAACTTCTACTTCATTAGACTGTACCGACAAACGTGATTATAATTGAGTGTTACGGAAACTGATAAATTTTAATGTAACAGCACGAGTTGGTATCAAATTAAAAATAACATCTAAGGTTAATCACTAAGGAACCTAATTACAACCAAATCATTTATGATCAAATTATCAAACTTGTTAACGAAAATGGTGAGAAATGAATAAACATAATTTTTCTATGTTTCGAGCAAAAGTTATATTCACCGCCAGTCTAGCATAATAGTGGAATGCTGGGCACAACGAGATTTACTCTATTCAGTACTATTAATGCTTCCCTACACTGTAATATATGCATTACTCATGCTATAGAAAAAAACATATAGTTAGTAAACAATGAAAACTTTATTTATCACCATCATTACTAAGAGAAAATTTGAACAGAGAAAAAACAATCATTTGAGCAGAATGACATGAATTTATTTCATTTCGCTAGATTTGCGTCAACTGTTTGCAACCTGTAATATTTTAGGTTCAAGATATTATATGTTACGGACCTTTTGTTACTACCCCTATTCCAGAATGATCGTTGAAATATGGTATGCATCTTTGCATTAATTTACAGTATTTTATCACTTAACTTTATTTACATCTTTGCTTAAACCCTAGTCCACTGTGATGATGTTAGATATATCTGTTCTCAACAAGCTTTATTACATAATTATGCTGAAATTCCATTTTATGATACTAATTTTGGAAGATTATGGGCTATAAGTGGCTGACGAAAACCAGACGAAATAAAATGAATTCGTGTTATTCTGTTCAAATATTTGTTTTTCGCTCTTAAAATTAATCAATTGTATAAAGGAAAATTGTTATCTATTATTATTATAACTAGTTACTTGTTTATTACTTTTGTTCACTTCACCCGACCCACTCCCCTCACCTGCTAATAGATTTTACAAAATATGGTACATTGTGCTGATTTAAGTAATCCAGCTAAACCGCTAGACTTATATAGACAATGGACCAATCGCGTTATGGAAGAACTATTTCGTCAGGGTGATAAAGAACGTGAACTAGGCATTGAAATCAGTCCAATGTGTGATCGAAATACAGCAACTATAGAGAAAACACAGGTAATTTGTTTATTAATCTAAGCTTTTTGAATATATAACCTATCCATAAATTGTATCTTGTTTACAATGAGTATCCAATAAAGCTATTAAATGACTTGAAAGCCGTGTATTCACGTCCACATTTATTGTTATTTTTGATACAGTATGGCAATCAAATATTGTACTACACAAATGAGAAATAGAAATTGTGAAGAACTTTATTTCTTAATAGTTATCATTTTATTTCTGTGGTATACTCAGACACCAAGAACAAAGCAAGTGGTTGTCTTAACAACCACTCGTCAAGCATTTTATCTAGTGGTCTAGTAATCCATTAGGCCACTGAGCAATGTTAAGTCATACAATGGCTAATGAGGAGAACACGTCCATGCCCCATTCATTCCCTTAGGATTTGGTTTGACGAGTTTGAACATTTTTAAAATGGCCGAGACTAGCTATTTGCATAGTTAATCAGCACTGAGTTAGGAAACACAAAATTAATCAGTCAGCCATAATGTATACTGCTCAGGAAGATTAAGATCAATAGAAATATATTTTGATGATACGGACTAAGACTGAGTGTTTGACATATTGATTACTGTTTCCACTGAGCAAATGGTATGCAACAGGCAAATCATTTCTAATCCCATCTTTAAATTCCAACAAGTCATGTTACGTCGAAAAACTTGTTTGTGTACATATCAATATTCGGGTGGATTATGTTATGCTCATATTGATGAGTTTTATGCAACACTGTTCCTCTTACTCTCAAACAGAAATTTATAAACAACTTTCACAAATTAAATCAAATACGTGGAATTTTTGTACCTTTTGTGATATAATTTCTTATCGAAATATTTTCATACTCATTATTATCTGATTGAATAATAAAGGCTAAAAGTAAATGCCGATTGGATAGTTTGTATATTCAAAGTCCCTAGATGTAAGTTGGTTGGTTATAGTGCCAATCTACAGTGGATAATTTAAGGATAACCTGATTTTGCATAATATTACCCACTTATATATGATTGTTGTAATTTATACGACGAGAATTCATAATAATTTATTTTCGTTTTCTTTTCGGTCATTATCTTCATCTGCTGGTCTGCTCATTCATCATTCTTTCCTATTGACTAATATACCTGCTGTATGTATGATGCACACACACGCACACATGTAGGTTAGCTTCATTGATTACATTGTACATCCCTTATGGGAAACATGGTCCGACTTAGTTTATCCAGATGCACAAAATATTTTAGAAACATTGGAAGATAATCGTGAATGGTATTTCAGTCAAATCAATGAAAATAACATTAATGAAAATGATGAATAAAGCTGTACAGACCATATACAATATGCTTTGCATTTTCTCTATATTATTGTCAATATGTGATAAGATGATTTTACAGTCACGTAAACAAATATATTCTTTATTTACTAATCATGAGTGCAATTGTTGCCAACATCTCCCTCCTGTTATCTTCAGCACTGAATATTAGATTTCCGTGAACAGTGATAATAGACAAACAGCGTAACTCTTATTCTTAATGAATAATCAATTAAGAAGCACAAAACAAAGGATGACATAACCATTTTATGCAAAACATATATGCATGTATATATATATGCAATAGTGTACAATAACATTTTGAGTCCTCTTTTAGAAAGATTCTGAATTTCATGATCGTTTATAAAACCTTCATCTTTTTATTGCCATCCCTACCTGTATTTATTCAGATGATGAATGACATTGTTTTATAAACCACCTTGAATTTCCCTTCAATCTTCTTCAGAATAACAATGTTTTCAAAGTTAATACAATTGTTGATGTTTTCCTCTGCTTATTCACTCCTCTCTCACATATATATTGACACTAAAAAAAATCAGAAATCACTCTTTCAGAATTCAATGTGTATTTATGCATATTTAGTTATACACTTTTTTATAAGTATGCATAGTATATGTCTATGCAATCCTGCTCAATTCCTTCATAAATCACATATACTATCGACCTATACTCAGGCATCATTTTCCTAGCTCTTTTCATACACTTCATTTAATGGCTTGTATTCCCGTTTTGTACAAATGAAATTGCTAGCTGATGTTTATTATCGTGTTTTACGAAATATTCGTCCACGCCCACCGGCCCTCCTCTAGGCCTCTAACATCCAATAGCAGTAATGATAATGTTCCTTGTGTGTATTATCTTTTTTACTACCATCATTATCTTCGTTCTTACATGTATTTTAATAATAATAACAATACAAGATAGGGAAATAATTTTTATTTCTGTTCATTTACATTCACATGTTCATGTACGTACACATACAAATTCTTTGATTTCACTGCTATTTTTCAACCTGCATATTTATAGGGATTAAGCTAAATAAATACAAACAAAAATATTGTAATAAAAGTAAAAGTTGTTCATATGTTTGAAGTATACTTAACAACAACGACAACAGTCAACCAATCATACATATTCAAGATTGGATTCTCATCTTTGCATACACACACACACACATAAACAGAGTCACATTTCATGTCACAACTGATTGAATATATACATAAATGAATGATTATAAACAGTTAATCTATGATTATATTTAATACTATACAGTGATATATTGAAACAAAATGATGAACTATAAGGGAACAAAAGATCCATTTATGTAATATAAAATTTATGCAATCACATTATTTTATGAAATAATGTATACAAATACGAAGCTTATAATCAACTTCCATTTCGTTGTATTCATTCATCATTTTCTATGCTGATTTATTTTCTTTTATCCTCTGACTTCTTTCATTAGAAAAAAAAAAACATTACATATTTGATTTCGGCTTGAATTAAACGTCACAGGTAACATTATCAAATATTCACATATATGAGATAATGAAGAAAATAAATAAGCAAGTTGAAGAAACAAACTACTTATCATTTAAACAAAATACAAAGAACAACACTCATTGTATTACTAATTGAACAGTGAGAAAATAATTGTTCTTGTTTGATTGTATCATTTCATTACTCTCTCTCTATATATTGTCCTGCCTACCTTCATGCATTTTTTGCATTTCTTCTCTTTCTTGTCGTCAATCAAAACAAAATGTACAAAATATATACATAACACCTGGTTTATCTGCATAGAAAACAAAACAAAATATATTTTGAAAGAAAGGAACCAGTCAGTATAAGTTAAGATATCAGTAACCTGAATTAGAAAAAATCTAATTCACCAGGTAATGGCGTTAAACCATGATAGCATAAATTGTATAGTCGAGTTTCAATACTGCCAAGTAGAGAACTGGCACCAAATCGTAGATAATCTGGATTTATCCAATCCGAGCCAAGTATGCTATCAATTAATTGAAGGTAATCAATAGCATCTTTAGATGTACGTAAACCACCGGCAGGTTTAAAGCCAACCTAGGGGGAATTTTAACAAAAATGAAAGTAAGTTTCCAGGCCAACTAACTTTAAGTATTCATTTCATTAAAACTAGATTATGTCTGAAAAATAAAAATCGCGAAACGTACTTTGTAATATATTAAGAACTCGTCAACCAGATGTACTTTCATAATAAAACTGGGACGATGGAGCTCCCGACCGACGAGTCCCAAGTGGAAAGAAACACTCCCCAGATTCTATTGCTAACCAAAAACCAACTTAACTAAAAAAATAATGAGTAACCAATAAGTAAGTGCTTACACTTATTCATTTAGATTAGCCAGTTTTATAAAAACAATAACCATACAGTTGATTCATTAAAACCCGACGCCATTATTTGGTCACGGAGCCGATTACAAAACAATAAACAAGTCAGCAGGCAATTCAAGAATAAACAAGCTGTTAGAGTTTCTCCACGATGGACTAAATGCGTGTAAAAGAAAGGAAAAACCACAGCAAGGTCATACATCAGGTTAAAGAATCAGACAATTACAAAAACACTTGAATAACTTAGTTATGGACAGTAACTAATTAAGTTTCCGGTAAGTAGAACACACGGTCCCAGTAGCTCGTTTCCTTTTCAAGCTTTCCATGACAATGTTATCAAGAAGAAGAATAAAAGCTTCACAATAAAACTATCCAGCTCAGTAAAGTGCTGCAATTAGTGAGTTGTGGTAGAAGATCGTTTGGTAATTTTAAAATTTGTCTGCAGTGAACACTTAATACATTCATTGGTTTCAAAATGAAAATCTGCAAGCCTATCCGTCAACTTGAACCACTTGTGATTTAGATGAGATATCCATATACAACCAGACAATTCACTCTGTTATTATATGAATGTGAAACCCGGGTTAAGAAATTTAAAAAAAATGAGTGGGTTGTAAATTATTATTCAAAGATGTTTTTGAAGAATTGCTTGTATGTTTGGACCACCGAGTGAGAAATACTTTAGTTAGACACGAAGTATTACTTAAAGGTGCTAAATAGGTTGGTAAGTGTGAATTTTCAGCGATCCCAGTGACGATGGCGTGTATTAGGCATAACGAATCACCATATACTTCGCCCCACGACGTTGACTGGTATATGAGCAAGATGAAGAAGACTAGTGACAATCAAAATGAAACGTAGCGTCAGCACGTGGTGTAGACTACATGGTATGGATTCGCTCAACAATCGTTACCAGTGGCTGGAAATGTCGGGTGATTAGACTCAAAATTGGTTGACATGAGGCAAATTGCATTCACTCATTATCTTAACATGGATACTAAATTTAAAATTTGTCATAAGCTTAATTGATTCTTTCTTTTTGGGTCATCTTATTTATGTTTGATCATTCTTACTACGATTGACACAACTATTACGATCGCTTTCACTAATTTGATATTCACCCTTCTAACTTAAGTGCACCATGCCAAAGTGAAATAATAATTTAGATAGTCATTAGAAATTGTTTAATTAGGTGTCACAAATCGACTTGGGTTGAACAACCACCGAAAACCGAGAACTGGCACTATACAGCTGTTTCATAGTAGCATAGGAGGCATCAAAAGTGTCAACTACACAACACCAGAGGTTCAACCTAGGATCTTCGAACTTCGTGAAGAAGACTTAACTTTGAGACCAGCGAATTAGCATACAATGATTTCTAATTCTAACTTCAATTATTAATTCGAGATACCGTGCGACTTTCATCTGATGCCATTGGTATGTAGTTTTGTCAATAGCAACACGGTTCAACTTAATGTTTAGTGACAGTCAACCTATCACAAAAACTACGAAATTCAACAATCGATACAAGACGCTTATACCAATACTGCACAACACTTTCTAAGTGATAGCTGGTTTCCAACGGTTTACCTATCTGGTAAACTCATTTCTCACATCATACTATTATAGATAAAACAAAACTTTCGGAATTACTGGTAGTACTTATATAGCGTGAATAAGTATCTTAAATTCCATGGAAAACCATAGAATAAAGGTACTGTAATGTGGCACGGTATGAGATAAGACATTTATTTCAGAAAATCACAGAGTTTATCATATTTATGTTTTCACTCTTTTGTAACTAGAAACATTCAATTTATGAACTAATACCGTATCTGTCTACAGTTCAAATCAGTCATCCTTTAATTAGCACAGCACATGGAGGTAAACAATCACTTAGCATGCATAAAATGTAATGCAGCTATTATTTTTTTGATAATATTCACAGTTCAATCAAGAAATATCAAGTTTAGGCGGAACAACATTGTGCGGCTTGTTTTTCCGAAAAAAAACCAAACCTTAATCTGCAAACTACAAGATGAAATCGTTATCAGTTGACACGAACGAACCAAGAGGAACGTGGAAAAGTTCAATATCACCGGTAGCTAATTGGAAATAATTTACAGATCACTATATTTACTAGAATTACTTAGTACTAACTCATACAAAATATAAAAACATCATTTCTCCAATCATTGTTTTAAACGCAACTGACTGTATTCTGAATATTTGATTAAATGACCTATATCAATTATCAGATACAGATAAATGTACTCAACTTGAAGCTACATATTATCATGTAAAGGTTACCGATACTACCCAGTGGCCTAAACCAACTTGGATGAAGTTGGATTTGAACCTGAGGCCCATAAGTTGAAAGCTAAGTGTTTTAACCCAATGAACCACCGTTTAACAAAACGGAAATGAGTTCAAACTTACAACTCAATTAACTGAATGTGGAGTGCTTTGATCAACTAATTACCGTTCCAAAATGAAATTGAATTTCCGTAAGGTAAAAGTATTACAAATAAAAATAAGGTACAGGAGTGCTAACAGACAATCTAATTATTGTAAATATGATTGCTAACGAAGATATTTACTACACAACCTATTAATACACTGATATACATAGTAAGATGTCTGCTACTCAATATTCAGTTTATACTGTTGGAAAAGGAATTTAAGCCACAAGCTAAATTTATAAAGCTTTAAAATCTTCGTACAATTTCTAGGTTTACCTTGATGTTATATACTTCTTTAAAATCCTGAATAGCTCTGGCCATCACTAATGAAACCGGTAGTGTTGCATTCACTGTTTCTTTTCCAGTAGATGTTTTAATAAAATCAGCCCCAGCTAGCATACATACTATTGACGCCTTATATACATTATCATAACTGCCTAATTCACCAGTAGCAAGAATTGTTTTTAAATGTGCTTCATCGCCACAAGCTTTACGCATTTTACATATTTCATTATAAACTCCTAAAAATGAAAAACAATACGAATTTTCATTTTCATGAAACATGAAAACTTGACAGGAAGTTAGGAATGAAGTGGAAAGTGGCCTAGTCGCTATAGCATTTCAAGTTAGAGTTCCACTCTACTTAATTCGGTTTACGACGTAAGATAGTATCACCAGCACTAATACATAAATTACGATTCAAAGCTAAGTGCATGAATCTCTAAATTTAAAACACGGAATTCAATATTTCAATTACGATTACAGGTTTTCCTAGGAGCGAAATATCGCCTTATGAATAAAATCAAAGTACAAGTCTAACTTAAGTATGTACTTCTTTAGGTTTTTAATTATACAACACAAAGAGGTAACGTCAAGTTGCATAACCATAGTAAATAAAGGTTGATACAAGTTCCTTCAACTCTCCACATCAAACACTCATCTCTCTCATTTACTCTCGATGGAGATTTCTTAAACCTGATATATATGTGAGCACTTTGGAAAGTAAAGTGGATTATACCCATATCGAAGTAGGCCAGAGGGAAAAAGTCTTTACTAAACTGTACTTACCTTCCCAATCACCTTGTAAAGCTAATGTTCTATTTATCACTACATCAATTTCGTTTGCCCCGTCATTGATAGCTGATTTAATTTCCATCAAGCGGGTCTCTAGAGGATACTGTCCAGAGGGAAAACCAGTAGCAACTGTTTTTATAGTTACGTAATTAACAAATGGGAAAGTTTACCGGAAGCAATGTTAAAATTTGACAATCCTAATTTTTTAAAAGTTTCTGTACACGTTTTAACTTGATTTGGATAAACACATACTGCAGCTGTTGCTAAATAATAAAATTTAACACAAACTTCAGAACCATAAAATAGTCATTACTTAAACCACGAAGGCTTAAATTGAATTCACTTTCAATTTTGTTTAAAATACATTCACTTAGTGGATGAGCTGCTTTCACACAAAGTCTTTGTATGTTGACAGGTGTATCGTCTCCTGCTAATGTGGTTAAATCAATTAAACAAACTGCTTTTAAGAGCCATTCCACCTAAATACGACAGAAAATAACGTTAATTAGAACATCTAAAAGAGATTCACTACTAACTTCGATATCTGCCGATAATTTTACATTTGTAAGTTCATTGGCTAACTGGATCACATTGGAAGCTTCAACACGATCATAAGTAAGCATAGAAGCATCTTTAATATAATTTTGAAAAAAACTTATTAATTACCATATGGCTGGATGCATCCAACTTTCATTGCTGATTCTACAACCTAGTAATAAATAGTTTACAAGAAATATAACTATATATTTAAGTAATACACTATATGCACTACTCAGAATGCTGAAACCCAAGAGTACCAACAGAAGAAAATAGATATTCAAGAGTAATCAGTGATGAAACGTACTATGTCTCCATTTTCGTGTAAACACCCAATGTTCTGTCTTTAGTAAATCAAAATATTTAGCAATGTATTTTAAATCTACTTCGCGATTCAGATCATAACTTATGAATCACTGCAATAACTTGAAAAAGTTTAGTAAAGATCACTTACCTTTGTTCAAATTCATTTGTACACCATTATTTTTCCGATAACTTTCTTGATAACAAATAATTGTCGTACAAATACTAGTTGTCATTTAGCTGATAAAACTGAAATAATTAGTCTTAACGACAGTCTTTAGTATTCAGTGCATATTGTAGCTGCAGAATAGCTATCCGTTCTTTGTTAGACAATGATAACTTATTTTGTCCATTCTGAATCATAATAAATTTATACATGAGTTAAGCAATAATGACTACGCCTGTATTGCACTCCACTTCTAGGATATATTATATTAAATATGAATTAATTTTCTCCAGTTTAAATACATGGCCAGTGGATGTTTCAGCAGTTAGAGGTCTTGTAGCTTCAGTGAATTGATCAATTAGTAAAGACCACTCGACTGAGTGAGTATGGAGCAAGTTTAAAGCTATATTCAAGGGAGTAATTATCTTTTTCACTCAACTTTATGTAAGTTATACCATCATCCACCATCGATAAGAATATCCAAAGGCTACTGCGAAGTAGGAAATATCTTTGAGACTTAGTCATCACAACAGGTCATAAGAATTTTAAGTGTGAGCATCGCAAGGTTAGAAGCATACATATAACAACCACTGATACAACTCCTATACTTATGAATGACAGTTAGCACAACATAAGTGTACCCCCCCACACACACACAAAACGATCTTTCTATGCTAACAGAATCAAACAGAATTACAGAACCCGAGAGCCAAAGGCTAAACAATTTCTTCCAATGAGATATGCTCGATGACACCAGTGTTATTACGTCTTACGCTAAGATCACTGGAACAGTTACTATGGGGCTTGATACTGTTACGACAGGAAGTCCTGTATCAGCTTAGCGATTAAAAATCTGGCAAGTCACTAGGGTTTGATTTGCTGCGATCTCAGCTGATGTCACTCCTTGTGAATATTATTTCGAAACTATTTACAAAGTCATTCAACATGCCCGCTTTCTGAGCCAAACTTTCAATGAGTTAGAAGGATGGAAATAATTAGTACATTTTAAAAATGACATTCGGGCCTAACTACCGGCATGTTAGTCTCACGAGTAATGTCATAAAAGTTTCCGAAAAAAATTACGCAAAATACGTCGATTTGACGCATGGGATCCAAAAATCTACGGATATTAGAACACAGTTTATATGATGGTCGTTCATGGTTGACAAACCTTATTGAGAGGATGGGTAGATGTGCAAGATATTGATTCCTGTGGGTGATGTAATAAACATAAGTGTCAGTAAAGCATTCGACAGGCAAAAACGTTTTAATTATGCTACAACAAGTACAACATCAGCTAGTATTAAAGATTTTCGAAGATAGGGAATGAGAATGAACAATACCCTATATGGACGGAAACATGTGGGATATGGGATACCACAATGTACTTACTACCTTAGGTTACCTTCAATTTCTACAGTACGTCAATGAATCGCCGAAAATACTTAGATCACCATCACTTTATTTACAAGAAGGTGCTAGGTTTGAACAGTAAGGCACACATACTGATAAAATAGAATTTAGGACTGATTTAAGATTTCATTAGATAGTTTAAGGGTAGAGGAGGCCTGCACTAGTGTAAATCGGCCACATTATTACTCATCACTACACTGTTGGGAGAACATTATTGCCACAACGAAGAACTTAAGTGTAATTGTTAGCCACAAACAGGAAACGATTCCAGAGTTAGCTGCATATACGTTATGATCACTACACAGATTCTTCCAATGTTTCTACAATGAGGCTTACAAACATGTATCTCAAATACATAAGACTCCATCTATAATACTGTATCTAAGTGCATAGTCCATATGTAGTCAAAGATGTGGATGCTCTGCAGTGTTGAACGTGTAAGTAATAAGATGGTGACATGACCCTTTAAACACTAATGCGATGAGCGACTAGGAAAATTGAGTCTAGTTTCATTACCATATCGTAGAATAAGAGGTGTTTTGCACAATGAATAATCAACCAGGTGATGATAAGTTTTACCTTCTCACCTTTCACAGGACTAATCACAAAAAGTCCGAAAACGACTATTGAGTCGCACTTAAGATGAGATTTCCTTTTTCTCAACCAATGTCCAATGATCAACGCTTCATCAGAACAAATAATAGCAACCGAGTCTGGGAATGGTCTCAAAAACAAACTAGACATTCAATTTTAAAAAAAAAAACAGAAGGCAAAGATCAATTCAGGTCAACTAACCTACGATACTTATTACTGAAGACTGAAAATATAGCAACGTGTTCCGTAGATAAGTTGGAGGTAGTAAGGAATGAGATCTAAAGTTTAGGTTTAGTAAACGATTCTGAATAATCATTACGAGTGCACTTCTCACAAGTGTTTGAGAATGGTGGATTTCGAAGAAAAATATTTAGATGTTATTTAACTTATAAACTAAATGTATTTTTAAAAAAATCCCTTAAAGCTGTGTCAATATGACACTTCAAAAAATTCAAAGTACGGAGGCCGAGCGATTAGATTTAATATCAGTGATCAACATTTGTTACAATTAATTAATGATTCAACCACAATAAGTACAATCAAAGCGATATTATTTCGAAGAATAAAAACAAACTCATGTAGCGTATTAATTTTATTTTAAAACCTACTTCTACAAACCTCCAAATAGCGCGAAACAACAATTAGATTCGACACTTATAGTAACTATGCCACCTCGAAGCGCCTGTTCGCAAAATGTTTAAATGAACGCGCCGGTGAGTGTGTGCCAAGGCTCCTAGCTATTGGCCTGCAAACAGTCATTTTTGTACTTGTTACTGGTTTTTCCCTTCAACCCTGCTTGGTAAAATAAAAGAAATAAAATTCCTTGCATTCCACCACTACGTGGTAGTAGTATTCTTGGTTTTGGAGAGCCCAGAACTGGTCATATTGTTTGTTAAACTAAGGAGAAAATGGGCAAGAGTTAAGACTAAGAGTAACCATGGTATTGCTCAGCATCCTCAGAGTCTTGAATTGTGTCGATCCCTCTTCTGAGGGATTCGTTGAAACACCCCAACTCAACGTTTACATACCTGAGCATAGAAAGATATAGTGAATCTGATGCAGAAGTGAAAGATGGATTGACACGTCAGTGGAAAGACAGCATTTCTACAGTTGGACAACATCCGGGATTCAAACGAGCTGTAGTCAACATTAAATCAGGGTTTTCAGTACAAAGGTAAAGACAGTTCTATTGCATAGAGCTGAAATCTGGGAATCTACTAAAGCATCATTCAAATGATACAAGTACCTATAAACAGTTGTATGTGAAAGATAGTTCCTGTCGGTTGGCAAAACACCATCAGCAACAACAGTCTGTAACAGAAAATTAACCAAGCAACTTTCAATAAAAAAAAATTGGGGACTGAACGCTGAAAGCGAATAGGACATGCGCTTCAGAATCCATTAAACCACGTCACAAAACAGACACTAACTTGGAAACCTTGAAGTCATGGAAATAGAATTAGACCAAAGAACACATTGCCTAAGTAATTAGGGCTATCAATAATAAATAGAATGACACCTAAGAAAGAAATGGCGATAAAATCCCAGAATAGAGTTGATCAGGGTGCTGGCCCGTGATTCGTGCTCTCCATAGGGCAAAAGGCATTCACTAAAGGTTGCTAAAAGCTATGAACTGAACCCAGAATATAACCGATTAACGTTTGTCGTACAACCAGAGAAACATTTTACGATTAAACTTACACATACGATAAAAAAAGTTCGGAAAACAGTAATTGGTGGGGAAAAAGATATATTTTGATTTTGAGTAAAGTGTCAGTGTGTTAGTAACGTCAAGGCTGGCTAATCAGAGAGATGGAGAGTTGCCTTTCACATCATGTTGTAGTCTGGTGCTGATGCATAGTAGAGTGCCATTAAATAGACATGCCCCTAAAACAGACATGGTCAGCATCAATGATGATAGCCTATACAAATATTTATAAACAGGATTAATTGGCGATACAGCTCACTCAGCTCTCTCCCTTTTAATTGGCTCGTAGGGACCCAAAGATGTATTTAGCAACTTAGGTTGACTAGTTAAGAGTTGACTTCAAACCTTAAGGATACGCTTAAACAATAAAGCTCAAGTATTCATTTACTTCCTTATTCTTCATAGGGATTATATTTCCTATCATCTCATATTAAATGTTGAGAAGCATTGTGTGTTTGAATGACTAGGATCCCGCTTTAATGTCTCATGCTCACGACAAAAAAATAAAGACCTATTCCCAAATATTGTGGTTTCTTCTGTTAAATAGAATGGGACGTACCAAGGCGTTAAACTGGTGAGCTCTGTATTGAACACAATATTTAATTTCTATTATACGTATCACCATTACTTTTCTTATTCATTTATAAAAATAAGCCATCTATTTGAAGCCAATAATATTGCGTATATATATTGAAAACACAGTATTTCATTTTAATCGCTGTATAACGCTAATAAACTCATTATTTTTCCGTTCGTATTACATTATCATATTGTTCATATAAAATGTCAGACTCAATTCCAACCAAAACCTGAAGGATATTTAATCGGTAGACGTAGACACCGTCATGACTACTGAGATCCGACTTTCAGAATTCGATCGAAATGCTCCTGAGTTGTGGTTTACTCAGCTAGAGCATTATTTCACGAGACACAATATTAAATCTGAAATATTTCACTATCGAAACCTATGTTTAGTTTTACCTCCTTCAGTAGTCAAAGAAATCTGTGACTTGATTTTAAGTCCACCAACACCACAACCATACACCATCCTGAAACGAGAAATAATGAACCGTCTATCATTATCAGACACGTAAGGAAATTATAGATTTATCCAAGGTTGAACATTAGGTGATGGTGTGAAGAAGAACAATTGGGTAAGCAATGTTTATTAGGAGAAAACAGAGTAGGTCATAAAATATTACATACATTACTTCCAAGCATCAATTTGCACATCCTCCGCGTTGTCTGGACTGTATCGTTTATCAACCTGCTCCTCTTGGTTGTTCTCGATTATCCTCTGTATTTTGATCATGCTTCACCTCTTGCCCTCTCTCAACTCGTCTCGTCTGCTGTTTACTGATTCTTCCCAAATTCCCTTGACGCTCTGCTACCTACTACTTATTGATGACTTATAAGTAGTATCCACCACAATGGGTCACCATCACAGTTTTTGCGTCATCTTCAAGTCTTAGTGGGTGACAATAGAGTGGGTGGAGCAGTCTTAAAACAAGGATAGATACAAGCTTCTTCATGCTAAGTTCAACGCTCTTCGGATGCACAAGATCCTTAGATATCTTTATCTCCCTTAGCACATGTTGCAGATACAATAATGAAAAGAGGTCCCCCAACTGAATCACGTATGATACACCATACTCACAAAGATGAATCGACAAATGACTTGGTCATAGAACAACTCATTGCGAGCGTTAAAAGTCTCACAGAGGCTGTAAGCGAAATGTAAGTGGGTCATGGAGGCAGGAACATGTCACTACAACGACTGAGATCCTAGTCACTGAACAAGTCACAAGGGTCTAGACAATCTGGACAATTTTGTTGTGGGTATCACTGGAATTCTGTGTTTCATCGACCAAACGCAGTCAACCATGCGCGTGGCCCAAACTGACCCTGAAGAGAATGGGTTGGGAATAACCCCTCCCCAGGTTGCGTCGACTCAGGATAGTTGCCTAAACAATCGCTTGTTTTACGTAAGGAACAGTAATTCGGGCTTGAACGTTTTGGTGGATACTGGTGCTAAGCTCAGTATCGTTTCTTATAACAAAACCGAGCTGGGTCGAGAAACTTCTTCAGTCACACTTCAGGTTGCCAATAAGACTGAAATCGCGACGTTTGGGCAGAAAATTATGACTCGATATATGATGCTTAGAAGGCAATTTTCATAGGTTTTTACTGTAGCCGATATAGATTTGGCAATATTAGGGTTGAATTTCTTATAGACATATGAATTTCTAGTTGACGTGAATAAACGACGTTTGACATCTAAGAAAACTTAAAAATATGCAATATGTTAAGAAAGTAATATCACATCTCTAAATTTATTACAAACTCCACCAGTAACAACGGAAAAGTTCCAGGATGTACTCGTAGAATTTCCGAACCTAAAATAACCGAACACTCAACCTTCCAAAAGTAAGCTAAAAGTATGTCATATAGTCAAAACAGTAGGCGCACTTGTATTCGCTAAACCCAGGAGACTAGCACCTGATAAGCTCAAAATAGCTGCAGCGGAATTTGATTACATGCTACAGCATGGGCATAATACGTCCATCTAATAGCAAGTAGACATCCCCTTTACATATCGTCCCGGAAAATAAAGGCGATTGATGACCGTGCGGGGATTACAGAGCCCTTAATTGTCAAACGGTACCAGACAAGTACCGGATACCACATATTCAAAACTTTACGAACGGCTTACAGGATATGAAGGTATTTACTAAAATCGACTTAGTCAGGGCACATCATAATATTCCAGTAGCTGAGGAAGATATTCCGAAGATAGCTATCACAGCACCTTTTGAACTGTTCGAGTTTGTACGCATGCCATTCGGCCTAAGTAACGTGGCACAGACATTCGAAGGGTTTATAGATAATCTACTTCGAGATATGCGATTTGCACAGGTTTACATAGATGACTTACTGATTGCCAGCCCGGACTTATAATCACATAAAAAATATGTTAGGGTAGTGTTGAAACGACTAGACGAAAATGGCATGAGTATAGATCAAAGCAAATGTGTTTTTGGAGTGGAGATACTAGAATTTCTTGGACATATCATAAACCCTTAAGGAAGTAAATCAACCAAATAAAGATGAACACTATTAAACAATATCCCATATGCGAACTCCCAAGGCTCAGGTAAAAGCCATGGTTAGCCCATTTAACAACTTAAGTATAATGAAAAGGGAGACAAAAAGACCGTCAGAACTGAAAGTAAGCTCCAAACAAGGTTTCGTGACCTCATCTACACAACGAGGGCAGAATACCACTGTGCCTGCCACATAATTATATAGCAAGGCTGGTTACAAGACCTCATTTTCTAAAGGTAATCGACTCGATAGTAATGAAGGTCGTAAGCACTCACAGGCGGTACGTAACCAGTCAAAACATAGCTCATTTAATTACCAGCGTAAGCCGCGTGGTGAACAAGTACACAACACTTTTTACCACTCTGACGCAAATAACTATGCAAGAAATTCTAGGTCGCCTGAATATACAGCAGTATGCTCTAAGCCCTGGTAATCCTACACCATACACGACTTATTCAGATCGTATAAGTGGCTTTACTTTCCCTCCTCACTTTCATAATTATACTCCTGATGGGCTACTAGGATATCCTCCGTCTTTTGCTTATAGCCAACGTGCTGCCATGTCGCCTAACTTAAGCTACTCAGAACATCCTATCTCTGACAACTTTAATAAATTTTTTGGGATCAGGCAGTCACTAGTCCCGTTAGCAATACAGCTTGCTCAGACATTAGCTCAAGCAGTCAGACTGCCGTAATAAACCATCATCTAGTTACGTCAAACACGAACGATTTAGACAAAGATTATAATGCGAAAGTCATCGCAGGTGACTTTAATCTTCCTAGGATAGGACTGGAGTGTTGGTAGAGGACTGTCATATGATGAAGAAAATCTTCTTAGTACATTAGAAATGCACTGTTGGACACAATGTGTACACAGTCTTACGAGATATAATAACATTCTTGACTTAGTTTTCTGTCATGATGTCACTCCTCTGTCAATTCAAGTTAGTAAAGAGCTCGAAACTAGTGACCACAAAATGATTCTATGTGCTCTTCCTTTTAATATATATCTTAGTCACCCCAATAATCGTAAATTACATAAAACTAGACAATATCGAGACTATAAGAATGTGGATTGGAATCTTCTACACGCCCTTCTAAGTTGCTCTGACTGGGACAACTTTTTCTTAACTAATAATCTTACAGAAGCACTAGATATATTTTATCAAATTAATGACTCGTGTTTAAATTCGATTGCACCTATTAAGATAAGCAATATAATTAAGTCAAATGATTTGTACATACCACTTCATTACTGTAAAAAGCTAAGACGCTTACAGAAGTGTTATTTTAAGTCAAATGACTTTTCTGCATTCGTGGAAATTACCATGACCTATAATCAACTGAAAGAAGTCCACAGGTTAAATGCGATTAAAGAAGAGGTGTCAGCAATGGACAGTAGCTCCAAGATACAAAACCTGATGCGGCTGTTTAATAAACGCCTCAAACCTTCTTGGAATAGTGATATTCCCTGCATTTTACGAGATGGAATACTGATTAATGACCATAATACTATAGTGAACCTATTCAGCGATTTCTTTGCTAACAAAGGTAAGCCGCTGGATGATATTGAGGTAGAAATGATCAATTCGGCTACTAACTATATGGAGTCCGTTACTTTCACTTATGATAATATTTGTAAATCCATCAAATCACTTAGAACGTCAAGTAGTTGTGGAGTGGATGGGTTGGCATCCATTTATTTCAAACTCGGGGGACCTAATATCCCATTAATCCTATTAAGACTGTTCGACCTTTCATTGACAGCAGGTTCATACCCTAGCAGATGGAAAACCTCTTACATCTGCCCTCGCTTTAAATCAGGTGACAGAACAAACTTGCATAACTATAGGCCCATAAATATCACCCCAGTCATCTCTAGAATAATGGAAAAAATAGTATGTGACAAAATATCTGATCATTTACTCTCTGAGAAACTTATCTCTAATTTCCGACATAATTTCCTCAAAATTAGGTCTTGTATGACTTGTCACTTTGAATTCTTTAATTTAATTTTTACTGAACGAAGCCTTGGGCACTTGGTGTTAGTATTGTACTTACACATATCTAAAGCTTTTGACATGGTTAACCACAGGCACAACAAATTCAACCAATGACAGGCTCACGGGAATTCATAGTTTATACGGATCATAAACCCTTAACCAATGCAATGAAAGCTTAAGTCGACAAATACTCACCTCGAGAAGTCCGACACCTGGATTACATATCAAAAGTTTACTAGTGATGTACAACACATAAAAGGTCAAGACAATCAGGCGAAAGACGCATTATCTTGACTAGAGATAAATATAATACAACAGTCTACAGTAAATTTCGAGACTTCGATAGGCGGTCATGAAAATGATCAAGAATTACAAAACCTACTATCAGCTAAATGCATAATATTTAATAAATTTCATTTGTTGTTCCACTCAAGCGTAGGATCTTCGACTAAACCAATGAATGCCTGGTGCATATGTCCATAATCTTCAGAAGGATGTATATAAATTTGTTAGAGTTTTTGGCGTGTCACTTATCAAAAGTCAACTGACACACAAATTCACTAATCAGAGCTTTTTTCCAACCGGATGGGCGTTTTGCACATGTACATATCAACTTAGTAGGCCCTTTACTATGTTGGAATGATCATACGTATTTATTTACATGTATAGATCGGTTCACGAGGTTTCCTATAGAAATTCCAGTCACGGACATCACAGCCAAAACAGTGGTCAAAGTCTTCATACAGGAATGGGTGACCATTTTCGATACACTTATAACAATAATGACAGACAGAGGAGTGCGGTTTGAATCTGAGCTATTCGACAACTTAGCTAAACTTCTGGGCTCCAACAGAATACGATGCACTGCATATCATCCTAAAGTGAATGAGATAATAGAATGGTTCCATCGTCAAGTTAAAGGCCGTTAATATGTCTCATTCAAACCCCAGTCAGTGGACAGAATCCTTACCATTAACTTATTTTGGGAATACGAACAGCTGTCATAAAACACTCACAATGTTCAGTAGCAGAACTAGTATTTGGGACAAATCTGAAACTACTTGGTGACAGTAATAAGCTCCATTTAGGAACTTACGTAGACCAACTATGTAACCAAATGTCTAAGCTGAAGCTAATTAACACTCGTAAACAATCACGAATGATATTTTTACCTGGGGATTGCTCGCGGATCTGCATAAGATGTGACAAAATAAGAGCACCACTTAGCCCTTCTTTCGAAGGTCTATTTAAAGTTATTTCAAGAAAACCTAAATATTTTGTTATAGCAGAAACAAAGAAACATCGACTCAGTAAGTATTGGTAGGATAAAACCGGATTACCTAGATAATGAAACATTATATGTGTTATGAGATCGCTTGCCTGAGCAAACAACCACGGAATCAAGAAATGAAAACGTGAGTGTTCCAAAGGTGACTAAAAGCGTTAGATGGGTACAACCGATTATTTAGACATGGATCTCTGCAGTTTGAGTCTCAGCCTAAAATGTAGTCACGAAACTTCTGAAACCTCAAGTTTGTAAATATTAAATAAAAACGATAGTAAAACAAAAATGATATTTTAATGCATTTGCGTGTACAAAATATCTGCTTCATGTTTATTTTCTTCCAGGTTACCAAACCATTCTAGAAACCGAACACTTACGTAGAGACGAACACTTATAAATTATAATTGTACGATTTCCTTTTGTACTTTAACATTTTATGCACAAAGTAGAGCGATTCCTTAGGTATGATGGAGTTTGCACCAATTTTTCTTTGAGGGAGACTCGTTTTCCATTTTGACTTGAGGACGACTCAAGAGATAGGTGAGTAAACACCTGATAGCCAGATAGAGCATGGGTAAATCGTACCTCACCAACATGATGTTGGGTAGCCCGCTCGCAGTACTTAGATACTCTTGCTTTATTTTCTTACCCTCTGTTATTTTCTAACCTCTAGTCACCGTTAGGACACCAAGTATACCAAGTATCCAACCATCATTTGTGGGAGGATGTAAACGCTACAAGATTAGATAACAAGTTCTAAAAGTAAATGTTATATACGTAATATTATCGAATACTAACAGACTGCCTACCATTGATCGAATGTCAGGTGCTGGACAAACTAGCGATTTCCCATTGGGCCACAGTGACAGAACCGAGATGATCTTGTTTGATATGTTGACTGAACCGACGTTCCTACGGAAGTCGATTCAAGGAGGAAGCTAATGCAACGACATAGGTTGACTAGTTAAGAGTTGACTTCAAACCTTAAGCATACGCTAAAACAAGAAAGCTCAGCCGCTATACACTTTTCCTTCCAGCGAACCGCCCCACCCACCCACCGAATTAACAATATCTTGAATGGCTTAAATGGTTACCAATGTCTTGCTTGTTAACTTGCACAACACGGAAGGTAAATGTAAACTATTAAAAAATGTCACAAGAGTATCAACAGTGTGACCCCCCCCTTAATACACCAAAAATACCTTACCTTAACATCAAGACGCAAGATCAAGTGAATCAATTTTTCTAAACTTGCTCATCACACAGATATTGAATATTAGATGTGTAGCACATTCAAAACATAGAACTTCTGGTTTTGATTCTCGATTCTGTCATACAGTACTTTAATCGGTCGCCTTTATTATTAAATGTAAGTGCATATGGTACGCTTACCTAGTCATCGGTTCACATTCTCTTCATAAACTCTCTAATATCCTCATACTGTGTTCTACACACACTCCAACACACAACTTACCTTCAGGATAGACAAATTACCAAAGCCTTAAGATTACATATATGAAGAGAAATTAGAAGTACTTTTGGTGTTCTGAATACGGGTTAATTCCCTTGTATTACAGCCCTTGAGTGATTTGAGAGCAAATCATTCCTCTCATCCCATAATAAACTGATGGCGGCACAGTTTTCAGTAATTACGATAATTAACCGGTTAACTACTGGACTAATTGGTCTGATAACGTGTGTTGACCCTTGCAGTGTTTATTCTAGTGCAAATCTGGTTCATTAGAATATCTCACCGATAGAATTGATACCACTCAGCGAGTTCTGGTTGATGTTCACTCAGTGTAAAAGCTGATTCTCACTTTGAGTTTGGTCTCGATTTCAGAAACTTTTCCTAATGGCCGCTGAGATTATTAGTTCTTTTGGGAGCAAATATACAAGACATCAGCATCTAAATCACCATTTACGGTACGGAATGCAAATATAAAGTCATCTCTTTTTCTATGAAAGAAGGAAGGGTCAAGTTCTTTAGACCATTATCGTAAGAGAGGTCTGAGAAGTCTGTTACTAGCTTAGCATATGCTCATTGGACTTACTCAAATGTATTGACATCCTTAATAAGATGGACTTACTGCATGGACACGTTATTAAAGCCTCACGTACATAGGATATAAAATACGGAACATATCTTTATTAAAACATTTGAATACTCTGTGGAGTGACCATAACACTAATCCATTTATATGCTTTCGTTTTACAATATGCGGTAGTTTCCAGTTCATGGCTCACAGTTACTCCTAATTCCCTAACTTCTACTTATTGAAGTGGTGCATTATAATGGTGTGTTGGTAGCTACTATCACGAATAACGCGTATTAGTGCACTCATACTGCATTTAATCTCTGATTCCAACTTAGGGACCAATGAACTAAGTCGTCTATGCGAATTTTGCATATATCAGCCTATCTTGTAATTAGTTTTGGTTATTTCTTACATTGAGTCCCTATTTGCCTTTGATCTTTTTGATATTCTCTACCGAATATTTATTTCTTTAGATCAGGAGTATATCTATAACATAATTCTTTCAGGTAAATGTTACCCTTAGATGTATTTTCCTAAACGAGATACTTTTTTTCAAAGTTCGTCATACATCAAGTGTCCTGTCCGTAAACATGTTTCAAAAACCAACCAAACGGACGATAAATGAGGGGTTTTGCAACTTCGTCCTTACTTTTTCTCATTTTTCTACTTTTTGTGTGACGCAAAATCGTTTTGAGACTTTGGATAAAACTAAGTTCCGCATATTTTCATTTCAGAGTATTTCTAAAGTTTAAATCATAAATGATAAGAAGGTAGAATACAGCACAAGATGAGGCCGAACATTTTGATTGCAGTCAGAATGTAAATGAATTACCGACTTCTGCACTGTCTGTTGTAACGAGGAGTTGCTTCCCGGTCTGTTTTTTTATTTGATAGTGTTGCGTGAACAGGGACCCTCATCCAATATTGTCCATTTAAACCAACATAGTCATCATCAATGACGAACTTCTATGGTATTATTTGTTGTAGTGATTTATTTAACTCTACAGGTGTTTTGGATGTAATCACATCATCATGTACAAAGTATTCTCTTTGGTCCTCATCTGACCCTTCATTGTCCAACATTATCTCATGCTTTAGCTTAATGTATGTATGTACGGCTTTAAAAATATCGTCCTTGTTTCATAGGTATTTGAGTCATTGGGTCACATGTTGAAAGTACAATGAATGTCGGTTTATTTTTTGCACGCAAATTTTAGTATGCAAAACATAACCCAAACATCTCTGTCCTTTATAAATTATCAAATATCAGATGGATTCAGTAGTTTGTCTACATCCTAATGAATACTGTTTTTATGGACATGAACATTGGTTGGTGGTTTTGACAACAAACATTATCTGTGATTGTGACATATTTGGATATATACGAGCTTTTAGTTTCAGTCGTTTTTAATCTCACTTAGAAATATACTCTAATAATATGCTTCATTTTGGCTTTTGAATATACCGAATATTGATTGTTTAACACCTGTACCTTAATCTTTTGTATTGTCAAAGCGTATCAAATAATATTCAGTAGTAAAATTAAACATCTCATATTTTTTGGGGATCAGGCGCTTGCTAAATAATGTAGCATTTAGTGTGAACTGTGGTAATCATTTAGGGTGAATCGTATAGTGGGTATTTACAAGTTGATTTAAAAAAACAATAGCGTATGAACTTCCACATTAGTACCAAGAGTTGTTACAAAAGGATTACATTCAGGTCCTCAAAGTAATTTAGTGCACTGAACTATTTGCATTTTCGATCCTTAAATATTTAATTTACAGTTAACCAAACAATGTGTGACCGTTTGCATCGCACTTTGACCATATCTGTTTGTGGCGAAGTAATATTTAGGTTCTAGTTACTGCAGTTACCAACAGCATAACTTGATTTTATAAGTTTTAACTATGTGTGTTATGATAGGGAACGCAACTGTCCACGCATAAAATATTATCGCAAAAAAGTCATTAATTCTAAAGATGGTATTTTGTGAAATTGTTTTTCGAATTTAAAAAACCTAAGCATATTATTTGTCAATTTCTTATTTTTTATGCAGTATAAAAATCAGGTGAACCCCAGTAGCTTATACTAACTGGTCAGAATAATAATTAGTAACTGTTCCTGAATTTTATCAATTAAGCCAGTCCATTCATATTTGTTATTTACATTGTCTTAGTGTAGATGGCTCCCATCAATCAAGAATGAAACAGAGAACGGATGCAAGAGTGTTATTACATCAGAAAGGTATTATAATGATAGGAAAGTACGACCAATCAGTAGGCACATCTGCCGTTTTACTATTAGTCCCCAAAGCTGCGTTGAAGAAGGCAAAAAGCTGAACTGACCACCGGCTAAAATCAAATTATGTTCCATGCATTCTTTATATGTACATGAAACCTGACCACTCAGTCAGCCAATTAGAAAATTAATATCAATACAAAATAAGAGTAACAGTTACTGTGAACTGAAGTAACGTATGCACAATTGACTATTTCATTATTAGGAAATGATGTACTAACAGTTAGTGTGATAAATAGGAGGATAGGATAAGAAGAACGTAATAAAAATATTAATAAAATATCCATTTTGTGTACAACCAAAATAAGTAAAGCAGACTACTAAGACGCAGTTCTTAAAACTAACCAATCTCCTTTAGGTGCCAACATATCAAAAACTTAACAGCGATTACTTGAATAATGCAATTATGTGTTTATTTTTTAAAAAAAGTAGTCATTTTATTGTTTTGACTCATTTACCGGGTATAAATCCCTGTACTTAACTTTAAGCCACGGTTTGAATGTATGAGCTATTTATACTACCCTGTTGATCAGACTAAAGTAAGTGAAAAACGGTTCTAATTTAATAGCTAAAATTCAAGAGCCTTAATCTGTGAGGCACTTCTATATAATTACTTCAGTACAAGAAGTCAGATGATGCAGTCAATGGTTTAGTTCTTTAAGTTCAAAATGAAACGGTTTCTTGACGTTCATACTTTTGTTCATATTAAACTTGTGCATCAGGATATTTTAAGATTCTCTTATCTTTTATTGTTTCTTTAGCCTATTGGCGTGATCCTCTCCAAACTAATATTCTAAGTAGGAAAATTCATATCTGTACGTTTCACGTTTCAATATCTACCACAAACATTCATTATGGCCCAAGGAAAACTCAAAGTAAAAACTAAGTTACCAAAAGGGGCGAAATCAGGGAGAAGTGAAAAATCGTTGCAAAAACAATCTTCTAAACCAATGCGTAAAGGAAATCGTGTTATAAAACCGAAAAAAGAGAAGTTAAAAGAGGCTCATGAAATGAAAAAGCACATGGAAAAAATGTTAAAAAAGTCAATTGAGAAACAAACTATTGAGAAGGTATCTTCTTGTGAGCCCCGTGCATTAAAAATTGTGAAAGAATAGTAAATCGTTAGGAATGTACATGTTTATGATGTTTCACTTTATCATTTATAAAATATACTGATAATTTGTTCATTCTTAGACACACCAAAAATATTGTTTGTTGTTTCGTCTAATAGCGACTTTGTTTATCTCGGATTTTTCTGAAACCAGTCTTTGTATAAGTTTCACATGATGAATCTAAATTGTGCATACAACATATTGTTACTGAAGTAAATTATCAGACATTTGCGGCATATTGAAGTGATGGGGAGTGTTTGCAGCTTTATGAGTGTCATGTCATACTAGGAGCCTTTAAGGATAGAGGATATCCGTAGGCTCCTAGTATTCGATCATAGATGTCTCCGAAACATTGCTCGTGTTTGCTGGGACAACCGAGTAAGCAATGCATGGGTTAGGAATAGAGTACTAGGTAAATACGGTAAGCCTATTGATGAAGTAGTGAATCTTCACCGGCTGAGGTGGTTAGGACATGTGTTGCGTATGCCTGACCACCGTCTACCTCGACGAGCAATGTTATCTGGTGTTGGAGTAGGCTGGAAGTAAGCTAGGGGTGGCCAAACAAAATCATGGCACCAATCCATGAAGTCATTGACAATTGGGCTGAGCCATGTTAATAGATGTAGACTACCTGGTTGGGGCCCACGCGATGATCGTAACAAATGGTTAGAGACTTTAAATGATATGGCTCGAAATCGATTGCAATGGCGCAGGTGCATCCACTTCTTGTCTTCCTCCAAATTCTAATTTTTGAGCTTATTATAATTTTATCTTTACCTGAATCACTTTTTATCTCGAATCTCATCTCTGATCTCTATACCTTTCCATTAGTACTTACTCTGTTACTACCTTCCCCTACTCTGGGATTTGGTCCGACAATTTAATCTCTATCTGCTTTTTGAGGCATGGCAACTTGAACTGATGTACGCATGTACAAAGTTCTACGTTGTAACTGACTGAGTGTCATGTATTATTTGGTCCTGATTTGTTCGTAAAGTGCTTATTACTTATTTTCACAATGTCAGAACGTATTTCAAAAGGTGTTAGGATCCCTTGACAACTAACCAACAGCTTGGTAAGGAATTTGGTTAGTTGTTGACATTGTTTATACGCATATTTTGTCGCATCCTCTAACCTTATATCTGGCTATAGAGTCGTTTGTCAATTTTTTTTCCGACTGTTGTATAGAGTTAGTTTTTAGTAGCTTATTTCAATTCTCAGCTGATGCCGTCTAAAAATAAAATATGTTCACCGTCAAAACATTCTCTTCAAAGAACATAATCTCGAAACTGTCAGGGTCGGATATTTTTTGTCCATTTCGTCTAAGTCTGATCGCGACTGGAAAAGAAGATGAAAGGAAAAGCAAATTTATCCACGATAATGATTATTGAGACTAAACTAAAGTAGGTTCATGTTAACCTATATCTTAACTTTTGTTTAAGATTGATTCCGAGATGACTTTTCATTTTCTATAAACATATGAAGTCTACAAATTTACTTATAAAAACAGATGGTGTAAACTTGTGAAGTGAAAAATTATATACATTGATCCTGTACTGAGACTTGTTTATCATTAGTGTGAAGGAGAGTTCAACACTCTATGCTCATTCACTAGTTAACCTAAGTTTTGTATGCATATGGATTGTAAAGTAAGTCTCTGAATTCTGGATTTCAGTACCTTTTACTTTTCAGTTCTTATATGCCTTAGTCTCCATAAGTTATTGACTTTCTCAAAGCACTGTATCCTGACTTATTTCGACCTGTCTTATGAATAACATAGTCATGAGAATTTCGTTCTATTCATTTCCATCTGTTGCAGTCTAATTGAATATCCTTCGCTCTGTTCGTTTTTTCTATCTTAAGTTAAATGTTTTCCTTAGCTTTTTTTTGATTCCTTTGGATTATTGTGTTCGGAGGATTTGTTCCAGATAACTGCCACAATTGAAGATTGTTATTCAGGTCGTATTTGTGTTTAAACTAGAACAGTTTAACAAGTCCATAATACATATATGTTTGTATCTTGGTTTACGATTGGAGTAAATATCGAATCGTTTTACTCAAATCTTGAGGTTCCTACCCATTATCTCAGTTGATCTGAATAATTCTAAAGACAGCTGAATAATGGTTGTTAGATCTACGTATAACACTGTTTAATTGTTATTGATTTCGACATCAAGAAAATAACGTAATATTCCTGATTTTTTCCATTTGAACATTATAGTTGCTGCGAGTTCAGAATGGATTGTGAATAACCTGAATTCCAATAATGTTTGTTTTACGCTATTTCATTTTCAACGAAATTGAGTGTTGTGGTTGAAAGATTCGTTTAGATTAACTTGTATTGATTGATCATTGAGTAGTGATTAACTTCAATTTTTATGTGTTGATCAAATTTTGTCGATCTGCAACTGGTCACTATTCTAATTGACTCGATATCACCTCCGCTACTTCTTTATACTAAGTTGTTTGGGGTAGTCGTCAATAAACTCATTCGACTTGAGGTTCTACGTTACTAGGCGCTTGTCATTAGGGACTATCTGTAATCATGATAGAAGTGATGTCCATGTTGGTTCGATCTCGCATTACCTAACTTTACAGTCTGGGGCGTTATTACTTGATGCATGGGCTTCGACTGACCTATAGAACAGATATTTACATTTATTGATCAGTGAGCAGCGGCATGCGTCAAGGTTGTTCAACCTTAGTTTAATTTTTGTCGCCAATTGACATAACTTTCCGTTTAAATTCGGAAAACACAAAAAGTATAGTTTTAGGGATTTCATGAATAAACTGATAATCATAGGATACCAGCCAGTAAACCATTTATAAAGTCTAGACAAGTATCAATTGGAATGTTAGTATATAAAGACATATGTTGCCATCGTTACGTTATCTCCGACTATTAAATTCAATATTTTTGATTTAAATCGTTTTTGCCTTTAGCGATCCGATACTTTGCAGATTATGTTGTAGTGGTTTCAATATACTGATTAGAAAGCGCATGAGCTGGAGTGTTGGTGAAATCAACTATCAGTCTCAGTAGAATACTGGGTTTATGGATTTTTATAAACCATAGAGAGACACCAGTGACTGGCTTTAACACTTTGACCTAATTCACATGACACAACCAGACTTGTATTTTCGTTTTCGCTTGTTTCTTTCTATTATTTAGGCTTGTACTAACTCAATTCAATTATTTATTCTCTGAGGAAGCGACTTACACCAAGTCAGATAACGTCAGAAATTTCCCACTCATTCGAACATATATATTTTTATATGAACGATAACATGTGAAAATAATTCAAACTACTGAATAAATAACAGTAGTGTATTGTTACAAAGAGAATTGTAGACATGGCTGGTATAAAGGTAGGTAGTTATAGAAGACTGTGATTATAACAATTAATTTGAATCATGATTTCCAGTACCCCTGAATTATTAATCAGTTTATTTTTGTAATTGTTGGAACATAGAAAGCGTTCCTTATGGGTGAAAATGTCATGTGAACTCACTCCAATAATACATAACAATAATCATATCGTCTTCACTCACTAGTTTATGTTCGAATGTAGTTAGGAAATATCAGCATAAAATGTGTATGCTTGATGTGTAATAATTGCTGTAACCGTGTTTGCTCATTACTCTAAATAAAAATAGAGGAAAGGAGGAGGGAGAAAACATTCAAACTATCCCTAATGAGTTCCGCAGTAATTAGATCGTATGTTAGTGGATATGTATTTAGTATTTTGAAATGTTTTAATTCCGCTACGTCGTCAAATATGTAATTAGGAAAAGTTTCACTTAACCTCGTTAGTATCTATCATCTGAATGATTCTTTTTAATAAAGGTTAGTGCATAACGTGATGATTATAGATATGTTTTCTCAACTCAGAATTATTTGGAAATCTGATCGATTTTAAATAAACAGGTTGGTAAAATCTTTCCTTTGTGTACATTAATGAAGCCTAATATTAAGTTTGTCGAGCCCATTAATTTCAGAATGAATTTGATCAGTCACATTATAATGTAACCAGTAGTCTATGAGGTTGAGCAATACATGTTAATAGCAAGTTTATGATAATTTGCATTAGAAGTCTTCTAGGTTTGATCCAATATAATAACAGAAACTGAGCGTTCGCTAAATAGGAGACACTGGAACTATGAATTGTAATTGATGTTTTTAAGATTCTAACATTTCATCATCGAGTCTACTCTGAGATTCTTTGGTGTAAAATAGTCAAAATCAAATTTATCAGAGTTACCCATAAGGTCGATCAATCAGCATTATCTACTTGTGTAATGTAGGAAAAAAGGTGAGATCGATCTGACATAAAAATGTGCAGTATGTTTGTGTTTGTATATGCGATCAAATAATGACTTGTAGGTGTATGTTACTATGTTTATCTACTTTTAATTGTTAATGGGTATAATGGCACGTTAAGCCTTAGGCGACTGGCTAGGAGCAGTTGAACAATTAGACGTATAAATATTGCTGACAGTTATGAGGATTGACAGTAGTCAAACAGTGTGCAATATTGCTAAATTAAATAATTAGAAATAAATTCAATTAATAATTGGCGTTACCGTTGGTGTAACTGGTGGTGTTAGTGAAGTAGATGTTAATTATGGAGGTTTTTGCTAGTGAGCAGTTTCCTTGGTGTAGCCAACTGTATTCCATCTCTTCAAGTCTGTCTGTAATTTTCTCTTATATTACACAATTGGATTGGTTATTTGACAGTTTATATGACTTTGATAATGTCGATTCTGATTAATTTACTTTCGGAGAAGATTACCACGTGAAACGTTGGAATCCTTAAATTCCAATCGCTAAGATTACTTGAAATATAATTTATACCCCTAAGTTTACATTGGTGTTAGGTTGTTTGGGTGGCTGCAACATATAGTATGATCATGTATCTCAATAAATGTCATTGCAATATGATAATAAATAATCTACATTCGTGTTAAAAGACCTAACTTCGAGATACAAGATGTGATGAACTTCAGGAGATTAAGTATATGATAATACTACTAGTTCGATTCGACAATATAAATATGAATTGTGATCTCGATGTTCAGGTGACATAGAGACAACGGACAATATAACCAGGATTCGAAATTTATCAAAATACAATAGCTGACGATGAATTAGATAATCTTGTGAATGAAACTATAGCATCAAATAAGTGTAATCTATGAATAATTGCAATTTTAGCAGCACTCAGAACATGAATGTAGTACAACCAATTTATTAACCATTAGCTGAGTATTTTAGTGAAGCCGACCGACTACAGTCAATGTTTTGATTACCTATGAGGAATACATGATTTATTTTGGGCTACTTGTTCGAATGGTTGTTCGGAATATGAATAGTTATTGCATATTTCTACTCTGTTCCTTAATAATATAATTCCAAACTATCTATAAATCTCTGTATATTCTATTGACTCATACACATCGAACATTCATAGGATAAGTGTACACATGGAAAGTCAGGTAACGATGAATATGGGAGAATTATATTTGGATTGGACGTAAATCTGACAAGCACAAAAATAAAAACAAGCGGGGAAAGTCATATTAATTTCTATGTACAATCATGTTTTTGAAACTATGGTTAACTAACACTTTTACAGTGCGTAAACTACTGATTTGTAATGCTTTTGCCACTGTCCATTTATTTCTATAGAAGATTTTGAAAGAAACCTCGGGTGGTGCAGAATGACTGATGAGCACTAGACGCTCTAGGATAGAGCTGTTTATACTTTTGAGATGCCATTTAGGGGGGGGGGTAGCTATGCCAGGTAATGTTCCAAGAGGCGTTTGGAAATCAAACGCTTTCTGCAGCCAATGTAGCTTCTCTTTAATATGACAAGGAGGAAATGAAGTTAGGAATTCTCATCAGATTTTGATATAAACTTAATTGCATAACGATAACTATCAAAATGATGTAAAATAACTTCGACATCACTGTCATTATCACGGATGATGAACGTTTCGTCTATATAGATGGATGTCATCAACTATTGATCTGAGTATGGTGTTTTGTAGTTTTTTCGTGAAAATATTTATTTACCTAATACAAAGTGTAAACGTATGTAGCACAAATCATCTTCATATGGGCGTTTCCTCAAAAGCTTGCTACTTTAAACTGTGTACATAGAACATTACAATCTTAGTATTCAGTTACCACAATATACATCAAATCAGTGAACTATTCTGTAACAGTGATTTTCTTTGATATGAAAATGCCAGCCAACATCATAGCTTCAAGCTATTTGATGTATATTAACAGCTCAACTTAAGCTACAACTAACACTAAACCTCTTATTCAATGTAACCAGTTAACAGATACTTGGACACTTTTAAGGTTATTTCAAAGTAGTCTTCGTGTATACAGCAAAAATGTATCTTTTTCTTGATTACTGTGTACTAATTGATGAAACTGTTGACTACGTGAACTTGATTTAAGTTTTCTTTTCTTCCAAAAAAAAGAATGAAATGACATGGTTATATCCGTAGAATACTTCCAAAGTTCTCATTACTTTATTATCTGATAAGATTTAAACAAGGCGACCGTCTTAATTAACAAGTTGCTATGGTGAATTCCGCTTCTCTATATTCCAGGTAAATATGCAAAGAAAATACATTTGTTAAGTGTATACTGATTACATTTATTAATAGTTCTCATATTTCTATTTAAATAAGATGCAGTTACATACCATGGTAAATATTACGTAACATGTGTGTCATCACGTTTAATGACTCTAAATGTTTATTTAGAAGGTGATTATTATGTAGAATATTTGTTCAAAAGATTTTAATTCTTCAGTTTCTTGTCTATAGATTTTTATTTGTGTTTAAACAAAGCAGTTTACAATGAAGAATACTGCTTTCGATAGATTCTCATCTGTATCTATTTTGTTAAAAATCTAAAGTCATACTGAATGAGTAATTAAGTTTAAGACAGAAATTTACCTGAAATTAGATTACAGTCTAGGAATTGGGGAATATTAATTGTCAAAATGACTTCAGATGGTTAAGTGTCCATTGTTAAACATAAATACCTTAGATTTGATTCACTGGCAGAATCAAGGATGTACACTGCTTTGAAATGCCATACTACGACGAAACAACTGTTTAGTTCCCCCTCCCCACGTTCCCACTGGTAGCCAACCGATATCAGTCTGTGAGAAACGCAGACAGCTTAAATTCATTCAATTTGTTCATCTACCGGAATCGCTAAAATGATCACGATCATTATGGTAAATATATATTTGGGAGGGGAGGAGTTAGAATATAGATAAGTAACTGTGAATACAAATTAAAACAAATGTTCGGATGAAGACTAAAGTAATGTATGAAACAGCATGAAATAGTAAAATAGGGATTGAGTGAATGTTGATTGGAATTATTTCTGTGATTGCTGGATGAATAATAGTAATGGAAAAACAGTGAGTAGTAACATCAATAATATTCAGAGAAAGAAAACAAAAGAAAGGGGAAGTCATTGTGCCCATTACGTAAATTAGGTTACCTTACTATTAAGATGATCAATGATTTCTTTGGTCTGATATTGGCAAGTGTAAACATAGTGACTGTAAGTATTACGTGTGAACTCAAAGCTCCAATTATTCTAATTTGGAAAAATCTGGGTTTGAGCGACTTTGGTAGTCAGCAATTAACACGGTAAACTAGTAAAAACGATTAAATAGTGCTTAAAGTATGACCTATCTTGATAAAATAGGCTAGCATCGAGTTCATAAAATGAACGAATCAAAAAGAATAACTTTCGGAACAACTTTTCAGAAGTGTATTTTGATTGTATTGTTATGTCGTAGAGAAAGATGGGGGGGGGGTGATTGGATAGGTCGAGTGCCAATCGCTAGTGCCTAGTTGGTTAGTGCGCGCCTGCCCTCTGCCCACTTAGTCCCAAGCCGAAATAAGAAGAATGCGAGCCAATAGGTCAGCCAGACAGAATCGAATCTATATTTCAAGCATTCTTTTATATATACATAAAGTCAGATCACACAAAAAACCAATTAGAAAATTAACATGATTACAGAACGAGGGAAATAGTGGTAGTGAATAGGAACAACTTGTACACAACTAATTAACTATAGTCCATAATAAGAGACAATATAATAACAGTAATTATGCTAAACGGGAGGATAGGGCAAGCGGAGCGTAACAATAATAGAAACAAAATGTTTACATTACAGAAAGTTCGAATAAATGAAATAGTGTCCGCAACCACAGTTCTGAAAGTTTGTTACACTTCTTTGTGGTCCGGCATAACATGTATACACGTTACTTCCATTATTTTTATGTTCCCCTTATCCTAAGATCTCATTAGACCTATTAGCCATTATGATATCATTTTACACTCAAGAAGTAGGATTCATTGACTGAGAGACATATAATACATGAAGTGTGCAAATTAAAAAAATGATAGAGATAAGTATTCACTCATCATGCTCTACATTACGCCACTAAGTCGTATCGTCTACCGTTCATAAGTAGCAATAAGTTAAAAGAATTAAGAGTAGCATGAAATCCTCCAAGCACCTCTACGATCATTTCAGAAATCGTCTCCACAAAGTGAAAGAGACATCTTGAAATGTTGTTATGCACGAATCACTGTCAATCGAGTTGATTAATAGGCCGAAGGCTATATGTCATACAAATTTAAGTTCACCTGAATAAGTGAAATTTATGTGTGCTACGATCTGGCTATTTGCAATACATCACGTTGTTATGTTTGCTAAAGGATTTTCTTTATTCTTCAAGTAGAGCTGGACCTGTTGCGGTTAATCTATTTCTGACTGATAGTGTCGTATTATTCGAAATTATTTCATCTAACCAATTCTACTACGTTATGCATATGTATGAAAGTAACTACTTACAAATGTAAATGAGGTTCATGAAACAAAAAGACCAAACACAATAGCACATTTTTGTAAGTTACACTGAACCAAAATAATTGTTAATGAATTCTATTGCTTTCTGAGGTAGTACATGAATGCAGTTGATAAGAATTCATAAATATAAACTTCTAGTAAGTTACCCTTTCTTCCTAAAATTGTAACTTAAAAGAGATGCAACTGGTAATATCCACTATCCATATGATTTAAACAGGTTATTCATGCAGTTTCTATTATGCAATTTTTAATTAATAATGTTTTAAAAAGTTAATTTCCCCAAGTTTTAATCTACTTC
The DNA here is from genome assembly GCA_025215515.1 of Schistosoma japonicum. Taxonomy (NCBI): domain Eukaryota; kingdom Metazoa; phylum Platyhelminthes; class Trematoda; order Strigeidida; family Schistosomatidae; genus Schistosoma; species Schistosoma japonicum. Next base: position 14,661,488 of record CM046066.1, read on the forward strand.
CGGTATTGAAATACTTATTTAAGCTACTTTTATCAAGTTGATTGTTATTAGTACAATTGTTACTTCACTATGTACTATCACTTATTGTGATCAGTCAAGTAACCTGTCTATTTCATTGTCATCTTTGACATATAAGTTAACTCCACCGTTTTGACATTTTACATATTTGCATTTAACTACAACTGTATAAGGTTTAATGAAGGTCTAATTGACAGTATTGTCTGCATATTACGTGTTTTTATAATCCCACAGTTCAGTATGCAGCTGTTAATTAGGATAGTTTATCACTTACTGCATAGAACAGTTATCCGTTAGCCTATTGATGATATTGACATTTATCAGTCATAAGCATTGAAGTTTCCTTAATCATGTATGAATTATCACTTACCTCTAGGGATTTTCATCAAAAAATTCACATCATAGCACACAAACACACTGACTTTAATGGTATACACTAAACCCTATGCCTTAATTTCAGTTACGGAAACAAAAATGTATTGGATATACACACAAACTGGATAGATGAGGGTATTTGTCGAGTTTAAGTGTGTGTGTGTGTGTGTGTGATAAACGGGAACCTTTCAAAAATTCACCCCGTAGTAGAAAATAAATCTGGTCAGCAAATCTCTTAATGAAAAATGTATATGCCATACGGTATGTTTCAATTATTCAGTCTGATTGTTATTTGTGACATTCCAGTAGATGAGTACCTTAACGTTCTAGATTTATTTAGTCAGCAAGCTATTTAGTGAATTTCAACTAATAGAAAAGAAATAGATTACACAATTTATTATTTACCTTTCATTTATTTACTCTTGTTTATATTAAAAGTGAATAAACATCCTTAAGAATTTTCATTGGTCACTGAATACATTCATGAATGTATAAATTGACTCAACAGAATCATTCAACATGATTTCAATAATTCAATTATGCATATCGTACAGTTCAGTGTTGTTCTATTAGTGTTAGTGAATATTTATAAGAATTCTGCTGTCAATTGGCATATAGAAGATGAGGAAATTTTAGCTTTGCACAATGCATATAGAGAAGCTGTAAAGTTTGGTAGGGTTCGAGATCAACCAAAAGCAATCAGTATGTCGAAATTAGTAAGTAAATATTAAGTAGTAATTAGTAGTATGTAAACATTATTTAATCACAATCTACTATCCATGATAATCATTTTATTATTTTTCGTTTTAAGCAATGGTCTTATCAATTGGCTAAACTGGCTGAAAACTGGACAATTCATTGTATACCTAAAACAAGTGGTTTAAAGTTTAGGAATAGTTCAAAATGGACTTATGTCGGTCAGAATGTTGCTGTTGTTTCAAAAATTCGAGAGTAAGTTTCTCAGTATTCATTTCTTTATTACATATCATCATTAAAATATACACCATATTTTGTGTATCACTTTCATAATGTTTGTGCTGTGAACTGTTTACACAACTGAATTGTGCCTAATTTATTTTATGTATGCTCTACTGTTTATAGTGCACCAGCTGTATGGTTTAATCAACATCGAAATTACAATTATACAAAAAATGTTTGTGCAGCACAAAAAATATGTGCAGATTATAAACAAGTAAGTATTGAATGAATAAACTATCTAATGATTATAAATTAATCACAATATAAGGCGACAAGAAGTATGATGTTGCATTTACACAACAGAATGTACATTGTTAGATTGAAGAATATTTCAGAAGAATATTTCAACAGTTAATCACTATGCATTTAATTGTACAGTTAAATGCATCAAAGAATAAAACGATGACACTTTCTGATTTATAACAATTAATTCGTTGTGTTATAAATGAGGGGTGGGGAAGAATTGTTTATATAATAAATGTACATTTGATGTAGTTCAGCACAGAGGAAAGTGTAACCATGTGTTAGAAAACTAACATGCTTTGGAAACCTGGAATTTTATAATTAACCCACAGTTAGTAACTTCAGTTAAATCTTTGAAACAATGATGGTGACATTTCACATTAGTGTTTAACTTATTCATTGTTGAATTATGTTTTGGTATCTACATCAACGTGGATTGATAAATAAATTAAACTTATAATATTCTACTTCATACTACTTTAATCTCTCATATATAAATAATTGATTAATGAATAGTAATGTAATGTACTCACATAGTGTTGTCATTAAATCACAATGACTGTCTTATTCCACTAGTTCTAACTTATGCAACACGATTTACAAATGTCATATTTAACAGTAAGAATCACTGAACTGATGTTTCTGCATGTTAAATATTGAAAGCAATAGATTGTCTGTAGGTTACTATTTGAATCAAACAGATTTCTATTCATACTACTAAAATTAGTTAAAGTCAATTTTAAGTTGCTTATGAAAACCAATGTATTTCATTGTGTTAAATCCCTTACAGCTAGCCTATGCTACAACTACTCATATTGGATGCGCTTACAAATTTTGTGAAAAGCTAAATGGAACGGGTAAAATACTTGTTGTTTGCAACTATGGACCAGGGTATGTAATTTAAAGATTTAAAAATGCATATTTGTCTTTTATATGCATAACTGTTATATGAATAGAATAACACATGATGACGTAGATGAATAACTCACGAAGATGACAACCTCATAGTGCTAAGTACTCTAAGTCAAGCGATGTTGTTTTTTGATAAGTTTTCGTTGTTGTTTTAGGCATTATTGTTAATAACTGCCCCATGAAGCAAACGATGATAATAATTTCCTGAATGATAATGAAAACTTTAAAACACTTGCAGAAAATTTCAGCCTGATAATATAACAACACACAATGAATGGTGATTATATGGATCTCACTAAGTTGTCAACAGAATTTACAATTTCTACAACAAGTGTTAATTCATTCATTAATTACAATTTCTTAAGGATCATATGTAACTGTATAGTTCTTAACTGAGTTAGGTAGTGGGTATCTCTAAGGGAACTTGTAGTCAAGTTCAAACTTATCTATATGACCAAGTTTTAACAAAACTATTTCACATTAAAGTTGATTTGTCTAGCAACATGAAAATGGCAATAAACTTATACTTAAGAAAGATTTTTTCATTCATTACTTCCCTCTTCCCCTGCCTATGTTTAAGTTTCAGTAAGGCAAAAGCAACATTTTTGGCAGAATAAGGTATGAATTCATTTTATTTCGCACCTTTTCATCAACTGCATACAACCTCGTTAGAACTAATTATGAAGATTAATAATTCAACGATCACGCCTACTTTACATTAGAAAAAATATTGAAGAGTTTCCAGTTGGCATGTGAATGTGAGTCATATGAAAGTTTATATAATACAACACTATTACATAAGAATTAAAACAACATAGTTGTTTATTTACAGGCCAGTTAACAGAAGAGTCTAGACAATAAAACTAAGAGAAGAACATGAATACATAGTAAGTAACAGTAGTTATGTAATAATAAGCACAAGAAAAATCAATGATTAAATGAGAAAAGCTTAGATGACAAGCATTATAATTTATATCGAAAATACTGTGTAACCGAATCTTAAAAAACCTGAAGTCACCAATACAAAACACAAGTTTGCTGTAGTTACATTTTGCATATATAAATTTGGTGTAAGTGGTTTTGTGGCAATTGCTGCGGCAAAGCGTAAGAGATTCGGATTTGCCTGTTTACTAATTATGTTCAAAGAAGTTGAGATATCGATAGTGTATCCACTGTCAATTAATTGACATACAAGTGTACTAGTGAAAATGTGGTGTCTTTTGAAACTCAACTCTATACGGCACATATTCGGAGATACGGATATCGATCCTTCTTTCTATTCTTCTGATGTATATACTTTTGCATTTACATGTAATTTCATATACATAATTGAAAGTAACAAAGGTTAGAGATTTGTCCATTTGTGCTTGTTGTAAAGAAGAATTAATTTGATTGAGAGATATTGATTTAACAACCAGATAAGTCTGTTTCTATATGGCCATTATTTTGATTAAAATTAGTTGTAGATTGTATGCGGTTAATGAAAAAAAAACAAAATGTAGTGAATTTATATTATTCTGCTGAAATTGTCATGCTTGCCTTACTATGATCTTTTCATTCATTTGTTTCCATCATGTCGTAATGAATAAATGTTACTGGGGAAAACTGTAGTGCAGATCCCCATAACAGGGTTTGATACATTTATTTCTCTAAACATGCAACTTTACTGAACGTTACCGACTATGTCTTGTAATAAGTACTCTTGGAGATTTTTGTGAAGGTGATAACTAGTAGGTGCATGCTTGTTATCAACACAGAAGGTTGATGAAGACTGTTACATTTGTAATACATTTTATGAGCTGATGTTGGTTATACAGAAAGCATTGACTACTATTTCGTAATAATATACGTCGTTTTATTGATGCAAAACAACGACTTCAACAGGGATCATGCATATTAGACGGAGTGCTTCAGCACTGAGCTACATTTCTGACTGCTGTTAATCTGCAATATTTCGTGAAAATCATCCATCGCCTTTAGTATTAACCATGTCATGTTAGAGAGAGTTGAACTTCACTGGTCATAGGCATCTAACTAGAAGTATGAGAATATGTCATATGATTTAGCCATTAAGTTATGAAAACCTTTAGAATGTGTTATGATAAGTAATTTGGTTAGCGCCAGTTTGCCAGTTACTATTATAAAACCAGTTGATAAAGCTTCTAGTGAAGGAGTTTTACACTTACCTACTTTTAAAAAAATGTTTAGTAAAATGGAGACCAATAAGTAGTTTCAGTATAAAAGAAATTTCATGCATTTCATTGCAAGTTAAATTAACATTTAGAGCAATTATAATACACTATTCATGACAGAATATTCACATTACGATAACTGAGAAGATTTATACTTCAGAAAGATGTTCTTTGAAGTGGATTAACTGATTGTGAAGCTTTCGTTGTCTTTTTAGACAACGTCATCACTCGCTTCCACTTGAACGTTAACTGCCTATTAAACATTTTTTTCTTGCAAATTGAAAACTCAAAAAACAAAATCGGAGATTGTTTATAAGCCTCAAACTTCATTTACTCATCGATCAACAGACATACGGAAATCAAATTCAACGTATCAGTCAAATAAAGGAGTAAACCAGGAATGATTAAAATAAATAAGGTGAGAAATAACGATGATTAAAATAAGCACTGGTATTTTTAACCTGGACAACAGTCAGTCAAATACTAGAACATCTTAATGTTACCATTACAGTCGAATAATTCAGTTCAAAGGACAAAATACCTTCAACAATTAGGATAAATAATGTGTTATAATGATTATCATTAAAGTGGACTTATTCAATAATTTGGTGTTTTACACTTTATTCTATTGTACTTTTTGTTCTTTAGGGGTAAATTCGTCAACAGACAGCCTTATAACATCATTGATCAAGATGAATTAGCAGTTATTGATAGTCTGATAAAAATAATGTAACTGTACACATTGAAAATGATTTTCAATTAATATGATCAAATTATAATATTGTTATACGCAACTTTAGTAGTATTTCTCAATAATCGAAAGTAATAATATGAATGAATACTATTAATATAATACAATATATTCCAGTAAAGTAATCACAATCTAATTACAGAGTTTAGTTAGTTAGTATCATGAGTGACTACTTATTAAGGTATTTCGTGATAACACATGAAGTGTATGTTACATCATCAATGAAAATTGTTTTATTTAGCATAAATAGAATATTTACAATGATAATAAAACAATTCTCTATTAATGAGTAAATATTCGTGTATCTTTTTATATAAGTAGTATATAAAAAGTGAATCAATGATTGTTTAAATCAAATAACACTGTTCATAGTACAATTCTTCATACCAATTAAATTGACTGATGATTTACTTTACTCTGTCTTTCTCCTTTAGGGGTAAATTCATCAACAGAAAACCATATCAAATTTTCGATTATGACGATTTCTATTTATATTAAATAACATACATAGAAAATGATTATCAAATAACAAATAATTGTGGGAAAATTTACTTTATACTTTATAATTACATGTTATGAAGTCATCATATTATTAAATGAATACATGATTACCAAATTATACTGTGAATGTGAAGAAGTCAGTGGATGTGTCGAATGGGTGCATATATTGATTGAATCCATATATTACGCTTCGTTACAAGAAATAGAAATGTTAGAACGTAGTTAAGTTCCGATAATTATCACTAGAGCACGTAATCCCGCGTATATCACTTTGACTTCACGCATATATACCAATGATCAGATGTAAATACATTAAAAAATCATTAAGCCAAATTGTACATAGCTATAATTGTAACCAATTAAATTCATCAAGCGATCCAAGTTCGAAGAGCTTACTAGGCAGGATGGAAGTGTTTCAAGGGAATGGTTCAGTCATACACTGAACATGCCTGCTCTAAAGAAATGCACAATAGGTAAACATCGATATGTTCAGAGAGAGGGTAGTTTGATCCTTTACAAGATAAATAATCATAACTCGAGTAAAATGTATAATAATATAATATCACCGTGTAGTGCTCAGAACATTCTAGATGATTAAGAAGAATTATCTACAAAGTGAATGTCATAGTGTTAATCATGTTAACTCGTGAACTTTTTCAGGTTACATTGAGTCTTGTGTGCTGGTATGTATAAGTATTATTTGGGTGACATCATTAGCAAATTGGTTTTATGTTTCGGTTTATTATAATATATAACAAGCCGAAAGTCTGACTATTCTAATGATGTTTTTAGTGACCTTTGTTTCCTGAAGTTTTATCTACGTGTACTAAATGAGAGTGTTTTGGTTAGCTGGTCTCTGGTGACACAGATTTGTAAGTGTGGATCATACCAATTTGCCTAAAGATTGTACATTGACTTGAATTCCGTGCTTCTAGAAATTCTCCAACATTTTCAAAATTTTTTGGATCTCTGGGTTAATCAACTGTTTGAGGAAATGATTAACAGTATCCTCACAGCGGTTGTTATTCGAGCATCCGCGTTATAGATGCTAACTAAATTATGACGGTTTTGCAAAAATTAAAAGGCTATAGTACCAAATGTGATACAACGCTGATATTTCGTCCTCTAAAATCATCTCTTGATGTTATTTGATTAGTCCGAAATAGTTGGTGGTATTTTCTTTTAATTGATTGATGGATTGATTGTAAAGTTTGATTGTTTTTTCATTAAAAATTCATTTTGAAAAAAGCTTCTCTGATGGATCTTCAGTCTTTCGGTGTAGCGAAATCCATATGTTCGTTTAATCCATTGATTAACAAATGAAGATAACAAATTTAATAGGACTTGTTTTACCCAAGCCATTTGGAGTTATTTGTTCGTATGTTGACTCTTTTAAGTTAGGTGTGGTGACATCAAACCTGTCACGAGCTCTGTTTAGTAGCTGTGATCTATTCTATGTAAGACATATTTTCTCTTATTAAGCGTTGATTTAATGTTGTCAACTTTGGCCTAATGTCTAATAATGTTACTGTTCTGATCGTTAACGTTGACAACCTTAACAAGTGGGGTACCATAACCATTCAGCTGATTATCGCTAGGGGATTTCTTAAAGTGTATGGGGGAAGTTATCAAGTACTAATCGTTTAGTATCGTTAGAATCCTGTGGTGTTACTGATGGGTTAGAAAGAGAAAACTAGTATAGAGGATGTCTCTTGGTTTGGGGAAACTACTATTACATTTTGAGAAATTAACCTTAATGTGTACTATTTATTACCTATAAAATAAAGTGGTGAGCAGAACAAAGAAATGCTGTTAAGGTACTACTAAAGGTGTTATGGATTGACAGATGGGTAAGATATAATTGAAGGCAAAATAAACTACTTGAAATAAGTAACTGTCTTTAAAATTTTTATAAGTAGGGAGAAGGATTTAATCATAGACTGAATTTTTTCAGTGAATCAAAGAATCGGGGTTATTTGAATAAAGCGTCAAGTCAAAAACTCATTAAAAAGATTGTCAGATATCATCACAAATTAAGAGCCTTAGATGATTGACTTTTATTATAAACTCTTAGAAAATTAATAACTAAGACGTCCTTTGTTTAAACTTTACTTGCGAAATGAAACTAAAACACTCTATTGACAACACACAAATGAACTAACATTTCCTGAAATCGGCTGCACTAGCGACGATTTTAAACAGACAGATAAGTAAACTTGCCCAGACTCTGATGTCAGTGGACATTGGAAATTTTCGCTGAACATTAATCTAAGAGCTACCGAACAATCTGTTCCCCAATCGATACCTGAAATTTTCAAGTGGTCTGAAAGTATGCGCACTCATATTATCAAAATAAGATACTACAACAGTAAGTTAATCCACAGAAATATAGTTACATACGCTCCTACCATTGATACTGACCATATTCGTTTTATTGGACATGACTGAACTGAAGGCTATCGGTCAAGCATAACCACCAGATTACGATACGACGCAAAGTGGGGGGGGGGCGAATCACCCTCTAGTTATCCGGTTATTAGTTACTATCTTGTTAAAGTTACACTCAACGCCAATTAGAACTTCATCTCCATCCATCATTAACTTCCGATTTGTTCTTATTCATACATATGGCTTAATCGTTGGAAGCAACCCTGATAATATGATAAACTGAGCTTAGTCACATATAGGATGCACCTTAATACCAATGGGCAAACTATAAAACTTTTGAACGGTGATATCTTATACATGCTTTTTAAATAGACCGGAAACTTCTATAAAAAGACTTTACAAAAAGGTAAGCACTAACATATAAAAGAGATGATCAGTACGTTTGTCTCCATTTCAACGACCCTAATATGTCATTTCGTTTTTCTCTGTCGAGCCACAGCGAATGTTTCCCAATTGTTGGAACCGAATGGATCTATTATGTGTGACACCGACGTTGTAGAGCTTCTAGTTACTAAATACTATCTAAAATTCCAGCAAATGTCACCTGGTGAAACGTTGATCCCCAAAGTTGATCTAATCAGGAAAAGGCATTTTTAATAACTGGAGCATTTGAACATATATTATTTATCTGGCCCGGGCAGAATTTATTCCTTTGTCCTAAGAAAGAGCTCCTATTTCTTGGCAGCTTTCTCAACAAACTGAACCAAGGAGTTGTTAATGACAAATATAAGCTGACCTACGCCACTGGAATCTACAAAGTAGGTTGACGTGATCACTCTGCAAACTACTGTCCAAGATAAAAACACATATCATATAGAAAACACTCAAAAACTGAAGGTACATTACAGCATGTTGTATGGAAGGGACGATTTCTTCTTCATAAGGACAGTCGAGTTCTGGAATTATTCACTGGCTAAGGTAATCCATGCTAATTTTTATCTAGACTGTCAAGAAATAACTTGATCTATTCCTAAGAACTCGGATCAAATACCCTAGTTAATATGATAATACTTCTGAAGTCCACCAGGTATATGACCAAGTTACATTTGTCCTACAACCAAAGCAACTTCTAACGATTAAACTCACACATGCGAATACGAAAAAATCAGAGGGCAGTGAGGGACGAAGGTGAAGTTATGTTTAGATTGTGAGCGGAGAGTCAAGGCTGGCTAACTAGAGAGGTGGAGAGTTGCTTTTCACATCGTGTCGTGATCTGGTGGTGATGCGTGGTCGAGTGTCTTCAAATAGTTATGTCCGGTAAAACAAACATAATCAGCATCAATGAAGATAGCCTATGCAACTATTTATTAAAGGAAATTATTTACCGATATAACTCACTCCCCCCCTTCTAATTGGTTCGTAAGGGCTAAGACGTACCGTTCAAATGATAAAACTAGATAAGTCTGATAATAGAAAACGTCTCTTTGATAGCTTGTGATGCTGTTCAGCGTCTGGACGTCTTTGCTTACTCTATGATAAGGAAAGTTCAAAGTATATTCTTCTTCTCCAGCGTTCATCATTTTGTTTTCAGACAGCCTGCAGAACAAAAAAAATGTAGAATTCTAAATATGTGTATCTTCTATAAAAAGAAATTAATTCAACAACTTAATGCAGCCACATGAAAGTGCAAAATATTGACAACACGCATATGAATAAAACGTTTTCTTAGTGTTTTTACATGGATAACTATATACGTAAAATTAATACTTGTGATAAAAATTGACGATTTTTGTTTGTTTTTTTAAAAGATTTTTATTTCTTTAAAAGTGAGAAATGAGGAAAAAATCTACAGGTGTTCTGGGATCATAAAGTTCTGCAAGAACACGTAGCTTTCAGGGTTTTGAAGCTTTTTGAAGTTTCTTTTTACCTGTTAGTCATTGATTGGGGGTATGGTGACTTTTTCGATCTGACGTTTTGGAGGTATTGAAGCGAACTGGACATTAGACGTTCTGCATTCTAGATAAGCTGCTTTAAGAGGGTCAATGCTGATGTTCTCTTCGTGACTAGTTTTGTCAATAATTTAGTTCGCTGATTTTCGCCTCAAGACCCAGTCGGTTGCTTTGAGAGGTTGGCACAGAGCATCACCACGTACACATAGGTGTACCATATTATAAGTCAGGTTCAATGACAGCATCTGTCGTTTACTGTCGAGTTTGGACTGGGTTAACTGAACGCATAGCATTTGTAAACCGGTTCATGTGAAAGTTGAAATACATGTTAGTCGAAGTAGGATCAGTTTCCACAAATTCACCTTGAAGCCAAAGTACGCTTCTGTTAACTAATATGGTAACATTGCACCCAAAATATGCTTTAACAGTGCTGCAAATTCTAAGTAAAATTAATCGTAAAGCATCGGGCCACTGAAGGATGTTCGTGGCTGAAATTAATGCCTTTAGCTGACGATGAAATCTCTCCACAAAGCCGTTGAATTGTAGGTGGTAGGCGGGTTTTTTACAAGTACCTAGTTTCAAAGTGTATGGTCAGAGAGTGGAACAATCCAGATTCAAACTGACGTCCATAGTTTGTTGTTACTGTAGATGGACAACCAAAGTTTGTTATCCATCATTCGACGGAAGCGCGAGCAATCGTTTCACAAGTTATGTCTTTGAGTGGAACTGCTTCTGGCCAGAGTGTGAATTGGTCCAAACATATTAGAAGATAAGAGAATACGTCTGATCGGGGGGATCGGAAAAGTGCTAAGAGGGCGTTTATCATGCTAGGTTACTACGTTATTTTGTCCGGTCACAAAGGAGTGTGCCAATTCTTTGATGTTCTCGCTCACCTTCGGCCATCAGAATTTCAGGGTAATCAGCTTAGTGGAAACACAAACTCCAGAATGAGAGTTTGCGCAGTGTGTCAAAAATTGTGCATCGATGACTCTTGGGGACGATTGGATGGGTCGTACCTGTTGAAAGATCACAAATTAAGGTGCTCTTACCTATTTCAATCGTTTTGGTTTGGAGCTTGAGAGTTGTTGTGATTAACTCGTGATAGAGATCGTTGTCTTCATTTTGAAGTGGAGCTAGTTCGAAAAGGTCAGTTCACTGAATATGATTCAAGAAGTATATTTGCGATAAGACGTCGGCAACTACACTGTTCACTACAGATATATGTCGAATATCGGTGGAAAACTGGAAAGTGTATTCTAAACGGCGAGACTTTCGTGGAAAGTACTCATCTTCATAGACATGTCAATGGTTTATGATCAGTGAATATAGTAACTTCTGAACCTTTAATGCGCAGTAAATGACTAATAGTTCACGTCCTAAAGTGCTATGCCTCGATTAAATATCTTGCAACCCTCTTGAGAAGAATGTTAAAGGTCACCAAGCTAGGTCAATCCACTGTTGCAGAATCGCATCAGTAGGTGAGTTGGATATGTCAACTGCGTCGACGACGTAAACTGCAGTATTGTGATGTGCCAGCATAGTCGCATTGTTTATCGCTTCTTCTGTTGTAGTGGAGGCTTAGTTTGACTCTGAATCCATTGTGACTGTCTTTGTACTTCCGGTATGATGATCTGTCAGTTGTTTCATGTTAGATACACAATTGTGTATAAGTCTACTATAGAAGCTTACCAATCCATTGAGAATTCGCAGCTACTTAATGATAGTTGGTTCCAGATATTTTAGAATAGTTGCCACATTGTGTTACTGAGGCTGTATGCCTTTTGCACCAATAATAGGCCCCAGGGAGTCCAAGGAAGTTGTTTTGATATGGCATTTCTGTATACTTATTGTAATTCCATCTTGTCGGAGTCTACTAAAAGGTTTGTCCGCATGTCTCAAGTATGTTTTCACATCTAAGCTTGCTATCTAACAGTCGTCGATACATACATGGACATAGTCAAGTCCCCGGAACACGTCATCAATAAACTGTTTAAATGTTTGTACTGCATTTCTGAAGCCGGAAGACATTCGAAGGAATTCGTAAAGGCCGAATTCAGTTATGATAGTGGTTTTCGGAATGTTGTTTTCGGTCATCGTTATCGGATTGTACGCCTTTACCAGGTTTAATTATGAATCTACAATCATATCCTTCATTTAGCCATTAGGTCGTGGATGGGTGATAAGGGGCAACAAACAAGCATAGTTTGAGCGTTAAGTCGACGGTGATCACCGGTAGGACGCCAATCATTTTCGGGATCATATGAAATCGGCTACCGGAATCGCAGGTTATTCCAAAGTTCACTATATGATCGAATTTACCTTTCCCAATCCTTTATTTTTCAGGTGCCAGCTGGCGTGCTTTCCAGAAAACTGGTTGATCAGTAGCCGTGACGTGATGTTTAACACTGCTGGTTACACATGTTAGTTTCGATTTCGCCTTATGCAGATCTTGATATTTGTTAGTTATTAGCTGAAAATAGGTGTTAATTAAATGTTTAAAACGAAGTAGGCATAAGTTATAACCTGAAGAATTGGTTGTACGAACGTATAGCTTTGTTTAGCCATCCATTAGCCTCCTTTTGCTAGAGTCCACGAGTAAGTTATGGATACTTAGTAAATATATGCCTATGATAGGTATTTTGACATTGGGGGTAGCTAAAATTCAGAGTATGAATTTTCGTGAACTCATGTTAAAGTAGGTATATTTTAGGGTGTATGTGGCCATCTTTTTTTACTGTCGACCACTTGTAGCCAGAATGCAGCTTCATGTTGGCGATAGGATGAAGTTCTAAGTATAATGTTGAATTCTGCCCCAGTATCGACGACGTGGTGAACCTTCGTTATCACATCAGTGATGTATAGCAGGTATCTATTTCCACTTACTACAGTCGCCGCTGACGTGTACCGGCGGGATAGTTCCCCAAGGCTGTAACTTTTTTACACGTGGTTTGTAGATTTTAATTTTTGTGACATGATTAGTCAACCGCCTTATCCATAGTACTCTAAAACATAGTAAAAATAAATAAACGCATGAGCTGAGCCAAACGATCACGAAATAGTCAGACAATCCATCTGTGAAGGCCAAACCGATGTCCGACGTTCTCAGTGATACCCTGAATAGCCCTCAGGTTAAGACTTCAGACATCTTGTATGATACTCATCGTGATACAATCGTAACAGCTATGATATGCTGTCGCTGCAAAAATCCCTCGCTGAACTGACATCTTAAGTCAAGTAACTAGCATCTCTCACAAACATACGGGATTACTATAATGACAAAAATGTTGAAAACTTTGCTAGGGATAAGTGTCTGATTGACGTCATAGCAACAAAAGGGGTAAAAATGATTATTTCCTTATGTAATGTAGTGGTATATAATATTTCTTACCGCACACCTTCTTTAGAAATAAGGAATACGTGTTTAAAAGCATGTAGCATGCTAGAATTTCAATGCTTAGTTATAAGTCACAGACAAAAATATGATGTTCAACAAGAACTCTATTTGAACGAATATAAAATCCAAACACTGAGCTCCATGTGACTTGGGAATGTGCTACAGCAAGAGCCCTAAGTTTACTTAGCCTGTATCGTCAATCATTTCCAAATCAGTTCGACGAATTGCCTTATTCTTCGAAATTTTTACACAATGGAAGCCAAGCTTGCAATATATACGATATGTATACGTTCTAACTTATAATACTGCTCGCTTGTCTTTTCTAGTATGAATAACACAGATACCATACAAATTGAAAATCTTCAGAGAACTTTCATCCTACGATTACTGTAGTATGACTTTAACATAAATAATACGAAAAGATATAGGTTGCTTTCTTTTGAACCCATATGGAGACGCAGCCTATAAACCGACATTAACATTTCCGATAAAATAATTCAATGTCTCACTTTCTCAACCCTTTCTCCCTTTTAGAAGACCGCACCCAAACATAGCCTAAACAATCTAGCTCAAACATTGTTTACCAAAAAAGTAAATACCAATCAAGAAATAACTTTTATATAACACTCTACAGTCGTCTATAGAATAAGTTACCACTTTCTAACCGCTCCTGTGATAATCTACTGAAATTCGCTCTCATGATAAACTTATTCCTTGATACCTTTGAGACCCATTAACTCTTTCCTGAAATGTTTGAAAATCCAGACATGATAAGTCACGGACCACCTCACATCTAGAGTACGAGTTTACAACTCACATCACAATCCTGCATGTTGTTAACAACTTACGCTGATTTTCTACCTTCACTAGCTCAAATATCCGACTATCGTAATGCCTCTACACCACACGTGAAAAATTTTTCCTTTTACTTTTTTCCCCTATTTATATGCTATGTAGACATATTCTCTCGATTCAGTAAATATGGCACAAACCAAATTACCCCATAATGGTTGTCCACAGAATCGAATATCTTACTACTAAGGTACATCAGTGACCGCAGCCTACAACATATTTTCCCGATTCAGTATACACAGCACAGATACACGTTTACTTGGCTGTCAACAATGCATAAACCCCAGTACCTCACGATGGATTTCTGTTGAACCCAGTATCTGAATACGAAAGTGCATAAGTGACCGGAACCTAGAGTGATTTCAAAAGTTTTACCCCCCACTCATGTATTCAGCCTTATTTATGTCACTACATCAACCACATACCATTTAAACCTACTACTCGAATAAATTACTAGTCTTTTAATACCTACCAGCAATATGCTAGTTTCTAGCAACCACTTGTCTAGCCACGAGACACTATACTCCACCCCACCTCCGATACCAATTTATTTTTCTTCTAACTGATCCCAGTCATAACACTGCAGCAACAGTTAGGTATCTAGTTTTCGGCTTTAGTAGTCTGTGTAAGCTGTAATAATATGCCTGCTCAGATAAGGTTGACCAAAACAGAACTTGTGTCATTGAGTATCGAATACAACTATATAATCTTCATTGAACCAGTAAATTTACAAGCTAAACATCATAGAAGGAGGGAGGGTGGAGCTTTCTGTCAACAGACATGATGGTATGAGAGATAATTTTAAACTCCCCTTGTCTGTAAGGCGAGACCTGTTTTATGTTTACGGCTACGTAATACGGTTCTGATAAGAGCGAGCACTCAGTAATGATGTTTTATATGCTCCAATATATGTTACCCGAAATTATACATCAACTCTAATTGGCACTGCCTATCTATCAGGTAACTCTATTGCAAGTTAAACCTGACCTATACGCAACAAACTATGATGTTGATAAATAGAAAGTTAAGATTGATTTAAAAAATTACCAAACATAATTATTTGTTGCATCTAGTGTCATACTGTGAACTAAATTAATAGCCATCAAGTTCCCTTTATAATTACTGCAAGCTCTCAAAATCAACTCCCTATTAAACCTCACTTTACTCAAAAAACCCAGTCTAAGCACTAATATTATAACCTTCCGTGATAACCAGTCTATTGAATATATAACAAATTAATTCTTTCCATATAAATGAAGATGCTAAATTCTTCATAAATTTAAAGTTATACTTTTCAGATTTGTAAAATAATTAGAAAAGTATAGCTATAATAATACTACTGTCGCGTCCTGCTGTTTTTGTCTCTCTTTTCAGCACTTTGAGGTCGCCTCATACTAAGCGAAACGTTGAATACCTGCATCTCCTGTCATAATGCAATCTTTCGACATGGTGACCTGAACCTACCCTGTAAGTTTCTTGTATCACAAGGTCGTAACTAAGGTCTAGTTCGTAGTGAGTGTTACATAAAAAAAAATTTAAAGCAACATTTATTATCCCATTATTCCTGTGTATCACAGTAAAAACAGTCTGTGCAACAATTTACTACTATTATTGTCATATGTTTTGATGATTTCGCCTGTAAAAATGGCTTGCTCTTGATATCAGGGAATAAATTATTATTAATGGGTCGATGGCGGGTTTGTGACTAGGAAAATACAGATATCTCTACACTTCTCGGAGGCTTTGCCATAGGTTTTGTGGTACTTTAACTCCTTGATACGTCCCATTCTATTTGACAGAAGAAACCACGTCATTAGGGAATAGGTCTTTATTCTATTGTCGTGGGCATGAGACATTGAAGCGGGGTCCTAGTCATTCAAACACACAATGCCTCTCAACATTTAATATAAGATGATAGGAAATATAATCCTTATGGAGAATAAGGAAGTAAATGAATACTTGAGCTCTATTATTTTAGCATATGCTTAAGGTTCGAAGTTAACTCTTAACTAGTAAACCTAAGTTGCTACAATACCAACACCAGTGTAAGCTTTCTCTTCGGTGAGGCCGAGTTTAAGATCTTTGCCGTGAAGGACTTTGTTGTCGAGAAATGTTTGGTCTGTGTTGTTCTAGTTGGTCGGGGAAATGAGAAAGGGTATTGCAAAATTTTATTACTTTGTTTTCAGTCGTATGAGGTTTTTATATAACGGAATATTTCTGATTGTATCGATTCCTTGTGACCACCAGGATTCAATCAGCAGATGAAGCTAGTTCATCTACTGGGTTGCTAATAAATGTTACCAAAACTACTTGTGATTATTGTGGTAGTTTGATAGGAAAAGTTGACGGAAGAAACCTACATCAAAAATGCGTCGACTAACCAATCGTCTCATGTCGCGTGAACGCTATCAAGCTCTAGTGTGTTGAATAAATTATCAATACATTGTCTGTCAGACAGGTCTCCTTACTTGAGAAATGACCTATTGAGCTGGTCGTGAGGTTCTAGGCTGTCCATACTGAATGCAAAATGAAAGACGTACCTGTTCAACTCATGCAAAAAGAACGTTACGTTAGCAAGTAACCGAATGCACGAGTATGTCATAGTGGCCTCAAAACTCGGCCTTATATATTGTCTGTCTACAAAGGGGTTTGCTGAAAGTTTGGAGTCATGTTGTTATAATCGTGTCGTGATCTGGTGGTGATGCGTGGTCGAGTGTCTTCAAATAGTTATGTCCGGTAAAACAAACATAGTCAGCATCAATGAAGATAGCTTATGCAACTATTTATTAAGGAAATTATTAACCGATACACTTCTTTAATCTATACATGTTTTATCTACCTAGGTTCGCACCAGGTGGAACTATTGATTAATGTTTCTAGACAAGGAAGCAGATGAACCAGATCATCGTTTTTTAAGTCCACAATTAGTAGAAATTATATTTGACATTTTGAATTCTGTTAAGAAAAATTTATTGTTGAAGTTTCGGTTTGGCGCATAGTTCAGGAACGCTATAGCTGTCGGCGTTACTATGACAAGGCGGTGTGTTATTTAGATGGATTTACTTCACTACACAGTGCAGTGTAAAAATATTGTCCAGTTGTATTTAGATTCCCATGTAAAGAAACAGGATCGTTTAGACGACTTTTGTGTGATTGTGAGTTTTCATTTAAAGATATTTTTATATATTCTTGCTATCCTGGGTATTCTGTATATTACTTATATTTTGATATTCAATTACTGCAAACTGGTTCAAAGAAATTCGGATTGTTTACTTGTAGAGCGAAACATATGTCCTTGTTTTAATTATGGTCGTTTTAGATTAAATATTTCTACTGTCTGAGGTATTGACGATTTGAGGTTTATCATCGCTTAAATGTAGCATTTGTTTATTCAGTCTTTAGAGCGCAGCTGTTCACAGTACTTCTTGAATCCGTATGTATTTTTTTGTCTACCTGAAGCATGCATTTGACTCAGGTTGTACGGCGAACTGTACTGAACATACTCGCCTAAACTTCTGGTCAGTTTATTAATCGTAATCATTTATTGTAATAAAATATTATCTAGGTATTATACATTGACTCATATTGACTACCATTTCACTCATTCCCAATTGATATTATCGCACTTAGAAAAAGTATCTCATTTGGCATTTTAGGTATCAGTTTCTAACCAGATTTACCTTCACGACAACAACAATAGGCTAGTTTCTCATGAGCCTATTTGACTTTATGCATGTCTTATCCGACACACCATCGTCAGCATTCATTTAGGTGGGAAATCAGTCTGTAATGTTTGTCTCTTTAAAATCGGACTACAGATATAGTGCGTAGGCTCAATCTAGTTTTTAAACATTTAATCTATGTGAAGGATGCACCAAGGATATGTTAAACATTTAGAACGTCTCTACTTGGTTTATGACTAACTTACTAGAGTAAACATTACATCTTGATACTTTTGTGTTACAATTGCGTTATTCAACCTAGAATGTCATAAATAGTCGCTAACTGTCATCAAGTCCAGTCATAAGCTCTAGACCTTATTGTTTACTACTTGTTATGCTCTCAAGTAATCTTTAGTGTTATATTTTCATGGCACTTCGTCGTATAAGTCAAACAAACTAGTTAGTGTGTTGGCATATATTCATAAAGTCAGATACAAGTACTTACTAAAATCGCAGTATAAGTGACAATGTGTCTTGAGAACATATATCACTTTTTAAGTCATCCTCGTGTTTCAGAACTGTGGAAATAAAATGCCTATTTCAAATGTGAGATTTTTATAAGGAGCTGGGGTTGTTGAAACGTTGGCAGTGTTGAGTCGTTATCTGGTCGTCTAGTTGAGAACAGATAACTCAAAATAAATGCGATGCTCTAAAAGTTGGACACTATTCTCAGATTATGTAGATCCCTTCGCCCTTATAGTTTCTCATATAATTCGTGTTTTTATTATGTTTTAAATGTACTATGTGAAAGTGATATTATTTTAATTTCCATGTTAGTTTACTCATGTTTTGGTATGTTGATTTTAAAGAGGTTTACATGTTTTCGAGATGGATTATTGATTTTCTTGAGGAGGTTATGTAGATTTAGAACCTATATGATTTGTAGCCCAGATCCTCCACCGTAGTGTAAATCTTTACACTACCATTTAATAATGACTTTTATGCATAATAAAATCTAAGGAAAACTTTTATCACTCAATAACCATAAAACGCATTACTAATCAACAGCTTAAAAGTAATCCAAACAACTGGAACATTCAACTCGAAATAGCATTTGTAATACGAAATGAACATACTCTAAGTAGTCAGTTCTCACTTTGTGTATAGAATCCTGTAAAATAATTTTTTTTAAGTAAAAATTTCATAGGAAAGTATTATCATACGCAGTATACTGCTCGATGTTTTTAAAAGGTATGGAGTTTTCGAATATAAATGCCTAACTTGCTAATGTTTTCATTTCAGGCTTTTTCTGTAAATATACCTATCTATAGAACGAATTCAGGAACTATAGTTTCTGTCGTCCAGAATCGTTCTTCTGATCAAAGCGCGTATGTTCAGTAATTTTTTTAGCTTCATAAATGTTTTAATTTGACGTAAATTTTTACGCCTAGTTTACCAGATTGTGAATTGAAGTTCCACTTAACTTTGAGAAAAATGTGTTTGTTCTGTCAGCTTGAGAACATTTAACTCACACATGTATCCACTAGAAGGAAGTACTTATGTAATATTATTAATGAGGTTGAAAACCAATTGTTTGTTGACTATAGGAATTTTTCGTGTTGCCCAACACAAAAGCATTCGAAGTTTCACACCATGGACTGATTGCGGCTAGGCAACAACCTACTGTGATTTTTATAACCGTAACTGACTTTAAAATCATTTATAAACCTCTTACTCATCCTTTAGTTATGCGTTACGCTTCACAGTGTGTAATGAAACAGCTTAGGAAATTTGATTGTTTTGAGTTCTGTACTCATTTGCGGTGTTTCATCGATGTAATTATACTGATATTCAATACGATCTACAAACGAACTCAGAAAATTTGTTTTGGATTGCCGCCATTTATTTACTTTATCATGATAGCTAAATACCCATTACTATGCTAACCGCTCTAATTGGGTTGTAAGGAAAGCTAAAGACGGATAGATCAAGACATAGACGTTCGTGAATTCACATGGTCACTCAGTCAGTTACATCGTAGAACTTGGTACATGAGGACATCAGTTCAAGTTGCTATGCCCCAATTAACAGATAGAGATTAAATTGTCGGACCAAATCCCACAGTAGGGGACCCGACCATAGCTACTACCTTGATGTGGTGGTCGGGCTTGCCTATCGTGATGACCTAACTGAGCTATATTGGCTGGAACGCATGTTCCTCAAGGTCCTACCATGCCAAGCAGGTCTGTTGGGGAGCAATAGGACTAAAGGCAGCAACCTAAGATCTGAGGGCGAAGTCGTACTGCTGACTGCAGCGAGGTGTGACAGCAGTAAGGTGATTCCCTCGCATAGCCAGCATCTGCAGCGATGCTGCCTTCTTAAAGGAAGGAAGGGGTTAGAAAAGGTCGACCCTAAAAATGTCACACCTCACCTTACTCCACGGATTCCCGTCTCCGGCAGTAAGGCCTTCTAAAGGACGGAGCTAACACTTCAAAAACTCTCCATAACAAGTCCGTGCGTGATCGGCCTCAAGCAGTTGTCCCTTGGGCTCTACGATCGCGCTCCCAGGTCACTATAACCAATACTAACCCAGTTTCTTTCACAGGTACCTCAAGAAGTAATATCCTTCCATGGTGAAGGCAGCCAGGAAGTGAAAATTACCCTCATACCTCTAACAGCACACAAGATCATTCTGTTCGAGGTCAAATCCCACCATCAACTCTTAATAACTCTCTTATCACCATGCCTAATCCTTCTAACATAATTTTATCACCTGGCGCCTCTAATGCTAATGGTTTGAGTTCACGAAACGTTATTCCTGGTCTCCTAAATCCGCGCACTGACTTATATATCGGAGCTTTCAACGTTCGAACCTTATGTCAAATAGGACAACAGGCTTCCGTAGCTTTGACTATAGAATCCTGCTCTATCGATGTCTGCTGCATCTTTGAAACGCGTATACAGGATCCAAGCACAGTTATTCGCTTGACCTCACCTTGTGAAAATAAGGAATCTGCTCGGTCCGCTCTTCGTGTTTCCGGAGACCCTACCGCTACTACTCGAGGCCCTGCAGGCGTAGGTATAGCACTAAGTTCAAAAGCTGAACTGGTTCTTGACTGGATTCCAATAGACAGTCACTTGTGCGCTGTTCGTCTAAACGGAACTGTAAGGACTCGTAAAGATAGGGACACACGCCGTTGTCTATTTGTCGTCGCTGCCTATGCTCCCACTGACTGCAGCTCAGATGAAGTGAAAGATGAATTTTACAGAAAGCTTTCTGACCTTTTTTGTAAAGCTAACCGCACTAATGTGGTAATAGTGGCTGGTGATTTTAATGCCCAAGTAGGTAGACTAGATTAAACCGAAAGGCACCTAGGTGGATCCTACGGTGTTGAGGCTCAAGGAACAGATAATGGCAACCGTTTACTACAACTATGTTTAGATATGCGTTTATTTCTCGCAAACACCAACTTTAAGCATAAGGAAAGACATCGGTTGACATGGGGGCCTCCACAATCAGCTCAACGCTGGACTCAAATAGACCACATTGCTCTCAGCCATCGTTGGAGAGGCTCGATAGAAGACTGCCGCTCGTTTTGGAGCACATGTTTAGACTCAGATCATGCCTTAGTACGAGCGCGTATTAATATGCGTCTCACTGAACGTAAAAGATACACGACAAGGATTTCCCTCAAAGTTCAACTTAATGATGAAAAAGTCAAGAATACATTTCAAGAACAACTAGAAAATTAGTTAGTCAACTGCGTAAACTGTACTCATCCCGAGTTAGCTTGGAATAATATCTGAAAAGCTGTTGAAACAGCAGTAATATCTACTAATAAACTAAACCAAAAGTTTAAGAAAACTCAGTGGATTTCAGCTGCATCTACTGAACTGATAGATGATCGGCAACACATCCCGTCTGGTTCTGAACATTATGGGGAACGAAGGCAACTTAAACACAAACTGGTTAAAAACTTACGCAATCATCATCAGGAGTGTTAGGTGGCGAAAGCTAAAGGGATAGGAAAGGCAGCGGCAATAGGTAACAGTAGGGAAATGTTCAGACTTATCAAGGAAATGGGTATCAGAAACCCAACTGTAAGTGAAACTATCTCCGAAAAAGATGGTTCCACTATCCACTGTCAATCCAGAAGATTAGACCGATGGGCAGAACACTTTAGGGAACAGTTCAACTGGCCATTGGCCTCATCCCAGTTGCCCACCATCTGCAAACAATCTGAATTGCAAATTAACATTGGTCCCCCAAGTCTCAATGAGGTTGAGAAGGCTATAAGGAACTTAAAGCGAGGGAGAGCAGCAGGGCCTGATGGATTAACCCCTGAGATATTTAAGGACGGTTTTCCAGTTTTAGCAGAGAGATTAACTGAGGTCTTGGCTAGAATTTGGGAACTGGACGTAATCCCATCTGACTGGTCTCGAACACTAATTGTCCCAGTCTATAAGAAAGGACAGAAGTCCTCGTGTGACACTTGCCGAGGAATCAGTTTAACGAATATAGTGTCTAAAATATTAGCTTCAATAATACTTCGACGTCTAACTGAAGCTCGTGAAGAGCAAACTCGAGGAAACCAAGGGGGTTTCAGACCCGGACGTGGCTGTATAGACCAAATATTCACACTTAGGCAGGTTCTGGAACATAGGCACAATTTCAGACGCCTAACAATAGCTGCATTGCTTGACCTTATGGTGGCGTTTGACTCTATCGGTCGTAACGTTATGTGACAATGTCTATCACTGAAAGGCGTACTGGAGAAGTACATTAACCTTATACAAGCTCTCTACTCGAACACCACATGTCGTGTTAGAGCTTTTGGCAGATTGTCTTTGGAATTGATCACTTCTAGTGGTGTTCGTCAAGGTTGTCCGCTTTTTCCATTTTTATTTAATTTTATCATTGACATACTTTTAGAGTTAGCATTTTCATCGTCTGATTTCTCTGGGGTTGTCCTCCTTCCAGGATATAAACTTACTGACTTAGAATATGCAGATGATATAGTTCTATTGAGTGAAGATGCTGGTTAAATGCGGAATTTTTTGGCGACCTTAAACATGAATGTAAGCATGTTTGGGATGCGATTCTACCCATCCAAATGCAGAATGCTGCTTCAGGACTGGTTTAATTCGGCACCAAAGTTAGTGATAGGGAGTGAAGCAATTGAATGTGTTAACCGCTTTACTTATCTTGGAAGCCTCATTAGTCCTGACGGTCTGGTGTCTGATGAAATCTCGGCTTGTATACATAAGGCTCGATTGGCTTTTGCCAATTCGCGTCACTTATGGCGTAGGCGAGACATTCGTTTACTGACGAAACGATGCGTTTAATGCGCAGCAGTTAGATCCGTTTTACTTTATTGATGTGAAACATGGCCATTAATGTTAGAAGATATTCGTAGGCTCCTAGTATTTGATCATAGATGTCTCCGAAACATTACTCGTGTTTACTGGGACCACCGAGTAAACAATGCGTGGGTTAGGAATAGATTGCGAGGTAAATACGGTAAGTCTGTTGATGAAGTAGTGAATCTTCACCAGCTGAGGTAGTCAGGTCATGTGTTACATATGCTTGACCACCGTCTACCTCGACGAGCAATGTTGTCTGTTGTGGGAGTAGGCTGGAAGAAAGCTAGGAGTGGCCAAACGAAACATGGCACCAATCCTTGATGTCATTGACAAATGGGCTGAGCCATGTTAATAAATGCAGACTACCTGGTTGGGGCCCACGCGATGATCGTCACAAATGGTTAGAAACTTTAGGTGATATGGCTCAAAATCGTTCGCGATGGCGCAGGTGCATCCACTCCTTGTCTTCCTCCAAATTCTAGTTTATGAGCTTTTCATAATTTTCTCTTTACTGAATCACTTTTTTTTGTTTCAAATCTTATTTCTGATCTCTATACCTTTCCATTAGTACTTACTCTGTTAATACCTCCCCTACTCTGGGATTTGGTCCGACAATTTAATCTCTATCTGCTATTTGAGGCATGGCAACTCAAACTGATGTACGCATGTACCAAGTTCTGCGTTGTGACTGACTTACTGACACAGTAGGGAAGGTAGTAACAGTTAGAATTAGCGGAAAGGAATAGGGATACTCTTAATTTGAAGCAAGTATGGAGGTATTAACGTTTTGGGATGAATGTTATCTATTTATGGGAGTGTTTTGTTAGTTGCGTGAAGTCTTGATGATACGCTCTAAATCTGTGGCTGCAGTTTTCAGATATCATAACCAAACATGGTTCCTAGGGCATGAATGTGATAACTGTTAATCTCTCTCTTCAAATAATAAGTACTTTACTGTTTTACGTTCATCATCTTACGTATTTCATGCTCTCTGAACACTGTATCATAGTAGTTTTCTATTGATGTAATGATTTGAATTTTGTCTGATCAAGTGGTTACTCTTCCTTTCTGGGTTGTAATCCATTTTATTTGGTTATTACCAGGCACTCATCCGTGATAAGCTTATGCATATAAAATTTTATGTTTCACAAAAGAAATGTATCATCTTCACGTTTTATTTTTTTCTATGATTGTTTCTTTAAAAAATCTAGCCTGTTTATTTTCTCTGGAACGAAAAATTTAGCTTCGAATCAATCTAATTTGACTCCCACATTAATTGATCTGATTGTTGTAGATGAAGAATTTTCATGTGCAGAAACAGGTACGATATTTTCTACTTACAAAGTATATTTGTAGCACCCTGTTTATAACCCTTGTAATCTTTATAGGAGCTGTTTTTCATTAAACAAGGCGTTCGACTTTCAGCCACCAAGTTGTAGGTTCGAACCACATTCCCACCTTTTGTCTTGGCAACTAGTCATTACCACTCCCCTTTACATGTAGTGTGACTCAAAGCAAGGTAGAATAATTTATATCTGGTGAATAGGTTAGTGAAATAATTATATAATTTTTTCAAACGAGAGGCATAAAGTAAATGAAGAAAACGTCTTGATATTTTGAACATACTTGGACAATAATAATATCTTGATTCGCTTTCTGACCATGCATTCTCTCATTATCACACTGAAATCCGTTATAAATGAAGGTCTAAAACTCAGTAGCCGATTAATATTACAAGTAGTCACGCATCTCTGTCTAAAGTCGTATGCTTGTTTGCTAAATATCAATATACAGGAATAATTTTAGTGGTTTTGTGTTCTCTGGGTTGGATGATTTATTTGCAAAGGTATGACACCGAATTTACAAGGAGAAAGAGAAAAAAAGCTTGTTCTTGGATGTTTTAACCACCTGATCAATTGGAGTAATTTCAAAAACTCAAATATGCAAGTAGTTAAGCCACACAACGTTCAAGAAAGTCAAAACATATTGCATCAGTCACTGCATTCGAAATCTCAATGACTCATTTATCTGCTTTCCTTAAGAACAGCTACTCCGACAACCTTATCAAATAGTATCCGGCTAGTCAATTTGCCATGAAGAAAAAATCAACTCTGAGTACTAAGAAACACATACTAGCACATGTGAACAATGTCTAAGGTATCACCGTAAGGACTCTGAAGCACTTTAGAATCAGTGTCTCTCACAAAACAACGCGATTTCTTCTTCCCATTTTAAGCATATTGAGAGATAGCTGCAAAAATGATACACTGTATCATTTTCTAACAATTGCACAAAGTGCAAGGAACTTTATACTTGACAAAATAGATGTCCTTTTAACCTACTCGTGTATGAAAATAAGTTGACAATGAGGTGACATGTAATGTTTTTACCAATATCAATGCAGGTGGGTAGTTATAAACGTGAATTTAATTGCAGAAACGTCGAAATTCTGAAAGTGCTATTGGATTTCTTAAATTATGATATTTAGGTCAGTTAGCAACCAATAGACACATCGACCTAGTTTCACTTTGCCAACCAATTAGCCACATGGTTGGAAGTCAACTAAAAAGAATAATCAGCAGAAATACAAGAGCAAACTTACGAAAGCAACCAGTCACGAACAAGGTCAGAAGAACAAAGTTATTTAACACTTGTAAAACAACTGAAAATCTCACTTCTACGTAAAGAAGGTTCTGCTAAAGTTGTTGTTTAGAATAACAAGAATATTTTTCCAGAAAAATCTAGTTTAGGAAACACAAAACCACCGAATTAATTCATCTAAGATCTAAATCTCCTCTCTCACCTTTAAATGGTCATATTGATAAATACAGACTATGATAACTTGTTACTTGCATGACTCATTTATATACACTAATTGTACTATCGTAACTATGGTGTTGTTGCAATCTAACTTGTTGTAACAGTTGGATGGGAAACATGAGTTGTGTATCCAGTAGTGCATCAATATAAGTTATACACATTTTCACATGATCACATGTATAATGATGCGCTTACAGTTATCTTTTCCAATCGACTAACTATACTCATCGAGTGCAGATTCATGTACAAGGCTTTAAGTTACACATGTACTGTACGTACATGTTCTCATTGTCAAAGGCTAATTAATTGGCGCCATAATATAGAGTTAAATAATTAATCATTTCATTTTAACAAATAAACATCTGTTTGTATACTATTTTAATAATCTTTTTATTTCTTTAAAATAACTAACTTTACTAATAAGTTTTTGTGAGGTCATGAGGTTGATTATTGTATTGTTTTGATGTGTACTGAGATTTTATGGTGAATGAGTTTGTATTACTGCTGCTTCATTCCATCTTCCGTTTTGTCAGGCTTTCTACCGTTCTACTCATAACTCTGCCTGCCTAATAACAAACAAGGTAGCTGCGTAATGCATACAAATATTTTTTAAAATTTGGAATACTATAGGTTGTAGGTCTTTCGAGGTGTTGTTCATTATGTTTTCTCTGAGATGTATGGTTGAGTTGTGAGACTTTCACTATCGTTCTGGACAGCATCTCTATCGCTTACTTCATGTTGAAGTGAGCCTTTTAATTATTCGACAAGTATTTAGTCAGTATGTTTTAGTAACCTTGTGTCCTGGTAGTTGCTTTCACTTGTCTGAGGATCTTCGTATGTCCGCCTATTATTATTGCCTTAGTTCGGTTGACGTCTAACTGTGACTGCTTGATCTCTTCTGTACGAGTCAGTAGATTGGATTTATATCAGTTTTCTTATTGATTAATAATTGATCTGAAAGTCATATTTCTGCAAGTTACCGGTCATTCTCGGAGTCTCCTCGATTTACGATAGCATATCACGTACAAGTTTGTAAAAACGGATGTCTACTTTGTTTAATATTGCGCCTCACATATTTGTCTATTTATTTTGTAGATAACTTTGTACTGATCTTCTTTCATCTCTGTACACTAAGATAATCTGATTGTTCTAACTTTAAAGCAACATTAATTTTAAAAGATCCTAAATTCCTTGTGAGAATTTCTGATGCATTCGAAGCCTGTTTAGTCCTCAGATAATTCATTACGAACAAGCCGCTGGGTTGATATTTTTGAAACGCGACTGTCATTGGAGTTGATGTTTCGAAGTGATAACACTGAGTCATCACTTAGATAGTTAAAATCGAATAAATTTCAACTTACTGTTAACTGAAATAGTATACATTGTTCAGAAATTTATTCAATAGAAATTCGCTAGTTAAGTAACAGCCTAGATATCATTTGAACTTCTCAGTCTCATACAACTCCATATGTATGCACGCATATATATATATATATATATATATATATATATATATATATATGTTTATATATGTACAACATAGAACCTGGCACATATGTGCATCGTTCCAGCTTACCACACCTCATTACCACTGCAAGCTGAACATGAAATAAGTAGAAACAGTAGTTGCTTCTGTTTGCTATTTAAAATAACTATTAAAGTTGCAAGATATGGTATTTTAATGTTCTAAATCCTTAATGTACCTACGTGGACTGCCGTCATAAGAATGCATCCTATAAAATTTTGATCAAACTCATTACATTCAAAATATCCCACATTAATTGTTATACACTTGTCTCGTCTACGTTTTCATGGCTCATAATATCCATGAGATAGAGCGAGGGGTCATGTAAAGTTTTCTTTCCACATCTTATTATCTAGAAGTTGTTTTAGGCTGAAGAAGTTACGACTTTTATCAAACTTTGACCTCACTTGACTGTTTTATCTACTTTGGCTATCGTTCCGTATGTATCGTATATCAAGTACCAGTAACCCACAATCGTATTTTTATGCGGATTATATGTATTATAAACAATTGTCTACACACGATACTCCGGATCTGTTGAGCAGACGTCTTCATAAGCAACCCACTGTAGCAGAAAACAAGCCAACTTCCAGTTGAAGAAGAAATTAAGAAAGTATTCTTGAGATGGATAGGATGTATTATAGAAATCACGAGGCACGTACAAACTTGTAATATTCAAGGTCAAAGGAAAAGAGGAAGACCGAATGAATACATTCCACCAGAAATCGCATTCAGATTTGAAAAGAATGAATAGCACTTGGAAACAACTGAAAAGGAGAGCCGGATATTAAGTTGTTTGGTGAATTTCGGTAGGCTGTCTATACTCCACGTAAGGTAATAGGTGAATGAATAAACGATTTTGTGTACTTAAGGGTTTAAGTTTCTGTGCTGCTTATATGAAGCATTATATTTGATTGTTCTCTATTGCCATATATGCATACTGCGCGGATTGCCCCAATATTACGTTTCAGTTTTGGTAAGGTTAAATTGTAGGGTATTTCATTCTGCCTGGAGTTTGTTAGGTGGATGCACCTGGGTTGGAATCTCGATGTGTACATCAACACAAATGTAGGTACATTCAGCTGACGATTCTCTTGTAGAACGAAATGTGTTTCCTTGGACCTATTCTCAATTACATTTCAGCTTTTTATTACGTAAATTATTTACTTCTCCTCTAGATTCTGCTTCTCGCCTTCTTGTTGTTGGAAAACGACTAACCAATATTTCTACTGGTGAGGAATCCTCACATTCACAGCTTAAGCTTTATGTCGTATCCAATCAGGCTAATGACCCATTAGATTCTAAAGAAAACAGCAGTGACATTGATTCGGACAGTGAAACACGTCCAAATCCAGTGTTTTTGAAAAGCTTGAAAAATAATTGTCAGAAAGTAATAGAGAAAAATAAAGTTCAATTTTCTGTAAGTTTGCTTTCGCTTATTCTACTTGAATTTACTTGAAACGACTGAAACATATTTTTTACTAGTGTTTACAATAAGTTTAATTCAGGACAAGTGAATGTAATGTCGTAATATACTGCAGGTTTAGATAGTGATTAATCTTTACTTGAAAGTTGTTTTCAAAGATTCATTCATTTATGTGGCTTTTATCCATTGCCATTAGTAGGTATCATCTCAAATCAACTACAGTAAACTATTATATGCCAATATAGTGATGTAAAGGTTAACCGCTCTCAACAAACCTTTAGGGTCCTGAGTACAATCTCTAAAGGGGTTATGGTTGCTCATTGAACCTAAGTCCGATAAGAAGGAGTTATCTACTGCTTTCTGTTTTTTAGTAATTGTCTAGTTACAGTTAGTCTGCATAGTAGATTACAAAATTCAATAAATTCCACAAGACGTTATACAAAACTGTTTTCAGAATATTCACTAGATTACCTAAATTTTTATTAGGTGATTAATTGGCATTAACTGTTGTCACAGAGTGGTCATTAAATGAGTACTGGTCAAATCCTTTCTCTTGAAGTAGCTATGTGAAGTACACCATTATCTTCTTAATTATACTGACTACTTATATTGTTGGTGATGTCGTTCTTTTAGAAATAAAATAAATTATTATATTTAATTTTAGATTGTTAATTTCTTACTGGAATTTGATAGCAACGATGATGCTACAGAATTTAAAAGGAAAACTCTACAGCTATCTTCAAGATGTCAGGCGAAATTATCGAAGCTTAACCACACTGTTGCATCTGCAGATCAAGCAACCTATGAAATGGGTAAAGAAGCTTTGACTATTTTAAATTCTTCCTCTTCTGAGCAATCGATTTGGTTACACAAATATTGGTATGTATACTTATAAAGTGTTATACGCACTTTGACACTTGTATAATTTGCATAATTTGTGTGTTCTCAATAGCTCAGTAATTACATCTTAAATACAAACTGGGTTGTATGTATTCAAACTCCATAGGAATTATCAGATTTATTAAGCGGTGGCTTAGTAGCTAGGGTATATGGGGTGTTCAGTTTTTCACAGCTAAACCGCTAGTTTGAACCACGACTCAAATACTCTAATTTAGACAACTGTATACTATCACTTAACCTCACGTATGAAGTATGGCTTAGTGTAACCAAATACACTAACTGGTAATGGAGTTATTAGTGAAGCAAATTTCATAGGTTTCTTATTGAAACTTAAATTATTCAAATGTGTGTAGATTTATATTATCCCTGTTGTTGATGATAAAGACTGCAGTCGACCAATCACTTTTACCGTGTATTTTCAGAGATAATTGCCCGATATTGTGTAAAGCCGCAGGTTTGATTAGATTGCACCTGACAAGTAGAACCGAATACGCTCCTTTTGTTTTATTCTGTACTCGTCAGTCGGATGTATCCGCTTTTCAGTTTTGATGCTCACGCTAATACTCAAATTCACTTCGGACGCTATTATGTTGTCCATTGATCTATTGGTTTCATTTACGAACATCGGTACTGGGACATCTGACCGACGAGTACCAAATAGGACGAAACACCTGTTCTGTATTCTACTTGATTGATTACAATCCAACGTTATTTAGATAAACAGAAAGTAAGTTTGTTAGAAGTGGAGTTTTGAGCTGATTGGTTTCAAGCAGTTGTTAATATGACACCCGAATCATCGGTGAAACTGTCAAGATGAGATGCTTATTCATTATTGTGTATTTATTCTCAGTATATCCTCAGCTATTTGAATGGTAAGTCTGCAAACAAACAACTGCTAGCATAATAGTTTGATTTGCCTTGTTTCTTATGTGTGATTAATTTACAGAAAGTGAATATATTGTGCATATTTGGATAGGTGTGGAATGTCTCCAAGTGACAATACTTCATTTACTCTTATAAAACAGAAATTTGTTTTTTTATCGTTGCACCACTTTTTAATGATGCTACTAGAAAATTTCAATTTCTTAGATTAATATTATCGCTGTAACTTGTGTTTCTCTAAGTCATCAACTAACACAATTTGTTTTGATACACACACATATATTTATAAACTTTCGTTTAAATCGTACCATCCTTCTCTGTTCTGCATGAATCAGTCATCAATAACGTCGTAGTACGTAGCATAATTGTATGTTAGCTCTTGTTTCTTTACTGTATCGTTATTGCATAGTCAACTTAGTGGAAATTATTGTAAATAATTTAATAACAATGAAATCGAGCACGGCTAGACATTAAGAACATAATTGGATACGATTAAATGAAAGAATATGCATGTTTGAAGAAATACTAGGATTTAATACTTAGATAAAGGATATGGAGCGATTATACTACTGCTCCACTGCAGCCATCTATGAACCATATTAATTGTTTGCAACCAGTGATCAAGGTTACCACACAGATGATAACCAGGTAGTTTGGATCTACTTATTTGGCTCAGACTAACAGTATGTAACCTCATGTACTAATCCCACGTATGCTTTGGTCAACCTTAACTTCCTTCCGATCTACTCCTACAACAATCAACATCACGCGTCGAGGCACACAGTGTTTAGGGATGCGTAATGCACAGCTCAATCACAGTTGATAAAGGTCAACGAACTTTGCCATCAATCTGCCATCTTTGATTAGTAAAAAAAAGAAAGACAAACAAGGTTGGATGTTTATTATCATAAATATGTGCTTATGTGTAGTTGCTTATAGATTTGTGTACGTATTCTCTATTATTATCTTTAAGGACTTATGATCATTTGTGTTTATGTATATTTTCGTCTGTTGAGATTATTTATCACTATCTGATATTGATTATCCAAACAGATATTGAATACAGGTCAGTTGTAAAACTGCTGACGTCTCCAAAGCATCACTTATTTATTTTAGGATCACTGAGTGAGAAATACTAGTGTGAACATCGGGAACTCGATAAATATTGTAAATTAATTGATAAAGTAGTGATTGTTTATCGATTGAGGTGGCTGCGATATATGCTTAACCGCTGCCTGCGGTACCTAGTGGTGTTGCATGGTGTAGGAGTAGGTTAGGCAATAACCATAGTCAACTTGATCGCCTGTTTGAGCTATTCTGATAAGTTCAATCTCTGTGATTAGAATCCGTTCAATAACTGTAATCGCTGATTTGAGATGTTAAGTGATGTGTCTCAAGGTTGACCTCAATGGCGTAGTAGTAAAGGTCTTCAGTTTAGCAGATTTTCTTAAAAGTGCACTCTTTATATCCAGGAAACAATTTTTGCGTATAACATATGTATCCATATCCTATAAGTCGTGTCAGTCTGTAAATCTTTATGAATATGTAGAACTTTAAAATAATTTTTTCATCTATAACATTTCATGGTTGTGTAGGACGGTGAAGTAGTTGTTAAAGCTCTTTGTTTTTAAAAAAAATGTTCACCTTGTGAGTAATCACCATATACCTTAAACGTGCAAAAACTGATAAGCCACTAAAAAGAAGCACTCATTGATCAGCTGTTGCTACTTTGTCATAATTTCACCAATTACTTCCGACTGCGATTAGTTCATAAACCTACTGTTATCAGATTCAGTGTCAGTCTGTCGCAGAATTTAAATTTCAAAAAAAGCTTACAAAATCTGTCTCATTATTAATAGTACATTTATCAGGAACAGATTCGTGTACTTGACTTTGCTAAGATACAATCTAAATGAGAAAAACTGTATTACTGTCCGGGTTCTCAAATCGTTTTAGGTGGAGTTGTGTTTAACTGCATGATTTAGTGACTGAAATTCAAACGCTTTAACTACTGTGATACCACTGTGGGTTGGTCAATGAAACGTTTAGATATACACCTAGTTGTGATGATTGCTTAAAACGTATTTTAAACCGTTACAGTTTAGGAACAATGTTACAGTGTTTCATTTTGCTTACATTACTTTCTTCTGGCAACATCATTTCATAGGCGAAAAGGCGCTCCAATTTTGGAGGTATTGTGTATTGTCTGAACTGGACGTTCTATTTATTGTACTTTCATTATCTTACTAGACAGCACCATTTGCACGCATTTCATTTTTTTTTTTATAAACTGACCTGTGCAAATATCATTAAAAATGTTTTTACTCATTACTTATATAAACTAGGAAAGAACTGGAACAGACATTCACTTCATCATCTTTTAACACTCAATTATCAGTAAATGACACCTCTGAATTAAATGGTAATAGTAATAAACATCATCCTCGTGATTTAAGTGGTTCATCAAAATCCACAGCGTATGTTTCATCGGACGCATCAAGTCTAAATGAAACACAACATATAACTGGTAGTAGTTCGAGTATTATTTCATTAAATAACTCCAATCTTAAAGTAACGACGGTGCAACAAAATGATATGTCCAAATTACTGCATACTAACATTGAAGATAATAGTAACAATAGTAATAAAAGTAAACGAAAATCATCTGCAAAACCCTCCTCAGAATTGCGTCATTCACAATCTTCCTCAATGTTATACTCACTGACAGAAACTCACCCACTTAATAATAATCTACTATCGGATTCCCCAAATTGTCAGCCAATTCCGCCTGAGAATAAGAAACACTTATTATCGTCAAATCAAATTAATGGTTCTGTTCCTAATAGTCCTTTACCTCTCGTAAGCTACCATGTTTTACAATATTGATGATTTGTATCATGATTTAACTTGGTTTCATATTTTTGCAGTTGATTACGTTTTCGTATTTGTACTAAAAATATAGCTGAGGTATATCGGTTCTGCCGAGTTGAAACAGACTATTTTTACTTTATCTGGTTCTTGATCTTTCTGTTAGATTATCAGGTTTGTATAACAGGCTAAGGCAAGGTTGGCTTTAGTAGTTAATGTTGGATTGCTTGTGAATCAGAACCGATAGAATCGGCCATCTTACGTGAGATATAGCAATAATGTGGTGATATTTGATGTAAATGAACTGAATTAGAGATCTATTGTGATTACCAGCACTAGAATGCGAGTACATTCAACTGATAAGTCCCAAACAGAACGAGAAACCTGTCTTTTATCCCATTTTTTACTCACAACCTAATTTTACACATAACAAATACACCAATTTCACCTATATAATTTGATCCAATAAAAGACTAAACATAACGCTGTTCACTACTATGTGTGATCAGTCTAACCTTATTCATATATAGATGTATATGATTATTATTATTATTACAAGGCTTTATGCTGATTACCTCCACTCAACAGCATATTGTCAAA
The DNA here is from genome assembly GCA_025215515.1 of Schistosoma japonicum. Lineage (NCBI taxonomy): Eukaryota > Metazoa > Platyhelminthes > Trematoda > Strigeidida > Schistosomatidae > Schistosoma > Schistosoma japonicum. The sequence continues at coordinate 14,696,088 of CM046066.1, forward strand.
GAAAGTTCATTGTTATGTAAAATCACTTAGATAAGCTATCCTGATGCAACGGGATGGATAGAATTTAACCATTACTGGGAACTAATATACATAGTATTGTTAGTTGCTACCAACTGGTTTCGGGCGTAACATATGTGCCTTAGTTTTGTGCACCTTGTGAAAAAACGAAATACACAAATCTGTGATACAACTTAAAAATTGCTAAGGTTAATCTATGAAACCAATTAGTAGATATAGCCTGGTGCCCACTAAGTTGCAATGACAAATGCCAATCATTCCCTAGCTAGTTCCTGTACATCTTCCCTATGCCTTCTTAGTCCCAAGCTGGAAATCAGATAAGATAAGATTGATGAACCAACCAGACAGAATCATATTTTATTTCAAGCACTCCTTTATGTATACATAAAACCTGACCACTCAGTCAACCAACTGGAAAACCAACATTAATGCAAAATAAGGGTAACTGTGTCTGTGAACTTGAGCAACCTATACACAATCAATTAACTGTAGTTCATAAATTGGAAATTATGTAATAATAGTTAATGTGCTAAACAGAAGGATAGGAAACGGGAACTAAATAACAATGAAAATAAAATATCCACTTTGTGTACAACCAAAATAAATGAAGTAGACTACTGAAATCCTGTTCTCAAAGATAACCAATCTTCCTTAGGTGCTTGGCATATCACTGTGCCTGGTAAATGAACTAATAAAACGCGTAAGAGTAGGAAGGAAGACCATTTCAGAATGTGGCATCAGTCGACGAAGTACTTTTGGTAGATGTCTGTAAGTACCTGGTTTGTGCCCTATTGTCGAATTGTACTCTGGTGTTAATATTCTTAATTTGATCCCATTGTGTTGTTTTGTAGTATGGCGACTTGAGCTAACGCACACATATTCTATACTTTGCTGTATTTATAACTGACAACTTAGAATCTATGTCTAATAATCGAGTTAGAAAATCATGTTTAAGGACTAGTATATTTATCACAGAAGAATTTGATTCATTCTGATAATAATATTAAAAAAAAGAATATTTAGGAATTTTGTGCTAACCGTAATTACACCTCTGGTATCTTTTGCATTTTTGTTGAATTTCCAGTTTTTTTCTTGCTTAATAGAAAATGCCATTAGCACATAGTTGTACGGATCTCACTGCCTATGATGATCAATTGAATAAAAGTCATGAGTAAGTATGTGAAAATTGTATTTCTTAAATTCTGTGTTATTCTCATACTTTCCTTGACATCCGTAAACTGCAAGTTCATAAGCTGTTATTGTCTTCATACAATCACTTATTTACCATTAAACGGCCAACTGAGTAAATCTGGGGCTAAGTAAATGTATCAGGTATAGGTTGCAAATGTATTGATGAAGCTGTGAATCTTCATCAGTTAATGTGGTTGAAAAATGTGTCACATATACCTAACCACTAGCTATCTCGACGTGAAATCTTATCTGGAGTACGAATAAGGGCCAACCCAACTGAAAAGTAGCATAAATTTATTCTTTAGTTCATCAACCGTTTATCTGAGGTTCACCAACTAATACTCTTGTAATATTGCTCAGATTAGGTTACAGTTGTTCAGTTACATCTGTTCTTCATCTTCTAGATAGCGAATTTTAGTATTCCTTTAGACGTATTTTTTCATTCCGTCTTCTCTGATCATATTCTAAATACTTGGAGGTTTTCATTGTTGTGGCTATCGTATCATCGCGACTCCTTTTCCATTCATGTTGTCGTACTGATATTATATGACAAATTAAGTTAACACACACTTGTATCAAGTTGTTTGTTTATCATGACCGATTAATTGATACTGTTTGCTTTTTGTAGACTCTGCTCGTTTAGGTATAACATACAATACCTAAATCTAAGCCGTCACATACCGTATGGGGTTCTAGTGCTGTTTGTAGTTTTTGTTTTAACGTGAAAACTTGACCTATATGTTTCAATTTTATCGATTGTGAGACAATATCGCGAGTAGACTGAAGGTATGAATACAGAGCATTGAGCGACAACTCTTTGATCTGAAGTTTAAACACTTACCATGAAGCCAAAATGTTTAGGGTTTTAATTCCTGATAGAGTCTTGGTTATACACTACTAACATGTTCACATTAAGACGAGGTAACTCTCAACTGTTTCTTGGTCTTAGTTGGCTGTATAATTAAAGTCAGTTTGCTATTTAAACTAAACGTGCTGATGCTAAAGATTTTAAGGATGATTAAGAATAGATTTATATTCACCACTATCTTCTTATTTTTTTACTAACTAATTCCTGTCCTCTTATGAACTATATGCTGATATTTTGCACTATTTTGTGTTCTCCCATGTATTTGATAAGTCCGGCTTTTTCTTACTGTTATTAGTTTGTGAGAGCGTGGACAGATAATCAGTGTATCACGTTTAAGTGAATGGAAATTGTAGTTTATATACTTCTCTGTCTTTATGTGTAACTGATTTCACTGTATCTGTTGTGTGAGATTGGTATGCAATTCATATCAATGTATACTTCTGTATTCTTTATTCAGTTCTCAATCAGTAGTCGGGATATTATGTTTGACTTCACGTGTGCAACGTAACTAATATGCACAAACACTCCAATTTTCGTGTGTACTAGAGGATATCCGCTGTTCGTACTTTAAAACATTGTTCTCATAGTTAATTATAGTCTTGTTTCTAGTTTAAATGTTTTTTGTTTCTCAATACCAGTCGGTTGCATTGATGCTGGTGCTTTCACTTTCACTTTTTTAGAAATTTTGAGCTTCATTGTTCTTTCATACGTATTTTTTCACTTGTTGAAATATACTCTGGCATTATTGTTGTTTATTTGTTCTCATCATGATAATTCGGTAATATGTACGGACTTGTACAACAAAGTTTACAACACCTTACTTCTAACCACCGGGTGTAAGTCTGCTCCACTTCTTTATTCAACAGATCAGCTTTATCAGTAACCTTCACCTTAAAATGTAACTTAATACTCCAAGTACCCGAATCGGTACGTGGTTGACTCGTTACAATCCCAGTCTAAATGAGCCATGCATTCATTTAACTAAATTAATAAGAGATCGGTATTTCTAATTTTTAAATGAGTAATGTTTACACATGTTTTGGTAATCTTTAAAGTTATTGAAATATGTTAGGTTGTCAGAATAATTTTCTGAATATTAAGTTGTTTACAAAAGTAAGTGTTATGTTTTACGACTTATGATCAATGACTGCGTAAGTTGTATTCACTTTAAGCCTCGTCGCCAGTTGTTATGTATTGTGAAAATACAAATACCCTTGATGATTGCTAATCACTGTACAGATACTCCGGCTTCGCGACTGCCAGTCCCCAAACCAGAATATAGGAAAAACAACGACTAATGAGCCAAACAGACAGAATTAGATCGGATCGAATTATATTTTAATCATGCCTTTAAACATACACAAAATCAGACCACATAGCGAACCAATTAGGAAGCTAACATTAATACAGAACTAAGAAAATAGTGGTAGTGAATAGGGACAACTTCTACACAACTAATTAACTGTAGTCCATAGTAAGAGATAATATAATAACAGCAAATATGCTAAACGGGAGGATAGGGTGAGAGGAACGTAACAATAATGGAAATGTAATGTTTACACTATTCACGGACCAAAACAAATGAATTAGTCCTTTAAAACACAGTTCTGGAAGTCTTTCACTCTTTAGTGGTCCGACGTAACAGCAAGATTATTTAATGTCTAATAAACTAGGATCTAGTCTGAATACATTACTGTTCAACTTCAAGACTTCATATTAACTAGAAGTCAAATACCTTAACAACTGAGCTACAATTAAATATAATATTTCATTGTAATATGTATAATATTGTGCGATAATCTCTTTGAATTTCTTCTTACTTCTTACCTAAAAGATATCTAGAACCACGTATTTTTCGGGCTAGATTTAATCAGGCTGGTAATATAATTCAAAGGAAATTAATTGAACGTATGAATGAATATTCTAAAGTGGATAAGATTCGTATTTTTGTTGGTACATGGAATGTGAATGGTAGAAATGATGGTATTAATAATATCAAATTAGATAACTGGCTTCTATCACCTGATGGTCAACCACCAGCTGATATTTATGTATTTGGGTAATTTTCGAGTTTTTATTTAATGATTGTTGTTTTCAGAAACTTGAGTCATCTGTTTATCGTCCTTCGCTTTGTGCAGCCATTAAATATCTCTTTCACTTACATTTAGAGTATAGTAGTAAATCCGAGTACACAAACGGCAGCTGGGGTATAAGTGATAACCTAGGTTAGAATGGATACCTTTTACATCTTCACTTGTGTTGAACTCTACAGTAGATTGAGCACATCCTTGGTCCCACATACGAGAAAGAACACTGTAATATTTGTTTTCATTGTAAGGTTGTTTGTCATATTTGCATCATTGAGGCATCATTGAAGGAGACACCTATTTGTTAACAGCGAATGTAGTCGAAGACGTCGATAAATAAGTGTTTCTAGTTAACGACGTTATTTTATTTCAGGTTTCCAACATTTGTATCTTTAGATCGGCTGTTGTTGTCTTGGTGTTATTAAATTATTATAACAATTGAGTAACTTCATAAGAAAGTCGGCTTTACTGGTTAATATTTCATAAATTATTATGATCGAAGAAAGAAAAGGGGATTCCCATATCACTATATGACGAGGAAACAATTGTGTAATTAGCTTGTGAAAACTACATTTGATGTATATCCGAAAAACATATTCAAAAGGGATTGAATTATAATACAGTGGATGCTTGAAAACTGGTCTTATTTGCGATTTTATAATCGGTATTGTAAAATATCAGGACTATGTAAAAACATTTCAAGAAGTAAAATTGACAGTAGCGATCCTAACTGCATGTCACATAAGGTTAAAACATTCTAGAACACTGTCATAAATAACTAAATAACCAAACAAGGACACTAATGATTAACAAAATTGCTTTTTATTGTGATTGCGATCTACTGAAATTTTATAAGCCAAATAATCTTCTTAGGCCACTCCAGGGACCTTTGCATGCATCAGTCAAGAAAAAATTCCAAGACAATTAGCACATGTGGTAAAGTCACGTGATCACTCTATCATATATTTGATACCATAGATAATATTCAGATTTTTACATGCAAATTTATGATATCATCCCGTACACACTGGTTTATTTACTGCAGCTTCATGTTTCTTACTCATCACCAGTAGCAATACATATAGTTATGTTTAAACATTTTTTTATTTCATTGGTAAATTCTACACAAATAACAAGAACGCTAATGAAATCACCAATTTCAGGAATAATTTAACGAGTAATGTAGTTGAGAGGTTGAGGTTTATAGGTCAGCCTTTGATAAGGTTGAAATTTTACTTTTATTGTGTGGATAGTATACTAATAGCCATTAAAAAAATATGCTGGAAAATGTTTATGATTCAATTCGCAATCATCTTGGACATAATTTACTTCATCCATTTAATTTCGTTGATAACGTTTTTACAAGGAAGAATTCAAATTCACAAAGCGACTTAGCTAAGTTAGCAAATGTATTCTCATGATAGTGACTAAAATTAGGTTCATACTCTATTGGTTTTCTTAGAGTTCGAGTGTTTCAGGTTCTTCAATTAGTTGAAACTAAGGTTTTATAATTTTATATAAATCCTTTATATTCCACCATACTGTCTACTTGCTGAACATGCTCTTTCATCCTCTGACTTACGTAAAATCACCCCACCACGTGATGACAATTATTAAAAATTTGCTGGCAGTGGCTATAATCTCGTGTCCCTGTTTTGTTCTACAATTCCTTTACACTTGTACTCTAATCTTTTATCTATCGTTTTTCTTGGTCGTGCAATTAATGTTTATCGTTACAATAAAGTAACGTCAATTGACTATTCTTTTCAAGTACTCTGATTGGACTTAGGGTCAAACAAATCTAAGTGAACCAGCAAGCGTTAACCTAGTTAGTCGTTGCTGGTGGTCATTAACATTATTGATCAGAAAAAGGGTCATGATAACATGATTAAACTTCAGACAAATATATCCTATATTCTAATTCCAGGATATATACCTTCTTGATAGTTTATTTGTGTTGAACTAATGTAAAGAAGACTTATCATCATGGAATTTCTTAAATGTTTTGAATTGATTTTTCATGTTTACTGATTTTTGTTTCCTATTCACATTTCGTAGCTTTCAGGAGATGGATTTAAGTTTTAGTGTGATTACTTTGAATAAAACTAGTTCAACTGGACCAGAAGAACGATGGATTCAACAATTAGAAGAATCATTGGGTGGTTTATTGAAACGACCTTCATCTCATTTAGTTTGGGCTCAAAAAACTGGTTCTGTGAAATCATACGCTGCTCAATGGTCGCATTATACTGGAGGTGGTTATCTGCGGGTGGAACGTGTTCGTTTAGCTGGTATCATGATGATTGTTTACATATCCGCTCGTCTATCTACTCATCTACGCCGTGAGGAAATTTCTTATCAAGTTGTTCCTACGGGTGTTTTCAATGTTATGGTTAGTTAGATAATAATGTTATTGTGGTAACTAATGTTTGCTATTTGTTGATATCATTTACTATTCGTGAGTATCTGAAGTTGTAATTTATCTGTTTATTTAGTTGTTTTTTTTACAGTAGTTTGAAGAAATGTTAGTGGGGAATATTCAGACATTGGAGAATATTATAACTATTATTCTAGTTGTTCAAAGTACCCTTTAACTAGTTTTTTTTTCATACTCTAGTTTATGAATCTGAATTTGTTTAGATAAGCCAAGTTTCACTTCTGTCCAACCAGATACAGTTAGTCATCTCCCATTTTACTTTAATTTGGTAGATTAGGTGTAAAGCGTACTTTTATGTGTAAAATGCAAATTGTGTATTTAGTTAGAGTGCTGGTGTTACTCTCAGTATTGCTTTTAGTACTTCATTCACTTTTCTGTTTAATTAGCTGATTATTACTGCATATTTCAGTATAATTACCACTAAAGATTCCATTCTAAGAGCCTGGAGATATCTGCATTTATCTACTATGATTATGCACGAATAACAAGGAGCAGCATTCTCGATACAAAAAAAAACGTAAATATAATCAAATTTGACTCTCGATAATCAAACATCTAATTATAATTACGCTTTAATATGCAGCACATGTACACTACGTGTGAATGGATACAATACTTGGTGAACACTGTAATCATTGGGGAAAACATCAACCTATAATCTTAAGTTATTCAAATTTTGTCGTCACAGTTAAAAAAAAATAACCCCTTGTCTAAATCAGTAGCATGTGTGTGTAGATGAAATATGTGTAGATCTTTTCTTCGTCATCAATACTATGTTCTCATTGGAGAAGATTATTTTGTTTTCTTAACCATTTATAAAAACAGTTCTGTTGCATACAAAGTACCACCATAATCGTACATACTATTTTGCTCAAATGTATGTATAATTCATATTTCATTTTGTTGTTTTTTATTCAAGGGTAATAAAGGCGCTGTTGGCATCAGATTAACTATTTTCAATTCTTCTATGTGCTTTATCAATTGTCATTTAGCTGCAGGTGAAGCTAATCTTGATCGTCGTAATCAAGATTTTCGTGAAATAACGCGTAAAATGTTATTTGAATTCCCACTGAATTCAAAAAATATGATACAATCATCTGAAAGAGCGTTTATTTCAGATCATGAGTAAGTTTTCGTCTTTGTCAACTGTGTATTTACGGTATGAGTATTTTTTCTATTATGATAAGTTTTCTAAAATAAAATAAATACATTCTATAATATTTTTGTATTTATTGTTGTGGAATTCTTCTCAAGGAGACCGACGATTTGAGTCTATACTAAGTAAATATTTGTAGATAAACAATCAGACGAACAAGAGGTGAGTATACTGCGCTGCAGTTGACTATGTTGTAATCTGTGCGTATGAACTATCCTAGCGAACTTGCGTAGCCTGTATTTGGCCAAAGATGTTTTCAAAGAATTACCTGAGTATTAGGAAACTATCAAATAAACATTGTTGTGATTAGTTGTCGATTTCAGTGGAAAATAGTTTTCATATCTTACTTTTTTTTTATTAATGCAACTATAATTAGATATTTCTTTTTAATTAAAAAAATAACATCCTGCTGAGTGTTTCTATTTTCGATCATTGCCAACTTCATATTGTGTATGTATGTTCTGTATTGTAGTTTATTTAAGCAATGGCATTTGTCAGAGTTTCGGAAACTCTTAATGTCACTTCATCAATTTATTGCTTTTAATTGTTGTTGTCGTCTACGTTCAAGCTCCTAAAATAATACTTCAGTTAGTTCAGTAAATTAGCTAAACATTGACAGTTTAAAGACTAGCACTTGTGTTCATTGATTTACATCGCTCTTTAAATTTACATAACGAAAAGTAGATGGGAGGTACAATAAAATGACGAACAAAGTAGTTTAAATAACATTTTTTTTAACGTCTCAATCTTCCTATTTCACGTGGCTAGTGATTTACATCATTAGACAATGTTATTGCTTTAACTTACCAGGTTGAATACGCATACAAAAACCAAAATGCTAAGTATGAGTTTAAGATATACGCTGACTGAATTTCAGTAACTACTGGTAACCTGGAAAAAAAGCCACTATTTCCTCCTCTTGTAGGACTCCTCAAATGTCAGTAAACATCCATAACCTTCATTAGTGATTGAATCCCGGAGCTTAATTAGATTGCTGAATATGACTAAACGATATATGTTATCTATTACTTTAATTTTAGCAAAAGACTCATTCTGTTTGAGTGTGTATATTTTTGTTGAAATCTGAAAGGTATATGATATTGATGTGCCACATTATTATTATTGTTCAATGTATCTACCATTATATTTTCTTTTTTTGTATTCATCTAGCTATATTTTTGTATTTGGCGATTTAAATTATCGAATCACTAGCTTGGATTCACCAACTGTTCGTAAATTTATCTTTGAAAAGGATTTTGCGGCTATACTGAAATATGATGAGGTTAGTCATTAGTTAGGTACTTATTGCTTTTCTAAACGCTGCTACTGTCTTTTATGTTTTTGTAATTACTTATTTTGCACGTATTTTATCCACTAGCTTCTCGAACAGTGTCTTACTTTATTACACATATTTTATTGATTTTGATTATAGTTTCAGATAGAGTTGGTCGTCAATCATTAGTGTATGGAGCCGTCAACTTTTATCGACTGATGTAATTGAGGGACTTGTGTTATGCAGCAGCAGTTACCAGGTGCTATTCTGGATAGACTTAGATTGGAAAGCTTTAAGAGCATCACACGAAAACGTAGTGTTAGTCGGTTGAGTTATTGATTACTGGTCTAAACTGTACTGAAAGTGGTAATGTTGATCCATATGGACGCAGCTACATTCTTTTTCTTTTACACTCCTACTGTCATATTTTAGTTTTTTTTTCAAAATACATCTTATTACGTTTTGTATACGATTAGAAGTGAAATCTAAGATGTGTTCTGTTGTAATTGGATGCGCCTGAACCCAAGTGTTTTGTTCACATTGAACCCATTACCTTTCGCTTTAAACACCAACCTTTTAGGAGTCCTAAACATAGACAACTGGAAAATGCAAATTCTTTCTAATAATGCTGGGAAACGTTGGCTATCTAGATTTACCAGCGCAATTATATTTTGAGCGTTAAGCACTTGGTTCGAGTTTCTGTGTGGATTTTAAAGCTAGATGAGTAACATATTGAGCGAAACTCATGTTGTGAATTTCACTTCTAGGTATGCAGTGATTACTTGCAAACGAAAGGCTATTTCCAGGCACCTTGTTTGATGTATGCATAAGGCACGAGAGACTGATCAGCTTCATTTTATCTGTTAACGATGAAAAATAGCAAATCCTTGCTATTATATTATCTGTAATTACTTTACCTTTGCTTGCTAACCAAAGGACGAGTGTACCGTGCAGCAGTTCGCTCTGTCCTACTATACGGTAGCGAAACATGGCCGTTAAGAGTAGAGGACATTCGTAGGTTACTGGTCTTCGATCATAGGTGTCTCCGAAGCATTGCTCGTGTATCGTGGGACAACCGAGTGAGCAATGCTGTCGTTAGGAAACGGGTTCTAGGAAAGGAGGGCAAATCAATAGATGAGGTATTGAAACTTCATCAGTTGAGGTGGTTGGGACATGTGTTACGCATGTCTAACTACCGACTGCCTCGACGTGCTATGTTTAGCGGTGTAGGAATAGGTTGGAAGAAAGCTAGGGGCGGCCTAAACCAAAACATGGCAGAAATCGATGAAGTCACTGACAAGTGGACTGAGTCATGTTGGTAGATGTAGGCTGCGTGGTTGGGGTCCGCGAGACGAAAGTCACCAATGGTTAGAGACCTTGAACGACATGGCTCAGAATCGTTCGCAATGGCGCAGGTGCATCCACTCTTTGTGTTCTCTCAAAATCTAACCTTCTGAATTCTCTATCTTTCTCCTTTCAAATTTATCTCACTGAATTATACTTTTCGAATCATATCTTCGCTCCCTAATTTTCTGCATTACTGCTAATACTTCTATTATCGTTATCACTCTTGGATTTGAACTGACAGTTGCGTCTCTGTGCTGATGTGGTATGGCGACCTGAACTGATGTACGTACGTACGAAGTTCTGCGTTGTATCTGTCTGTCTGTCTGACTTTACCTTTGCCGTTGATGTTTTCAGTTTGTCGGCCTTTCATTATTGTTCTACACATCATTTGCTTTCATTGGCTTTTTGTTTTTTATATATTCACTTTCACTACTCTACAGCAAACTCTATTAATGTGCCTACCTCTTTGTTAAATTCCTCTATTGTTATATGTTTGTTGATGGATGAGCTATCATTCACTGTAAAAGACCTATCCTACGTTTCTCACATTCTTCTATCAGATCCCGACATAGTAATTTTGCACAATTTGAATTGCTAAAAATTAATGAAGTCTTAGTAGATGGAAACAGTACTCGGTCATGTAATTCTTTTGATCATGTTATGTTTTCTGTTACATCGTTTAAACACAATCCTTAATAAAACAGTTTATCACAATACATGGATTTATTTTTCCCCTCTCTTTCTCTCTCTGTCATTCACATGTATTGGTTATAGTTATTAAAACTTATGGGAAATCGTAGTTTATTTGATGGTTTTCAGGAGCCTACTATCAATTTCGCACCAACTTACAAGTTTGATATGAATTCTAATGTTTATGATTCCAGGTAAATTTTATTTATTATAGTACATTTGTTTAATTACATCTTTTTTTGCGTGGTATGTATACCAAGTTTGATGGCGCGAATTGCATTTTGTATGAAGCTAATAAGCCACTACCGCTATACTAAAGGATATATTAAAGATGAGTAGTAAGGTCTATTTACAAGAAACCGGATGATAGTCTACACTTTGTTGACCGAAGGACGTCTCTAAGAAGACCTTGACCAGAGTTTAAATTCACTCTTGTCAATTACGCGTTTACTCACCTACCATCCAAGCGTGGAACGGCCGTGAGATCTCCAGAATTGATAAGCTGCAATATATCTAAACGCTTAGCTGTCACCTCCTCGTCCTAGAATATAAGTCTTCCTTCAATCCAGTTGAAGTATGAACATATCGAAAGACCAGATATACAATAATGTGTAATTGCATTACATAGTTCTTTTGGTAGTACCTCCATGCGTAAAGAAAAGTTGTCGGAAAATCTTTATATACCTTCGGCACTTATCATGTACATTATTTTGTTATTCCCAGAATAGTAGAATAATGAATTATCTGTGATAAGAAGTAACTGAAGTAGAAATCAACATTTTAGGTCATTACTTATTGGAATAAAGGTTTGAGGGTGAAATTTAACGTTGGTAGTATTAAAAAAATCAGTTATATCCAACAACATTTAGCTAGTTCCTTTTTTATTTAGGACGGTATATTTTACATACTAGCGTAATTTCCATGAGTATGTGGTTAACGGCAATTATCTTTTATAAGCGTACCTTATGTTCAGCACACAAATTGTAAAGCTGGAGTTTTACATGAAATTACGCAGGACTCACACAGTAAACAGAAGATATATGATACTACACTTTTGAGCACTGACAGACGAAGTCATTTTTTTTTACTTTGGATTTTGGTTCTTGTTGCTACATAGTCTTATGCGTTGTTAGAGTAATGAAGGTGTTTATCTCTTACCAGCTGAACATTCTATGGATGGGTTCTTCTTGATGTACCTATAAAGCAAATTGGGTTAGGGTTGTTTTGAAAGACCTGGGAGCCTGACCGCAGTACCAACGGAACATCTGCTTTAGGCTGGTAATGCTTGGTCTTTTTGAAGGTGTTTTTTGTTCTTGTAGCTCCGTACTTGTTAGGGCCTTACTGTCAAAGACGGAAATCCGTACAGTAAGGTGAGATGTACATTTTTAGGGTCTACTTTTTCTAACCCAACCCTTCCTTTGTGGGAAGACAGCATCATTGATATACGGGTTGTCTGAGGAAAACCCCTTGCTGCTGTCACCCCTGTGAACAGCCGGCATTACAACTTTGTTCTCGGATCGTATATTTACTACTTTTAATCCCACCGCTCTTTAACCTACCCGTCTACCATTGTAGGATTTTGAGGAATGATTGTTCCAGCCAGTATAGTCCAATTGAGTCATCACGATAGGGATAGTCGGTGGTGTCATAAGATAATCTATTCTGTTACTAAGCCAATAAACATAAACCATTTAATTTTTCACAGTTACACACCAGACTCTGTTTGGAAATATTCTATGGTTTTGTAAGATATAAGGTTCTGGTTAGTGTTGAAAGCGGGAGGAGATGTAAAAATTATATTTTTTGTCGTTGTAAATCAATTGATCGTATTATAGTGCTCATGATTACACTATTCTATTGATTTTGTGAAAGTATTTATACGCTGTGTTTACTTCACCATCCAGTCCTATATTTTTGTTTAAAAGAGACCTACTTTAGATTTATATATAAATTGTTGTTACTGTAAAAACAGAGATGTTTACGGTTCAATTAATTGACACATTTAAAGTAACTATTCTTTATGTCATCATGTGATTCCATGCCTTTTTTAAGTGTTTACTGTATGAGCTATAAATTAAAATAAATCTATTGCAAACTTAATCATTTTATTCTTCAGTAGATAGTTTGACTTTCATCCTCATCTCGTATTGTGTATAGTCATAACTCCTTGTTGAGGCTATGGTTATCAGTAATGGGTTCATATTACATAACTTGGTAGGTCACCTAAATAAGTGCCTTAGATAACCCTAACTCTCAGTGTGATTTGAGTAAGACTCAATCACTTTAACTATGCTTTTGCAAAATACAATCTAAGGTACATAGCTTTAATGCTGTATTTCGACATCTAAAGCTTTCGATATGCTAATCTCCAGCTTCCTTTAGAAAAATGCCAATCTATTGGTGTAAATTGGTATGGTAATTGGCATTCTATAAAGGATACAATATGTCTTATATATACATCCCACTAGTGTCATCAGCAGTTTAATGTTTTTCAGATTCATTCGTAATAATCATGTATTGATTTTACAATGGTTAATAAAAAACGCTCGTGAATTATAGTTGCAAATTATAATTATTATCTAAAAGCCCTGTAATTCATTTTGATTGATTAAATGGGTGTGCAGTGTTCATCAACTATCTCGTTTATTACAATTGTTTAGTCCGCTTTTGCATTTACATACAATTTAATATAAATTTTTACTTACTTTCTATTTCCTAAACAGTGATAAAAATCGTGTTCCATCATATTGTGATCGTATTATATGGTCAGGTGATGGCTGTGAACCAATCGCTTATCGTTCGCATCCAGGATTTATCTGCAGTGATCACAAACCTGTTTCTGCATACTTTTCTGTCGATGTAAGTAGTACACATATTTTTATTGTTATTTCTATTAATTGGAACTCGATAATCCTGAATGCTACTCATTGGTAAACTCCATGAATGTTTATATGTGCTAACGTCCGACTATAGTTGTATTCCCTGACTTGAAAGCAGCTTTCTACTCGGTAGACCGTGAAGTCTTGTGGCTATGTTTGTCATTAAAAGGCGTATCTCGAAAGTAGATAAACCTTATAAAGGCTCTCTACTCGATCACTACCGGTTGAGTCAGAACATATGGCGAATTGTCACGAGAAACTACATCCTCAAGCGGGGTTCGTCAAGGTTGCTCCTTATCCCTATTTTAATTCAATTTCGACATAGATATACTCTTAGAAGTCTCACTCACTTCTTTTAACTTCTTAGGAATTAATCTCCTTCCATGAGATCCTCTCGTCGACTTAGAATACGCAGACGATATAGTCCTATTCGATAAAGACACTGACAATACGCAGTCTCTTGATCACCTTGATTAAGAATGCAAGCATATTTGGGATGCGCTTCTCCCCTTCTAAATGCAAAGTGTTACTCTAGGACTGGCTTGCTTTCATCTTGATTAGTTATAGGCAATGAAGTAATTGAATGAGTTGACAGCTTCACTTATCTCAGAAGTTTCATCACTCTTGGTGGGTCTGTGTCTAGCGAAATCTCAGCACGGATTTAGAAAGCCCGATTTGTATTTATCAATTTACTCCACTTTTGGCGCAGGCAAGATATCCGTCTTTCAACAAAAGGCCGGGTGTACTGCGCAGCAGTCCGCGCCGTCCTAATATATGGCTGCGAAACTTAGGCCATGAAAACCCATGATATGCATCGAGTTAAGGTGTTTGACCATAGAAATCTTCGTAGCATCGTTAGTATATCATGGAACAGTAGAATAAGTATTATGGAGGTTAGTCAAAAGGGCCTTGGGAAATATGGTAAATCAGTCGAAGAGGTCATTAACCTTTATCGACTGAGATGGTTAGAACATTTGTTGCGCCTGCCTCGTCTCGCGTTGTTGACTAAGGTTGAAGTGGGATGGAAGAATGGTAGAAGCGGCTTAACCAAAACATGGCATCATTCCATAAAGTCCTTGACTGTTGGCTTAAGCCATGTTGGTAGATGCGAATTACTTTGTCGGAGTCCGCGTGATAGTCGCAATAAATGTCTGGAGACACTGAGCAACATCGCCCAGAATTGGTCACAGTTGAGCAAGTGTATTCATTCTTCATCTAAATCTTGAATCTTATTATTAATTTCTGCATATCTTCACTTTACTCTCCCCTCTTGTATTCTGTTATTATGTTACCATGTTATCTCGTAGTGCCAATCTGGTATGGCAACTTGGATCTATGAGCGAATTTGCCCGGCTCTACGTTGTTGTTGTTAATGATAATGATTATATGTGCACCATTTAAACTCTCAGATCTTGACATAATTTATACCTATTGAATTGAAACATAAGTGAACAAATAACATTTCCCAGAAACGGTTGTATCATATTCTGTAGCTACAAGTTCAAATTAATAAACTGAAGAATTAACAAGCATAGAATACGAATTTAGCTTTGTAAAGAAATTTTTTTGGTCCAAAGACTATAATGACTGGTGTATCATGAATGCTTGAGTTACGTTATTGATCAGACAGACAGACAGACAGATACAACGCAGAACTTCGTACGTACGTACATCAGTTCAGGTTGCCACACCACATCAGCACAGAGACGCAACTGTCAGTTCAAATCCAAGAGTGATAGCGATAGTAAAAGTATTAGTAGTAATGCAGAAAATAAGGGAGCGAAGATATGATTAGAAAAGTATAATTCAGTGAGATAAATTTGAAAGGAGAAAGATAGAGAATTCAGAGGTTAGATTTTGAGAGAACACAAAGAGTGGATGCACCTGCGCCATTGCGAACGATTCTGAGCCATGTCGTTCAAGGTCTCTAACCATTGGTGACTTTCGTCTCGCGGACCCCAACCACGCAGCCTACATCTACCAACATGACTTAGTCCACTTGTCAGTGACTTCATCGATTTCTGCCATGTTTTGGTTTGGCCGCCCCTAGCTTTCTTCCAACCTATTCCTACGCCGCAAAACATAGCTCGTCGAGGCAGTCGGTAGTTAGACATGCGTAACACATGTCCCAACCACCTCAACTGATGAAATTTCAATACTTCATCTATTGGTTTGCCCTCCTTTCCTAGAACCCGTTTCCTAACGACAGCATTGCTCATTCGGTTGTCCCACGATACTCGAGCAATGATTCGGAGACACCTATGATCGAAGACCAGTAACCTACGAATGTCCTCTACTCTTAACGGCCATGTTTCGCTACCGTATAGTAGGACAGAGCGAACTGCTGCACGGTACACTCGTCCTTTGGTTAGCAAGCGGATATCTCGCCTGCGCCATAAGTGACGCAACTTGGCAAAAGCCAATCGAGCTTTCTGTATCCGTGCTGAGATTTCGTCAGTCACCAGGCCATCAGCACTGATAAGACTCCCCAGATACGTGAAGCGGTCTACACGCTCGACTACTTCACTCCCTATCACTAGTTCAGGTGTCGATGCAACCCAATCCTGAAGCAACATTTTGCATTTGGAGGGGGTAAACCGCATCCCGAACATGCTTGCATTGTTGCTCAGGGTAGTCAGAAGACTCTGCATTTTGTCAGCGTCTTCACCAAATAGGACTATGTCATCAGCATACTCTAAGTGAGTAAGAGAGGCTCCTGGTAGTAAGTCAACTCCTGAAAAGTCAGACGAAGACATGGTTATATCTAGGAGCATGTCTATGACAAAATTAAACAAGAATGGGGAAAGTGGACATCCCTGACGGACACCACTTGAAGTGAGAAATTCCGATGACAGTTCGCCATAAGCTCTCACTCGACCTGTAGTTTTAGAGTAGAGAGCTTGTACAAGGTTAATGTACTTCTTTGGTACACCTTTCAATGACAGACACTGCCACAGAACCTCACGATCGACAGAGTCGAATGCTGCCTTTAGGTCCAGGAAGACAACTATTGTAGGACGCCTAAATGTGTGTCTGTGTTACAGGACCTGTCGCAGTGTGAAGATATGGTCTATACAGCCACGTCCAGGTCTGAATCCAGCCTGGTTTTCTCTAGTCTGCTCTTCACGAGCTCTAGTTAGGCGTCTAAGTATAATCGAGGCTAACAATTTAGAAACTATATTACACAGACTGATTCCCCTGTGATTGTCACAAGAAGACTTTTGTCCTTTCTTATAAATTGGGACAATCAGGGATTGAGACCAGTCAGATGGTATTACGCCCAGTTCCCAGATTCTACCTAAGATTTCAGTCAATCTAGCTGCTAAAACTGGACCACCATCCTTAAACATTTCAGGGGTAGGCCTATCAGGACCTGCTGCTCTACCTCGCTTCAGATTTCCTATAGCCTTCTCAATTTCATAAAGACTGGGAGGAGTTAAGCCGATTTGCCATTCAGGATGACTGGGGATCGTGGGCAACTGAAGTGTGGCTGAAGGCCAGTTGAAGTGATCCCTAAAGTGTTCTGCCCATCGGTCCAATCTCCTGGACTGACAATGAATTATAATCCCATCCTTTTCCGAGATAGTCTCACTCACATTCGGATCCCTAATACCAGTTTCCTTGATAAGTCGAAAAAGTTGCCTACTGTTGCCTATTGCTGCTGCCTTTTCCATCGTTTTTGCTTTCGCCACCCACCACTGTTCACGGTCGTTGCGTAGGCTTTTTATCAGCCTGCGCTTAAGCTCACTTCGCTCTTCATCATGTTCAGAGCCAGGTGGGATGAGTTTACGAGCATCCATCAGTTCGGTGGATGCTACTGAAATCCACGGCTTCATCCTAGCCTTATGATTTACCTTACTAGCAGATATCATTGCAGTTTCCACAGCCTTTTTGATATTATTTCAACCTGCTTCCGGATGGCAATCGCTTACTACGTTAGTGATCAAAATGGATCTAAGAGGTTGTTATTCTACCAAACACTAAGCTGATGCAGTTACTTCCCAGCTTGGAAGTCACTGACTTGAAGTCAAACGTCATCGGTCATCAACTTCTCGATTCACAAAATCTCAATGTTTTGCAATGTGAAGTAGATGTTTTTGTATACTTGTCTTTCAGAAACTTAAGAACAGTGAGCTAATAACAAAGTCTTTAGTTAATAAATTACAAATTCAGTTTATAAAGATCTTTTAATGCTTCCTAGAAAAATACTTCAAAATTCCACTGAAGTGTTGAAAATTGTCCCGTCAATCAGTTTCTTCTTAGAAACCTTAGGAAGTAAGTGATTTTACCATTATCGGGATTAGACAGGCACTGAATTTATTGTTAATTTTAGCAAGTTTTCGAGATTTAATCGAATTGAGATATTTATTTTTGTGTGGATTGGTATTTTTATTTGATTGAATATGTCACAGATTGATGTTGGCGGGATGCTGTTGAAAACCAGGAAACATTGAACAGACTAATTAAGCTTGAGACAGTTAACACCAGTGTCAATGGATGATCATCAGGCTATGTATCATAAGTTGACATATGTAGGAATTCTACCGCCTAATGCAGGCCAAGCAGTGCAGAGTTTTAGGTGTTCGCCGATTCGAAGCTCCTGGGTCGGAATTTGGGGTGCACACTGTTGAGGAGTTCCACACTTGAACGAAACGGCTGTCCGATGCTCTCCGGTTTTCAATGGTACCCTGCTAGCATCAATATGTTAGGTAGTCAATCACAGATTATATAATCCTTGTTTTTTGCATATACACTGATAAACGAAATATTTATCGTCTCATATTTTCCGCCTTATGTTTTCTGTTGAGGATTCAAAGTGATGGGATCCTGGGAACTAGAAAGTTGGTTTGTTGGTCGGCGATTTCTTCATATCATTAAATTATTGTTTTTGCTGGATTTATTTTCTGTATACATGTTCTTTCTAATTAGGAATTTTTTACTGCTTTTGTCTATTTAGGTTCGTCAAATATTACGCTCAGCATTTCAACGTACCTATGAATCTGTATTACTCAGTATCGATTTAACAATGAATTTATCCTTGCCACAAGCTGAATTAGACAGACAAGAATTAGATTTTGGCTGTGTACATTTTCATGAATTATGCAGTCAAACATTGACTCTAACTAATGTCGGCTTGAATGATTTTCATTTTAAATTTTTACGTGAAGGTGTTGGATCATTTCCACCATGGCTTACAGTTAGTCCATCAAGTGATACTGTTAAAAAATGTACGTTGTATATATATATATATATATATATATATATATATATATATATATATATATATATATATATATATATAATCAATTCCAAGTAAACGATTGTGAACCAACTAACAATGTATCTAAATATTTTTTCAGATATACATAATCACTTAGTAACTCCATAAAATGTGAAAGTAGAAGGAAGTTACATCATTGTTTATATATGAAAGTGTAAAATAGGACGAAATAGTAGTTGTGTATTATTGAGATTGACGAATTGAAAATGAATGTTTGTGTTGTTAGTAAAGTGATTGATGGATAGGAATTTAGGTAATCAAATTATTACGACATTATATCAAAATAAAATTAGAAATTGAGACACATATTGGACAATCTTAGAAGCAGGAAGCAGAAATAATTTCTAAGTTTTGTATAAGGACTGGGCGAATAGAGTGAATGAACAAACTTCTTATGTTTGCAAAAGTTTACCTTATTTAAATTTTGGAGTCCTATTGTACGTTGAACGTAATTGCATAAATCACCTTAAATGCATGATGGCCAGCGTCGACTTAGTCTGCGATAATAGAGCTTTCTGTAGTCTTCTTTTGTTCTTTTGTCAGCCATGAAAGGTGGTGTATGGATGTGCGATTATGATTTTGCTTGACAGTACGCTAAGTATAACTGGGACCAAAAGTACCGTCGAACTTGTAAATTTTCATAAGGACAGCTAAATTAGACAGTCTTTCGTGATATCACTATAGGTTGGCAAAAGAAAAAAGGGCGTAATCTTGCTACATCGAGTGTTTCTTAGATGGATTTTTTATACGTCATGTTATTTTTTTCTTACGGGTTGTCTTTCGAAATGTGATTTCAGAAACAAAGGCTTTTTGTCATCGTTGGTATATTCATTTTTTATCTTCACCTTAAAGGTTAAACTTAAGGTTTTCATTTCAATCTTTCGAATCCACCATTTACGAACTATCATTTCTATGTCAATTTTTTTTTCCTATTCATTATGTTAATTCCCTCTTTATAATATGTGTCGTAGCGACAAACAATATGCATTCGTTCTACGTCTTCTAAGTCAATCAATGAACCTTCTGGTAAGAGATCAATTTCTGAAAATTCTGACGATTCAAGCAGTAAATCTCTAACGAAATTAAATAAAAATAGGTACAGTCGATAGTTTTGACAGATAATAGTTCTCCATACTCCCTGACTCCGCTAGTGGTGATCAAGTAAAGAACTTTCACAAGGTTTATGTACTCCTGAGATTCGCTTTTTGATTGCAGACACTACCGTACAACCTCTTAGTCTATAGTATTTAATGCTACTTTCAGGCTATGATTCGTATTCGTTGTCGGATGCTGATAAGTGTATCTATGTTCTAAAACCCAATGAATAGTGAATATTCGTTCGATGCAACAATGGGCAGGTCTGATAGCAGTGTGAATTTTTGTACGTCTGCAGTTCACGAGTCGTAATTAAGAGTTTGATATTTGTTACAGCCAGTATTTTAGACACTATATTAATTAAAATAATCCCTCTATGATTATCACAAGAAGACTGATCGTTTTTATAAGCTACAATCAATAATGAGACCATTCAGATGGGATTACGTCCGTCCTGCATAATTTAGCTAAAATATCAGTCAACCTAATTGCTAAACTTTGACTATCACTCTTAAAGACCTCCATCATGGCTCTGTTCTTCATCACTGCAGATTAGCTGTGAATATTTTTAACTTTGGCAAATGTCGGGAGATATCTGCGTCGATCTCCCATTCAGACTGTTTGCAAATTATGAGAAGCTGCAAAGTATCTGAAGGCCAACTTAACTGCTTATTGTGGTGTTTCACCCATCGCTCTAGATGTATGTACTGAAAGAGTATATAAGTGTCATCTTTTTCAGAAATCGTCTCACTAAAAGTTAACTTTTTGGTATTCTGAAGGGTTGTTTAATAATGCCTATTGCCCCTCCCTTTCCCACCTCTTTTCTTTATTGCCAACCACTGCTCACAATCAACCTGGAGACTTTATCAATATGGATCCAATTGTGTTCGAGGCCTGACGGAATACGTTTACGCGTCGTCACTAAAATCTATTGATTTTAATAACCTTTTGGTTTCAAATCACTGATAATTGTCACTACTGTTTTCATATCAGTATGTAAATCTGTACTTGGTTACTAACTCCATACTTAATTGATTTTCTTTTAACATTTTAAAATAAAAGTGCATTATGCGACATATGCTTCTCAGAAACTATTTGTAAATAATGTTATTAAGATTATTCTCAACATGTAAAACATGAGTGACCAAGTGTTGTGTAAATTTCTTACAATGATAATTATATGCAAAATGATATTTTGTGCTTTTGGTGCTACATAAAATATTTACCATTCCCAGCTTTTGTCAGCAGAGCCATGACTCATTGTTTAAGGTTTCCAACTTCCAGTCGTAAAGTTACAGCTTTAAATCCCACTACTCTTACTTCCAACCATATAATATCCGTAGCTTCTTGTGCCCAGTTACACAACTTTGCATCTATTAAGTTATTTAATGCAAAAATTAATGGTATACACTTATTTATTGTTATGAAATCGCTGACCTTTTTCAATAATTATAAGTTTGATTTCACTAACTGGTCTGCTACAATACCCGCTATCTTTCATATTACATTGTAAATTTATTTGTTCCCTGTCCAGTGCTACTTGATTTTGTACGGTATCCAACCGAGATTTAATGTATGAAGAATTCAAACAATTCTTTACAAAACTACTGAAATTTAAGTATTGATAATTATATTTAATAATTTCTCTCATTTCTTCTTGCCTCATATGATTGATTTTTCCCCTTTACCAGGTACTTCTATCAAATTAGAATTTCAAATTTTTGTCAATTATAAAGAAGTGTATGCACTAAACAGCGGTACAAATCAACTATCAACAATTGTTGTCTTACAATTAGAAGATGGTAAAGATTACTTTATATCAGTCAGTGGACAATTTATTCCAACATGCTTTGGTTTACCGTTAGTTTTATTATTGACATTAGGATCAGATCCTGTAAATAAACTTTCAGTTATTGAATTACAGGAACAGGTAAGTTGTTTCTCTCTTCTTCAATCTAAGAATTCTTTTATTTTTTTTCAATGTTTACCATGTCGTTGTAAGAAACATCGTGCATCAAACCAAGATAAATTCTTGTCCATATTGTTTATCAACCTCTATTATACTATGTTGGTAGGTTCAGACTACCTGACTGTAGTCAGCGCAATAACCGAAAATTGGTGTTTATACATTTTGTAAGGCGTATCTGAAAATTGGTCGAAGTTTCACAGATGTACTAATTCTTTGTCTTAAGTTTGAAAACAATTTGTACTTTTTTATTCTTAGAATTCGTATTTCTAGAATCTTGTTTACTTAGATATTTTAGCTGCCAATAGCATTACTGCTACTTTTACTACTTTGATATCTATTTTAATAATTTTATGTATCTATGTTAGCGTGGTGTCACAGTTTTAACCGGCGTCTATATATATATATATATATATATATAGAATGATTTAAGAACTTATAGGTGTCTTTGAGGAATATTCATTTACAAGCATCGTTTAATCGATTCTGCAACTGGTATCCAAACAACTACATTGTGATCAAAGTTGAATACTTCTTTCTATCTTATGAAAGTTGTATGCACGCGATTATTTGTCAAACAGTTATCGTGAATCAACGTACAGTAATGAAAAAATGTGATAAATTGTACTTCTGAATATATTCTTCATAAATGAGGTAGGAAAACTACAGTTTTGTATTAAATCTAAGGTCTTTTATCACTTCATTATATTATTTGTAATGCTTATATATATGCACTGTACTCATCATATGATGATTTTGTTTTTGCTTGTAAGTTTCTTTTTAAATATCTGTCCCTTTAACTTAATTTTTTGTAGATAAAGCTGACTTGTTCTGAAAATAATGAATATTTTAAAACCAAACTTTGTAGTCTAGCTGAGCAGAAACCATTTCACGTACCAAAAGAAATTTTTCGTCTAGTTAATCATATAAACGAATATATAACAGAGGTAAGCATATGTAAAAATAAATAAATAACATTGGATAATAGTTGATTATTGTTTATGAATTAACATGAGTTTGGGAAGAAAGCAATTACCTCAGAGATCTGAATACTAATGGCTTATATCAAGTCCTGAGTGTCCTAGGCCTGACTCTTGGTGGGGTGTGGACTGTTAAGGAATTCCATGCTGGAACGAGAAAGTTTTCCGGCGTTTGCTGATTTTTAATGATTGTATATCTTCAGTCGGTCTGTGATATAAACTACAGAACTAACCGCCATTCATGCACTATTTAAATATAATGGAAAAGTGTTTCAAAAAGTTACGTTTGCATTGCAAACGATGTTATGGAATAAAACATTAGATGAAATGAGAGGAGGTATTGAGCACTTGTTTACTCCTTGTATGTAGGTCCTCTAACAGAACTCATATATTCAATGGCATCCAAATTTTCCATCTTTCTCACTGTGATTGTTGCCTTGTGGTAAGAATTTGACTTAATTCGAATGTTTTCCATATTATTGATTGATATCTGTAGAATATTGCCTATGCCTTACAAATATCTGTATTTGTTTAGTCTTACAATTCGTTCGAGTTTGAAGATATTTATTGTTAAAAATCTCAGACTGGGACATAACAGTAGTTGATTGAAAGATCGATAAGAATGAGGCTAAGATATTTCGTATTTTGTCTCATTCAAGTTCCTTCTTTCTAGTTCATCTACTCCCTCGTAAGTGATATAGCAGTAAAGACTATTCTGCCTTCGTTTTCTTCCTGGACGTGGTTGTATGGACCAAATATTCACACTTAGGCAGGTTCTGGAACATAGGCACACTTTCAGACGCCCAACAATAGCTGTATTGCTTGACCTTATGGTGGCGTTTGACTCTATCGGTCGTAACGTTATGTGACAATGTCTATCACTGAAAGGCGTACTGGAGAAGTACATTAACCTTATACAAGCTCTCTACTCGAACACCACATGTCGTGTTAGAGCTTTTGGCAGATTGTCTTTGGAATTGATCACTTCTAGTGGTGTTCGTCAAGGTTGTCCGCTTTTTAAATTTTTATTTAATTTTATCATTGACATACTTTTAGAGTTAACATTGTCATCGTCTGATTTTTCTTACCGACTTACAATATGCAGATGACACAATTCTATTGAGTGTCGACAAAATGCAGAGCTTCTTGACTACTTTAGACATCAATGTAGTCATGTTTGGGATGCGATTCTCTCAATTCAAATGCAAAATTTTGCTTCAGGATTGACTTAGTTCGATACTGAAGTTAATGACAGGCAAGGAAATAGTTGAATGTGCAGACCGCTTTACTTATCTTGGAAGCCTCATTAGTCCTGACGGTCTGGTGTCTGATGAATTCTCGGCTTGTATGCAGAAGGATTGATTGGCTTTTTTCAATTTTCGTCACTTGAGGTGTAGGCGAGATATCCGTCTACTGACCAAAGGACGCGTTTACTGCTCAGTAGTTCGATCCGTTTTACTTTATGGATGTGAAACAAGGCCATTAAAGTTAGAGGATATTCGTAGGCTTTATATTCGATAATAAATGTCTTCGAAGCATTGCTCGTATTTGCTGGGACCACAGAGTAAGCAGTAGGTAGGTTAGGAATAGAATTCTAGGTATATATGGTAAGTTTGTTGATGAAGTAGTGAATCTTCATCAGCTGAGGTGGTTAGGACCTGTGTTACTTATGCCTAACCATCACCTACCTCAACGGGCAATACTGTCTGATGTAGGTGCATGCTGGAAAAAATCTATGGGTAACCGAATGAAAACATGACACCAGTCCATGAAGTCATTGACAGTTGGGCTGAGCTATGTTAATAGGTGCACACTACTTGGTTAGGGTCTACGTGATGATCGTAACTAATGGTTAGAGACTCTAGTTGATATGGTTCAAAATCGTTCGCCATGGCGCAGGTGCATCCACTCTTCCAAATTCTAAGATTCTGAACTTATCATTATTCTCTTTTTACTGTATCATATTTTTTTAAAAATCTTATCTCCAATCTCTATTCCTCTCCATTAGTACTTACTGTGTTACCATCTCCCTTACTCTGAGATTTGATCTGACAATTTAAATCTATCTGTCGATTGGGGCATTGCAACTTGAACTGACGTACACATGTACCAAGTTCTACGTTGTTACTGAATGACTGACTAGTTGTCTATTCACTTATCTAATATGAAGCTGAAATTAAAACAGTCTTGTAATGATTCTTCTGGTGCTTAAATCTTTTGGAATTTCAATGTTTCTCTTCCTTCTAACCTAATCCCATATAAAACTGACTTTGTGAGCGGAATGGTTATGAGTAAGGATAGTGTTTCCACTAATTACATAGCTTATACTTAAGTATTACATTTTTGACATTAGGCTTAGCAATCTGCTATCGGAATGGTTTTACAGTGGTTACTAACCATTACACTATTTATTTGATAAAATTGGCTTTAACAGGACGCCTACTTGGTGCATTTTAAGACGTCAAGTCGTTGAATATACGTTCCATTTGGTTTAATCGCTTTATACAAGCTCTGTGAAATGATCTTTTTGTCTCAGATTTCCTCTACTGATCTGAAGAGATCCTTCCTTATTTTAGTACTGGAATCATCGTAGTCATTTAATTTCTAAATTCTATTCTTGTCAATCTTTTTCGAGTTTGACAATTCCTGCTCATTAGTCTGGTTTTATAATTCTATGCACTGATATTAACTTCTGATTTCAATTTCTTAACATCTGAAGTTTTAACACAAAACAGTAACTACATGATCAGCGTCTAATACACAACGATACTATAACCTGTTTTAATTCGCTAGTTTGAAGTAAGATGTAAGTACAAGAAATCTCGATATCCCATAAAGTCAAGATTGCATTATCATAA
Source organism: Schistosoma japonicum (assembly GCA_025215515.1). Classification (NCBI taxonomy): domain Eukaryota; kingdom Metazoa; phylum Platyhelminthes; class Trematoda; order Strigeidida; family Schistosomatidae; genus Schistosoma; species Schistosoma japonicum. The sequence continues at coordinate 14,722,214 of CM046066.1, forward strand.
TTGTTCGTATAGTAGTAAATATGACTTTAGCGGATAACGAAATTGGGAAACTCTAAATGAAAGTAATTAGCTAGGTAATTGCAAAAGTAATTGTTTGAATATAAATAATGTTGTAGGGAGAGTGCCTAATCGTCAAAATACAACATACCTAGTGAACATTGAAAGCATTGAGGATAATCTCGATCCAGTTTATTCATAAAATGAATTTTCTGTTGTTATACAAATTTTAATTAGTTGTGTTGTCGTATTTTATTATTTTCATGTTTAGTTTACTGTATATTTTTTTTAAATTCATGACTTGTTTTTTTCATTACAAAAAACAAAATAAATCTACTTAGCCTGATCTTTTTCGTCAGATGGGTCCATCTTCTGACGTCAGTATAATACGTGATATTTTGGATACAACTCCAGCGAATTGCCCATTTCGTAAGTATATAATCCAAACTTAGCTTCATTTAATTTGATTTTTTACTGGTACTGTTGTTACCATTTTTGAATCTCTAAAGAATGGTTTCGCTAGAATTTCAATTTTCTAATCTGCACTATTTAACGATCGTTAGATATTGATTGTTTTTCTAAGGAATATTATTAACACAAAATGCTAATAGATGGAAGTTAGCTATTAGAATTCCTCTACTATTTATTGACTCCTTATTCTGTTTACCCGGAATATGATTAGTTACCATATATATAGTTTGTCATCTCCGGCTTGATAATTGACTTTACAACTCTACCATTTTTCTGATTGAACTGACTGAAATATGGTGTCACGGCTCACAGAACAGATAATGGCGATCGTCTGTTGCAACTATGCTCAGATAACCGCCTGTTTCTAGCGAATACTAACTTTAGGCATAAGGAAAAACATCTTTTAACCTGGCGACCCCCAAAATCGTCTCAACGTTGGACCCAACTAGATCACATCGCCATCAGCCACCGATGGAGGGGTTCGATAGAGGACTGTCTCTCGTTCTGGGGCACATGTTTAGATTCAGATCATGCTTTAGTGCGAGCGCGTATTTGTTTGAGGCTTACTGGACGTAGGAAAGACATTGTAATGAAGCCTCTTAGGGTTTTACTTAATGATAATAAAGCTAAGAATATATTTAAGGAACAACTAGAAAAACAGTTAGGCGACCGTGTAGGCGATTGCCATCCGGAAGCAGGTTGGAATAATATCAAAAAGGCTGTGGAAACTGCAATGATATCTGCTAGTAAGGTAAATCATAAGGCTAGGATGAAGCCGTGGATTTCAGTAGCATCCACCGAACTGATGGATGCTCGTAAACTCATCCCACCTGGCTCTGAACATGATGAAGAGCGAAGTGAGCTTAAGCGCAGGCTGATAAAAAGCCTACGCAACGACCGTGAACAGTGGTGGGTGGCGAAAGCAAAAACGATGGAAAAGGCAGCAGCAATAGGCAACAGTAGGCAACTTTTTCGACTTATCAAGGAAACTGGTATTAGGGATCCGAATGTGAGTGAGACTATCTCGGAAAAGGATGGGATTATAATTCATTGTCAGTCCAGGAGATTGGACCGATGGGCAGAACACTTTAGGGATCACTTCAACTGGCCTTCAGCCACACTTCAGTTGCCCACGATCCCCAGTCATCCTGAATGGCAAATCGACTTAACTCCTCCCAGTCTTTATGAAATTGAGAAGGCTATAGGAAATCTGAAGCGAGGTAGAGCAGCAGGTCCTGATAGGCTTACCCCTGAAGTGTTTAAGGATGGTGGTCCAGTTTTAGCAGCTAGATTGACTGAAATCTTAGGTAGAATCTGGGAACTGGGCGTAATACCATCTGACTGGTCTCAATCCCTGATTGTCCCAATTTATAAGAAAGGACAAAAGTCTTCTTGTGACAATCACAGGGGAATCAGTCTGTGTAATATAGTTTCTAAATTGTTAGCCTCGATTATACTTAGACGCCTAACTAGAGCTCGTGAAGAGCAGACTAGAGAAAACCAGGCTGGATTCAGACCTGGACGTGGCTGTATAGACCATATCTTCACACTGCGACAGGTCCTGTAACACAGACACACATTTAGGCGTCCTACAATAGTTGTCTTCCTGGACCTAAAGGCAGCATTCGACTCTGTTGATCGTGAGGTTCTGTGGCAGTGTCTGTCATTGAAAGGTGTACCAAAGAAGTACATTAACCTTGTACAAGCTCTCTACTCTAAAACTACAGGTCGAGTGAGAGCTTATGGCGAACTGTCATCGGAATTTCTCACTTCAAGTGGTGTCCGTCAGGGATGTCCACTTTCCCCATTCTTGTTTAATTTTGTCATAGACATGCTCCTAGATATAACCATGTCTTCGTCTGACTTTTCAGGAGTTGACTTACTACCAGGAGCCTCTCTTACTCACTTAGAGTATGCTGATGACATAGTCCTATTTGGTGAAGACGCTGACAAAATGCAGAGTCTTCTGACTACCCTGAGCAACAATGCAAGCATGTTCGGGATGCGGTTTACCCCCTCCAAATGCAAAATGTTGCTTCAGGATTGGGTTGCATCGGCACCTGAACTAGTGATAGGGAGTGAAGTAGTCGAGCGTGTAGACCGCTTCACGTATCTGGGGAGTCTCATCAGTGCTGATGGCCTGGTGACTGACGAAATCTCAGCACGGATACAGAAAGCTCGATTGGCTTTTGCCAAGTTGCGTCACTTATGGCGCAGGCGAGATATCCGCTTGCTAACCAAAGGACGAGTGTACCGTGCAGCAGTTCGCTCTGTCCTACTATACGGTAGCGAAACATGGCCGTTAAGAATAGAGGACATTCGTAGGTTACTGGTCTTCGATCATAGGTGTCTCCGAAGCATTGCTCGAGTATCGTGGGACAACCGAATGAGCAATGCTATCGTTAGGAAACGGGTTCTAGGAAAGGAGGGCAAACCAATAGATGAAGTATTGAAATTTCATCAGTTGAGGTGGTTGGGACATGTGTTACGCATGTCTAACTACCGACTGCCTCGACGAGCTATGTTTTGCGGCGTAGGAATAGGTTGGAAGAAAGCTAGGGGCGGCCAAACCAAAACATGGCAGAAATCGATGAAGTCACTGACAAGTGGACTAAGTCATGTTGGTAGATGTAGGCTGCGTGGTTGGGGTCCGCGAGACGAAAGTCACCAATGGTTAGAGACCTTGAACGACATGGCTCAGAATCGTTCGCAATGGCGCAGGTGCATCCACTCTTTGTGTTCTCTCAAAATCTAACCTCTGAATTCTCTATCTTTCTCCTTTCAAATTTATCTCACTGAATTATACTTTTCTAATCATATCTTCGCTCCCTTATTTTCTGCATTACTACTAATACTTCTACTATCGCTATCACTCTTGGATTTGAACTGACAGTTGCGTCTCTGTGCTGATGTGGTGTGGCAACCTGAACTGAATGTACGTACGTACGAAGTTCTGCGTTGTATCTGTCTGTCTGTCTGTCACGTTTGTTAAAACCGTCGATTAAGCAATACTGAGGTTGAGTGTAGGGTATTAGATAATGTTTGCGAATCCGTTTATCATGTTGTGAATCTTCACTGACTAAGGTGGTGGGGATTTGTATGACGTATACTCAATTGCCACTTACCTCGATGAGCTATGTTGACTGCGTATTGATAGAATAAGGAGGGTAAGGTCAGTTAAATTAAAATGCTTTATTCGATGAAATCGTTGACTATGAATCTGGGCCTTGTGGGTAGGTCTAAACAGACTTGAATGAAGTCCGTACGGTTGTAGTAACCATTGTTTAGATACGTCGAGTGATGCGGCTTAGGTGCATAGATCCTTTGTGTCCACATAAATCATAACTTTAAGCACTTTTGACGTGTTTGCTCTTTCTTCTCGAGTCATATTTTCCATGCCTAATAGTTTTCAGTACCACTAGTTTTACTACGACTCCTACTACTTTGGTGTTTCTATCATTGTGTTGTTCGGATACGACAGCCTAAACTGATGCAAATTTATACCATTTTACATGTGATATGTCCTTAGTGAAAAAAACTCGTGGGTTCTTATTAATTTCATTCTGTTCATGATGCAATTCATCTAACAGATCTAGGTTAACTAGATTATACCTCTGATTCCCTAAATACTTGATGCAGTTAGTGCTGACGTTATCGTTGATATTTGCACTTAAGACTGAGTATTACGACTTATTCCATCTCAATTCAGAGCTACTCTAAAAGATGTAACTTGTAGGAATATTGTGTTCTGGAGAAAACGGAGACGAGACAAATGAAACATTCCATTGAATTAATTAGTATAATTAAATGTTATAACAGCATATGCTCTGGAGTATAACCCATGTTGGATTAATCTAATAAAAATTTACAAATCAAGTTTACTTAAATGTCAATACAACCCCTATTTGCTTGATTTACTGAATAACTGTAATTTTGAGGATTTTGAATTCCCAACACTATATTTTCTATATTCGATGACTGATTAAATGTATTCATTGATTATTGATCAACCGAAGAGTTTTAGATCAACGAAATAAGCTGTTAGTAAACCGTGTAAAAAATTTAATAACTAACTTTTATCTGAAGTTTGTACTGAACATGAATTCTTCATGATCATAGTACTCATGTTTATCGAAAAATTGTTGATTTCGTATTTCTATATATATATATATATATATATATATATATATATATATATATATATATATATATATATATATATTAATTTGCGTGTGTAGATCGGTTTAATTTGTAAATTATGTTTGCCACACTATAACGAAACACTATGGTATTGTTGAAGGTGGGTCTTATTCTCTCTTTTTCGAAATGCCCTTTTAAGGCTACGTATTTATAGTCTCAGGGAAGGCCTACCTACTGAAGAAAGTGATTCACAGTACTGGTTACGAAATATTAACATAGGGTAGTCGGATAGTTGTTATTCCACACCTGTGATGTGCATTGGCTCCAGAATCCTGACTGAACCTATTCTGGTCATCGGCAACGGTGGTACTGTATCTCCGGGCATCGCTCCGCCTCCTTGTGGGTTAGACCACCAGGCCATAGTCTTGGGGTATTAACTAAAACGCTAACATTAGGATGCACATACATTCAACTAACGATTCTCCAGTTGGACGAGATGCGAGCAATGAATTTCGCCTGTCAGCCATAATGCAATTTTATCGTAATTGTTAATTAACGCCATATCTATGGAATCCACTTAGGATAAACATACGGAACCGGAGACTTATGATTTTCAAATCCTAACAACATTGAAAGGGAAATGTAGACATCCAAATAACTCACAACTGTCTAGTTACATGTCAAACAAACACCTTTTATCTCTAGCATTAAATTATATTTGTCTACCTTTATGGTTGGTTCTAACTCTATGTATGTGTATTTTGTCTTTCTAATTTTCTTCTCGTTTAGCTGAAACAATATCTGTACATTCGATTGCATCATGTTTACTATTGTTCTTGAATACACTCCCAGAATCTGTGATACCACAACAATTTCATGAAAAATGTTTTAATTCACTGGCAAATTTTGAAGTTGCTGTACAAGTAGGTTGTTCGTTGTTCCATGTGGTTATTTTACTACTTTGTTTATAAAATGAGTGACAGTTGTTTCAAGTATTATTCTTTTCTTATACATTTAAAGTAGTTATACGAAGTAGTAATTAACACAATCTCAAGCTGTTTCAATCTTCAGTATTAATCTTTTTAACCACCATCAGGCTATGTATCATGGACTTACTTTCTTAGACTTAGAATATTGTTTTATATAAATAATAGAAACGTTGGTTACGTTAGTGTGTGTGTGTGAGAGAGAGGATGGGATTGTGTTGCTGATATAAACGAGATCTGGTTGTAAGTTATTACGATTTTGAGTATCTACTGTCTCTTGTCAATCTGCGTACAACTCATAATCGATTCCTTAAAATTTCCTAAGTCGCAAATCAACAGACAGAATAAGTGGATAAAAATAATACTCCAGTAAGTGTTAAATATACACAAAAAATCATATATATTTTCACGCTTGCTTGAAATTATTGTAATTTATTCAATGAGGATGCGAAAATTGAATAATCGATCGATAAGGTGATGGTATATCAAAGCTTCTATAAGTCTCTCTGTGTTGTGATTAGATGGAATGTTTTCATCTTTTTTGTGACTTTATAGTTCCTATGAGCTATCCCAACAGTTTATAGTTCCATCCTACATCATTTTCAACCATAATCTTGTAGACATATATCAATGTAATTCTTGAACTAATGAATTTCGCTGGATTTTATTTAAATGTTTTCGATTTTCGAAGAAGCTTTCAGTCTGGCTGTTTCTTTTTATAACTAATATAGCGAAAACAGTTATCTTCATCACTATTCTAGTTCACGTCACCGGGTCACGTAATTCTTACTTACGAAATCTGATCCACTTCTACAGAGTATAGTACCATGATCAAGAAAGTTTGTTCACGATTATGCGATACATTCACTCAAGTGATAACAGTCCAACGGTGGAATAAAAGTACAACGTAATTAAAGTATCATATTCATATATCTGAATGTCTGTCTTCCTTCATTGATTACTCACAATTTAGATCGAACGGACAAATCACTAATCCATTAGCATCTATTTCATTCTTGTAAGAGCTAAAATGTTCATCACTCACTGCTTTGTATATGAATATAAAAATTGACTAGAGTTATTATTATTCTACATACTGTGCCACATAGATAGTCATTCAGTGAGAATAGTGTAATAGTGTAATGCTACGCTGTACACTTGAACACTTAGACATCGATTTTCTAGCAGCTTCCTAGTCCTATTGTAATTTCCACACATATATTTTAAACAGAAGCGAGAAAGTCTAAGAGTATAGGATGAGTTTTATTTCCAAGATTACTTTATGTATAGGAACTGCAACAGATTATTTACCTCTCGAAACATACTAAAAGTAATACTAGTCTAGTCAGAATACAACATATTTCCCCAATTGTATATCTTGCGTCTAATGTTTACTACTCATGACCAATGTGTATTATCACCTTTGTAAATCACTTTTCTTTACCTTTATACTTAACGATAGGCCTTACAACATCTTCCTATCTGTAATCAAAATTTATTTTATTATTTGATCACATTTATGCAACGGTGCTTGACGTTTAAAGAACAGAATGGTACAGATATTGATTTACTTGGTAAGTACTATACTATACACTATATACTGCTGCTATAAGTACATTGTGTTCTGTTTTATTAAATGAGATTGATATTTGGCGGGAAATACAATAATCAGAGTATAAATTGATAGTTTACTTAAATAAGTACCTTACAATCACGTTTCACAGTGCAGGAGGTTTTGTTCTTACACTACAGATTGACCTGTTTTCCGCAAATACTGGGCGAATTTTACGTCCTTATAATAGACCCATTATCAGTGCCCACCCCACGCTACTCCCATGGATCAGGCTTAGGACCTCTGAACTGCACAACGTACTCCCTAACCTTCAAAACACCAATCTGGCATGTGGCATCTGGCATTTCTACTTTCAGTCAATCTCCACAACTCTGAGTGGGAACGTTTATGATTAACTTTAGCAATTGATTTTAGATCTTTATTGAGCTGTGACCAGTGAAGTCCAACCTTGTCGATCACCTACCCACCAATGGCAATGGATTAAGTAGTGAATTAACTAAAATTAGAAATATCAGCCGTTGAATACTGACTAGCTCTCTAGATATCTATAAGTTAGTTGTTCGCAATGAAGCATGAAGATTTTATGCTTGGTCCTAGTGAATCATAGTGCACAGTGATTAGAAGTCTCATACTACAATGAAACAGCTAATGAGCGCTGTTTAGTTTCTAATGCTCGTCGAACCCATGTCACTTCATAGTATCCAAATTAAGTAAATTCTTCAAATATCGATATATATATGCCGACTAAATTGTAATACCTAACATTTATCGTGAATGGTTATAGGTCTATTAAGTTTCTAGTGTTCAGATTGTTGTTGAAGACTTTTAAGTTGAAAATCAGAACTGTCTAAACGTACTTGCTGAAGATTATTACAAATATTTTTATTGCATACTTCTTTAGTAATGTATTCCTATTTCTTTTCACCTTCCTGTTTTTATAAATCATTAATTGTTACTAAGTCGTTACCGACTCAGTATGTACCAATTTTTCCGATTTCACTATATTAGTATCTACGTTTTATCTAACTTATTATTTTTATAAGCTGGGGTGGCGGGTTAATAGTGTCCCTCGATGCTGTCTTTCCCTGCCTGTGGATTTATGATTGTTGTTAACTCTTAGTTGCACTAAGTGTCATTAGTTGATTTCATGTGTACTTATTACATGTTGAAATAGAGCTCATGATTTTTATATTAAAATTAACGTAGTTGTCATAAGATCAGGAGTGTTGGTGGATTTTTAGATATTTTGATAGTAGTGCTGGTAACAATAATTTACCAACTACTTTTTGTGATTGTTTAAACGATACTAACTTTTTAAATTGTCCACGTTTAACTATACGAAAACCACGGTATTGTCAATGAGTTCTTTGTTTGAAGAACCCACTTAAGCTTCAGGTTATCGCCATCACTGAATATTTTGCGCTTACTTATTTTAACATATTGAATCTATTTTCCTTTGTTTTGTTTCGTTTTCATCTCAGCTCCATGCTTCGGTGAAATATTCTTCCTCGAACCTCAATCAGTCACAGCATCAGCAACTGTAACAGCTCACAAAGGTTCTATCGCAATGAAACAGCTTAAACGAGCAGCTTTCATTAGCATTTTTCTCCGCCATAATTATCTTTCGAATTCTCCACTAATTTCAATAAATCATTAGTTTATCATGCAAAGTTTTATTTATTTTTCTAATAAACACCTTTTGTTTATTGTTTCTTTTCTTATACAAGTCTTTCTAATGAGTGTCAAGTGTTTTTATCTCCGTACTCTGTTCATATTCTCATTGCCTTTTCTGTATTTGCAGATCTAGAAAATCTTGGTAAAGTCGACATTTTTTATTATTCATTCTAATAATCATTATTCCTGTCAAATAGTAAAAATATCTATCATTATTTGTTAAATCAGTTATGATGGTAATGAGTTTTCTCTGTTTGTAGAGAGCTCCGTTGTAACTCAGCTTTTTTTCCCTTATAATCTCAACTATGATAAGCATTCCAAAATTAATAAAATAATAAGCTTGAGATAAGTAAGAAAACTTTGCTTGTCTTACATGGTGCACTTCTGTTTATATATTTTCAATGAATATTTTTTGTCTCGCGATGATTGTTATCTTGTCGATAACAATTTCATCTTTGTTTGGTGTAATAATTAGTCAAAAGCCTTGTGGAATTATCCTTCTAAATAAGATTCAGAGAAGGGAAAAGAATTAATACTTCTTGGGCTAAGAAGTGCTGTAACTAAAAAATTTTGCTAATCACAGGCAACGGAAAAACCACTATCAGATGAATTTCTCACTCCACACTAATGTAAAGAGATATTATCTTGTCAAGAAGGAGGATTAGGCATACGGCTTGATATAAAAAACGTCGTGTACTCAGAGATAAATGTACAAAGTAGCATAAAGGGCTTGGTTACATGCCAGCCGTCCCGGCTGCTGTGAATGGCGTTTAGTTTCCTAGACTTAAGTATTTCCGGACAAGACCGGGAACCCTACCTACCTACTTCGTCCAGAGATTGGAAGGTATTGGAGTCGTTTGGGCAGGGATTGTAGGTAGACCTAAATTATTACGTATACATAATCCCCTCACGTCACTTTCCAAGCCAATTGGTGTAGACGACATACGACCTCTTGGAGGTAACAACGCCGATGTTTGTGTAGGGTTCATCCATGCATCTGCAGCAACAGAGGGTTTCTCAAATGGGACAGTATTTGGATGAATGAGGTTGAAACTGACAATTGGACCAGGTACAATAAGTTAACCTGATTTGAAAGAGAAGATAAAACAAAACGCGAAGGTTTGCATAGGTTCGGTCTTATATCGTGACAACTATGACTGTTTCGTTTCGTTATTATCTTTGTTTCAGACATTGCAAAGTAAGCGAATTTTCAAATATAGGTAACAGCGTCTGTTATTTCCAAATTTGCATTTAATGAAGAAAACAAACAAATTACAAAATAGGAGCTAACCTTTTTTTCTTAGTTGAAGCTCAGTTTACTTGATATTATTCATATAATTATGCGCTTAGTTGGATATATTCATAATGCAGACTTCATTACCGCTTCCTTAAAATGAAGATATCTCACCAAAATAGTGCTTCTACGAACGGTTAAAAGTTTCCGTTAAAGCGTGAAAATGTTTGGTAAATTGGTAGAATGTAAATTTTATTTGTCAGATATATTGTATTCATTCTGTAGCCTTAAAAGTACTCAATTAAATCTTAAAAGCTTGTGATTATCTATTTTCATCAGTAAAACGATCCCAGCTTCACAGTTCATCGTCGAGCTCAAACCTCGAATAATTAATCATGGAATTAAGAGAAGTAGGTCCTATGGCGCAAATACCTGGATTGAAATAGCCTAGAAACTAGCACCTATGAAATTATAAGGTATTATGCAAAATTCACTACACTGACATAAGATTTGCAGAATCTCCAGGAAATTGAATTTAAAGTACTTGCATGACGAAATGTTGTGTATCAAGTTAAACGAGAAATTGATAGCTGCAGAACGTAAACGTCCTGGATTTCGCTAATGGTGCTTCAGAGCTTTATAATATTCTTTAGCTTATGAATGATATTCAAGAATCTTTACTTACAGAATCTCATTTACTATACCACATGTCACCCAATATTGAATGGATTCGTTACTCTTGCCAGCTTATAATTTAAAAACTAAATCACTGCTTCACTTTTTTAAAGTAGATGAATATTACTCACGACGACTGAACGAAATTGCAACAACTGTAGTTTTTTGGATACTGGAACAAATAAGGTGTACGACATTGCATTATTACTATTAGACTTTGGAATAAAGAGAGACGTTCTAATATCAGTTCTAGACATATACCATCTGACAATAGGCATACACTTTCACAGCATAAGCTCTATGCTTAACATTTACTAATGTAGCTTAGATTTTAACCTAACACTCATGAACATTTTTTTATCGCTCGGTACTTTCAACAATTTTCTCCGTTCCTCCTAATTACCAGGAAAACATGGTTTATAGATCTGACGGACAGACTTAAAATGCAGCATAAAGAAATTAGCCACCACTCGACCTTCCAGTTTTGCATATCAATTAAAGGGCATTTCGCTAACTTGAAAAGAAATTAGTATATTATGCAATAACTAGTAAAGCCTTTAACAAATAATTAAATTGTTCATAAAGCTGTCGACAGCGACATGACCGCTTGAGATGATTTCCATTTTCATAAAACTATTGTAAAATCAGTGGGATACTTCACCATGTTATACTTAGTCCATTACAGCTGCTGAATACATATTATTCTATTTTATGACAGAAGGAATAGATGGCACTGATGATGACGAATAATTAGCCTCTGTTATTGAATCCGTCGTCACCTCTCTAAACCTGTTTGGTTGTTATCGTCTGTTATATTAATCAGGCAGTAGTCAAGAATATTGGCTGTAGTGGTCAGCGTGGGGCAATCTAGTAATGTAATCAAATGGTGTTATATTTCTTAAAGCAAGCAAGAGCACTACACCACTACCATCCTAGAGGTTTTAGGCAAATAATCAAGGGAAATCATCAAGCCTTCTTCCCATTACCATACGCAGTGACTTAAAGGAGTAGGACGTAATGTGAGTGGCTATGGGACTATTAAGAATAAAGTGAATGTCGATGGTAAATATCTGGAATAATATATGAAGAAAACTGTCAACTTCAGAAATAAAATGCGAAAAATAATAGAAAAATTGTTTCTTTTTTGGCTGTTCTAAAAACTGACAATGCATGAGTTTTAAATGTTATACTTTTACGAAATTTTGGCGAAAGGGTATTCAGGCAGCTTATAGGCACTCCGGTGGGGCATAGGGAGTTGAGACAGCCAAACCTTGCACAAATTCGGGAGTAGTTGCGATATCCATAAGTAGTCACAGTTAACTTGGGTTAGATACTAAAAGACATATACCTTCGAGAATGATAGCTCTAAATTATGACTCAGATAGATGTGAGTGAACGTTGAGCAACACATCCATTTTCAAATTGCAGGTGCAGATCATTCTGCTGTCTTAAATCAAATTTATACATGCTAGCCAGTTAGACAATACCTAACAGGCATTTCCGAAGGCCAGAAGTAGGACCAAAAACATCACATTGATGTTGATGAGGAAAATGTGATTTAATTCTAGCTCTTTACTTAAGTATTAGGAGAATGGAATGCAAATAATACTTTTACCAAATCTCAAGCATTCTTAAACTTACTTCCTACTAACATTTCTGTCTACACTACTACATAATCCGCGGTTCCATTTCTTTCTCAGTATTATAATTTCATAAAGTAACTCTTATATACAATAAATGCATTTTCAACGCCACCAGAGGTTTTATAGTTTAGGAACCAAGCAACTCAATTGGTGCAACACTAAAGATCTGGAACCAAAGAGGTGATATCAAAATGCAAACACAGAAGGAATTGTAAAGTTTAAATGTTTTTGTCATTGAATATTTGATATTGGAAGGTGAACATGAAATGATGGATATTGGATGCTGGAATTTTGAAGGAATTTAAAATAAGAATTACTTAGCGCGTCGGGTTTTTAGATTTGTCTCCTCGTCACCTTAATGTCATCACAAAACAATTTAACAACAACTGTACAAAGGATACGTGAACATGCATTCATCCAAAGGATCTGAAGTACCTATTAACAATCATAAGCCAGGTAAAAGTAATCAAATACTAAATGACAAGTCATATCTAAAACATTTCAAAGAGGAATCTTCGGGGGACTTTTGTAATATCGTGAGTTTTTGTAAGCTCTTAACTTTATATGAAATAATAGTAACTTATGATATCTTATGTGGGCTATCTTAGTTCTGTAGATTCTGTTTTCA